>JAWNPA010000012.1:6062500-6662500 GCA_035045345.1 Drosophila hamatofila
TTGCTGTAAAGAAATGTGTGCGCTATAGAAAATTATGTTTTCATTTTTCATGCGTGTGGCTGAAGCTAATGCCAATTTGTGATTGGGCTAAGAACTGCCAGAGCGATTGGCCAAAATGTTGAATACAAATTTGGAAAAACAGTGCTAAATGAGAAATTCAATAAAAGTGAAAAGAGAACATATCAAACTTGACTGAAATATAGCTTGCCAATCAAGGCTTGATTGATGCCACTTAGCATTCGATTTGCTGTTGAGATTCTCCATCAAATGAGTTTTGCTTTTTGCTCTGCAAATTCATATACAATTTAAAATTTAGATAATGTTTATTTGTTGTTTTGGCTATTTGAATTTGAAATATTTTCAAAATTTATTGTTATTGAAATTATCTAAATATATTAGATAATTTATATACATTTATTAATTATCTTTGATATATTGTATATTTAAGTAAATAAGTATTTAAATTTATATATTTATAATTTACTTATATTTTTAGATTTTTATTTGAGTATAATTTATAATTATAATTTAGTTCGACTTATTTTTATTTGTATTTGTTACGTATATCAATTTTATATATTTATATTTTAATTTTTAAAAATAGATAAATCAATTTTCTTTTTTATTCTATTTTATTATGTAAGTTTGGTTATATTTTTTGCATTTATTATTTTAATATAATGTATATACTGGTAACTTTTTTGTTTTATTTTTTTTTGGTTTTCATTCTTTTTTTTACTTAAGTTTAATTACATTTTACTTTAGGCAATTAAAAGCTTTTTTTATTTTTGTTCTTTTAAAATCAAACAAATAAAATGTGACTTCTAATTAAATAAAATAGTTTTATATAAAGTCATTTAATAAATAAATATTGAAAATTCTGAAGCGTATTTTAAATGCTTTTTGCTCTTTCTCAATTTCATTGCCTTTTGCTATCAAAATAAATTTATTTGATTTTGAATAAATTTGGTTGTGTTGCTTATCAGATGCCTGTGCTTGAGATTGCTGACATGCTGAAATATTTGTGTGACAAATAATAGGCTTAAATATATGTATATATAAATAATAAAAATTTTGTTTCATTTCGATTGCTGTTTGCTTTATGATGGGAAATTGTGAAGTAAATAATCAAATTTATATAAAATAGTAAATGCTGCTTTGACATATTTTTGCTATCAGTCTATCTCCCTCTCTCAGTTAGATATTATAAATTCTAATTTATTTTACTCAATTGATATATTTTAAGCTGAAAACAATTAACTCCAGGCATCAAAAAGTTCGAGTTGCTTGAGGTTGGCAGACAACAGGTTGCAGGTTCGATAGCTGGTTGACGGGCAACATGTGTGTGCATGTTGCATAGAAGGTACTTGTCCTCGCTAAGCCAATGCATTTGTTGAGCTGCTTAAGGAAAGGCATGATAAATAATCATGATAAACAACATACCTTAAGCAGCTTAGTGAATGCGCTGGCTTAGCAAAGAGAAGCACCTTCTATGCAACATGCACACACATGTTGCTAGTCAAATGGACAAATTTATATTCAAGTTGACTCAACGTGTTTTAATATTATTTTGCATACACATTTTTATTGATAGTAGCGATAGTAGCGTATTACATTTTTAATGTATAAGATTAATAGAAAATTATGTACATTATATAAATTCTTAATATATGTTAGTCTTATATTCACGTCTACGCTTATACTCCTCCTTTATAAGACTTAAGCCCAACAAGTGTTAGTAGAATTTTATTACTTCACCCAACCAATACCATACTCACCAAACCAAAAAACATCGCATGCAGCTTGCTATGTACAACTTATACGCATATTTCGTAGAAGTGTTGGTGAAACTGTTATATTATACATATAAGTACGAACTTATACCAGCTACTACATGTATTAGTTTCGAGTTCGACATTTAGCGGTGCACAATTTGTATAAGTAGAGCTTATAATAATATAAGCTAAGTTCGTACTCAACTCTGCTATTCGAACTTGCAGAGTTTCGAACTAAGACTTTGTCGAGATTTGTATGAGGCCACTTATCACAGACAACAACCACGAACGCAACATCAAACCTGTTGCCAGTCGAACTTGCAGCTTGTTGTGGCTCAAATAGTTGTGAATTAATAATGCAACATTAAATAACCAAAAATAATAAAAATAAATTTTAAAAATATATTAAAAATATGTTAAAACTATAAATAATAAATATAAATATGTGCGCAATATTTGTTGCTGCAATTTTACACAATTGCATTGTAATGTAGCTCACCACTAGCCACTCCCTGCCGCCTTCTCAAGCCATTGCAGGACTTTTGACTTTAGTTTGCTGATATTTTCTTTTTTTTTTTTCTGAGCTGTTTTAATATTTATGAAAAAAAGGCGAAAGGCGAACGACTAGCGTCGAGTGTTGAGCGCTGAGCGTCGCGCATTGCAAGCCGCATAAATATCCACTAAGTCCCATGCACGCTCACACAGAGGCACAGACACCAGTGAGTGTGTGTGTGAGTGTGAGTGTGAGTGTGTGGTGCTATGTGCTACCCTTAAGTGAAAACTGAAGAAGACCTGCCAGCAACAACAACAACAACAACAACAACAACAGAAGCTTCTATATGTGCGTCCCCCTTTGAGCTGCTCTCTGGGCTGTCAAGCGTAAATTCAATAAATATGAATATAAGATCACACACACTCACACACACACAGCACTTGTTGTTACATTTTTCACTCACTTGGACTAACTTGGCTAACAGCACTTGCCCCGTTCACCCCCTCCAAGCCGCGTCCCGCTCTTTCAATGCAAACGCTGACGTTGTGAAGTACAAACGGCTCGAGAATTTTTCTTCTTCTATATTTCGTTTTTTCTTCATTTTTTTGTCATCTTATTTACTTGATATCGAAATCTTTGTTTGTGCTTATTATTTGTAGCTCGTCCTTTTCTTATATATATTTTGTTTTGTTCAGCTACTGGAATTTTACGATTGACAATGACAAAGAGCGATTGACTAGCACGAATGATATAAGTGAGAGCGAATGCGATGCGTGTGCGTGTGTGGAGTAAAAGCCACGAGATGGGCTCATAAAGTGCTGGCTTTTCCAATGAAAATCTTTGATATTTTACCCAAGAGGAAAATGGGTTACATTTCAATCAACGATAGCTGATGTGACCAGCTGCAATTAAATGTGAACTGAGAAGACGGTGGGAAATGTTAGACTTAATTGAAATTGGCTTGAATTATGGGATTGCTTTATTTTATTTATGATATGATAATATTTAAAATCATACTAAAATATATTGTATTATCATTAATTTGTAAATAAAAAAGAAGTAATCTTTTTGTAAACTAAAACTTAAAACTCTAAAAGCTAACTAATTTCAACATAGATAACAATGTATATAATGTGTGTAAATATCTCAAGCAGTTAGTCAAGAAAATTCAGTATATTTTTTTATATATAATATATTCCATAAATTTAAGCATTTTCATTACTTTTACTTTTTAGTTTAGGTTAAGTATAATTGTAATGGTTTTGCTATATTTCTATTAGAATCTGAATAATAGTTTTTAATATACCTTCTTATATAAATCGAACATTTTTAGCTCGTTAAGTAATTAAAAACATTATTATCATTTTGTGAATACAATTAAATTCATTTTATCTAAGATCTGTTGCTAATTAGTCAAATTTTAAATTTTCAATAAAGAGAATTTAGTTGTATCTAAAATCTGTTTAAACTGTTTAAACATTGTTCCAAAAACAACTTTGGATATACATATTATTAACATTTACTGCATAAGATTAAGTCGTGACACCAATAATTTTTTTTTTTAATAAATGATAATCTAATAATCTTTAGCCTTTATTTATTTTTATTTTATTTATTTTTGCTTATTTAATTCTGTTTTATTTAATTAAAGATTAAAGAATTTTGGATTAGTTTATTTATGGATTTGTTTATTTTTTTTTATTAATATTATTATTATTTTATTATTTATTTTTTATTAATAAATTTATTTGTTAAATAAATTGAAAATTTTTCTTTTAAACAGAATAAGTAAATAAATAACAGAAAAAATATATAACTCAACAAATTTATTTATGCGTTGCACAAAACTTATTTGCATTTCTCAACTCTGAAGCAGCCCTCGTTGCTGCTGCCACTGCTGCTGCTTCTTCTTTTGGGTGACTTGAGAAAATTCGAAAATAATTCATTGCTCTACAAAACTGAAAGTGTGCAGCCGGCAGTCTGGCAATAAAGTCAATGGAGCTATCAAAAATCGTCAACGCAATGTAGCTAAAACTTGCCAAAGTGCCGCGTCGCATATGTGTGGAGGGCAGCAGAAGTGGAAGAGGGCATAAAGAGGGAATAGACTAAAAGAGGGAGAGAGAGGAGAGAAAGAGAGAGGAGAGAAACGAGAAACGAGAGCATAGATGTGTGCATGTGAGTTTTAGTATGGATGTTTATGCCCACGAACGGTTTGAGTTAATGCAATGGCCAATGGCTTGTAGCCAGCTTGGCTAGTAAAAGTGGCTACAAGTGCTGCATTGATGGCTCTTCGGGCTCCGTTACCAGCCATATGAAATATGTAAGCCGTGAGTAACGGATATTGTCGGACAAGGCAGAGCAGAGCAGGGCGGTATTTGATGAAGCATCAAGCACTAAAACTGATACAGTTGATAGTTGAGACGAGAGCACGATAAGCAGGCGACTTAATATGGCTAATGGCTCCACTGCAAAGTAGAAAATCATAAGCAAATGAGCTGATGAGCGGAAGAGTGGCTGAACAAGAGTGCAAGCGTTTTATGAAGAGAAGGAAGAAAGAAAATGATAAAAAGTTACAAAAAAATACAGGTCGAATAATAAATGCTCATAGATAGAGGTGGGCTACAGATGGTAGGTTAAAGTAGTCTTATAAATGTTAATATCAACTGTTTATAAAAGGTCTTAAAAAAAAGAATGAAAGCTTAATTGAGTAGTTCAGAATGGTATTATAAGCATAGTTAAAGAATCTATATACTGTCAAAAATCAGATTAGAATGTTTCGATTTGGTCTTACAGAATATCAAACTGTAGCCCAATAAAATGATAATACAGTTATAGAATATATATAAAATATCAGAAGTCACATTTATAATAATATCAAATTGTCGCTCAATTCTAATTAAAATATGGATATAGTTATAGAATTTATATACAATATAAGAAGTAAGATATAATATGTAATAAATGGAATTTTAAGAGGCTTTTTAGGTATATTGAAAAAAATTAACTTGAAGAGGCCAAAAAGACAGCTGCTTCATATAATATATTAAGAAATGTAAAAAGTAAGCCCAATTGGGCCAAGTCAGATATTAAATTCTATCCTTTCTATATTATTTCTGACCGAGGCTTATTTGTGACTTAGTGCCGATTGAAACTATACTTTACATATATTATAAATCCGATTGGAGTTAGTCTAACCTATGCCACACTCATAACAGTAGGACGCAGCAAAGTTTGCCATAGAAGCAGTCTAACTAATATATCTAACATATGAACAAATCTATGTAGTCTTATCGTCCATCTATGTTTTATAAAATGTCATCTTCGATACCTCACACACTTGAGCTGTAAATTAAAATATCCCTTTACATATTCTTCTATCCCTATAATGGTAGGGCGACTCCTTCAATTACACAGGCCAACAAGCAGCCAGTTGGCAGCCAAGCGGAACCTCTTTTTATTTCGTGAATTTGATGTTACTGCATTCGAATCATATGGAACAAGGTATAAAACTACCTTTATAGTTTTGGTTGTTGTGGCTCAGTGCAATTGAAGGCATATCTTGGGGCAGACTTTTCGCCTGAAAGTTGCGGACAAAGCCATAAAGGCATATTGGATGCGATGCAAGTTTCAAAGCAAATAAAATACTAGAAGGGTTCATCCAGTAAAGCCCAAACTTTAGGCAGCGACGCAAATTTAGCAAAACGGAGGCAAGCAGGGAGCCAAGCAGGCGTAGGCTAGGCCAGTGTGGGCCACGTTAGTTGCGAATGGCCAGCGCCAAGGGTTTGGCCAATGGCAATGGACACTTTGATGGCCGAAATTAAGCGAGAGATAGGCCCAAAGTATAACAACAAAATAAGATAGCCAACTTAATATTGCAAAGTGTAAATTCCGAGTAATTCAAGTTGGCCAAGCAGGAAAGCAAAACGGTTTTAGCCAGGGTTAACTGTACTCCAAAGGATTCACCAAACTTGGCTAGGCCAAAAAGCTGCTGAAACTTGTTAAGAGGCTGCTGCCTAAGTAAGACTAAGAAAAACAGCTAAGGCGAGAGAGCAAAACTAGAGCAAACTTTGCCAGCGAGCAAAATGAAAGAGTTGGTCTAAATCAATTGGCCCCGGCCAACAATGTTGGCCGCCTTAAAGCAGGCGCTCGCCTATCTCAAATTGTGCAAATTTAAGCTGCAAAATGTGGAAAACTTCAGAGTTATTTGCCATTTGCTTGGCTTATGCTCTGCTCTTGCTCCGAGCTTCAATCTATTGGAAAATTCTATTAACTGTTGAAGAAGTAAATTTATTTATGATTTTCAATTGAGCAGAGAGCGAAAATATTTATTCTTTGCCAGCAAATCAAATTAAAAATAAAAATAAACCTTTTTTTTGTGGCATATCTAATACAATTTGATGCGAGCATTGATTTATTTATTTATGTATATTTTTATGTATATACATATGTAATTTTTTAATAAATGGAGTGAAATTTCTTTGTAATTTCTGTCAACCAAACAAAGTTAAATTTACTCTGGAATATTCTTTATGTTTATATATAAATAAATAAAATTATTTTCTATGCAGCTAAAGCTATTTGAATTCAAAAGAAATTCCTTAGCTTCGTAGTTCCTGGAAAATTAAATTCTTAGCTCTAATTAAATTCAATTGATTTGTTAGATTTGTTCAATATTTCTAGGAACTGAAATTTCTTTGGGTTGGCATCTGTTTAAGTGTTTAGTATTGAAGCAAAACTATTTATTATTTGCTAAAAAAATCAAAAAAATAAATTAGAATTTTTTTTTGTACAAAATGTGACGAAATTTTTGATGCAACCATTGATGTTTTATTTAAAAAATAATTGAATCTATTTGTACTCTTGATGGGGCAAATAAAAAATCTTTTCACATAATATATATATATATATATATATATATATATATATACATATATATATATATATATATATATATATATATATATATATATATATAAATGAAGGTAAATTTATCAAAAGAATTTCAGTTCGTAGTTCATTGAAAATTTAATGCTAATTAATTTTCACTGATTTGCTAAATTTTTGTTTGGGTCATTTCCAGGAACTTAACAAATACTTTAGTCCTGAGTCATGGCTTCTCTTTAGTATTTAAGACTATTGCAAGTCCATTTATTATTTGCAAGCAAATTTAATTAAAAAAGAAAATAGAGTTGATTTTGTAAAAAATGCGAAACAATTTTTGATGCAAGCATATATATGTTTGTTGAATAAATTGAGTTAAAAATAAATCAATATTTACTCTAAAATTTTCTTTAAATGTATATTGTACATAGTATATATATCATACGTATATATTTATTCATACTAAATTTTTTCATGAGCTTAAATTCTTAAGAATCAAAATAATATCTCCAACTTCGAAGTTCCTGGAAAATTTACTGCTAATTAATATTCATTTATTTGTTAAATTTTTAGGAAATTTCCAAGAATTTAATAAATAGCCCAGGGCAGGGTCAATGGTTTCTCTTTAAGTATTTAATACTATTATATCACAAAAATCTCTTTAAAGTCACCCCAAGCACAATCTGTTTGCCTTCATTTATAACACAAAATTTCGTTCGTTGAACTCCATTATTTTTCGATTTATTTGCAACTGTCGGCAACATTCGAGAATATGTTTGTGCTTTGGCCTTGGGGGTGCTTCAACTCCATAAGCTGTCATCATTTTGCCCTTAACAACAGCTATAGCCAAGCCGGCATTAACATTGGCTACAGCCAATTATAGTTCCACCCGTCAACCAGTTGCGGGCAGGTGGACTCCCCCCAAAAAGAAAAAATGAGTCTGTGTGCGACAACTACGCATTTGGAAGTCCACTCCGGCCTCTCCAGGCTCGCTCCCTCGCCACAAGCTCAAGCAACCCTTTACCCCATTGCCCTCACCACTTACTCCCCCGATCGCCTGCGCTACCTTCGTTCCCACTAAGTCCACACAACTAAGCTCAGTTGACGAGCAAATTTTCAGGGTTACTCGAATTCTCCTCTTTTTTTTTGCTCTGCTTGTCCTGGTTTCTTTTTTCTTTTTCCTTCCTTTTTTTTTGGTGTGGGTGCGGGTGGGGCTAGACGTGGGGGCACTGTGTGACTGACATGCACTTGAAGGGTCGGAGTTGCCCGAAACCCGGCAGACGCACGTCAAACTCAAACTTATTTTCGGGGCTAACTGGGAGCAGGTCTTTAAAATGCTACGACAATTCTTTTATCCAAAAAGAAATAGAATGTAAATCTGCTAAACAAAGTAAACTCTGGCACAAGGGCTGAACCAAGTATATATATGTATATAAATACATATATATATATGCCGTCTTCTTTATAGAACAGCAGAAAAGTGCTGGAAGTTAGTGAAAAGTTGTCAGTTGTTGCTTTTGTCTGCCTGATGGGGATGCGATTCTGTGGCCTGTTCCTGGCAACAACTTGAAAATTAAATTTAATGTGCCAGTTCTATTTCTATTCTTCAGAAACGAGAAACGAGAAACGAAAAGAAAGAAGACGCAAACAAATATTTATTTATTTAAACTTTTTTCTTTCATAGTGGCCGTGTTGGGTCTACCTAATTTATGGCACGCGCCCTTCTAAGCCGATGTGTTCCATAAAAGAAAAGTAAATATTTTATTACACACATTTATGACGCACTTTGGCGCAGCGCTGGCGCAGCGCTGGCGCAGCGCTGGCGCAAAACTTTTGGGACGCAAAACTGCCAAGTGGAACTATTAAAGCTGTAAAAAAGTTTACCAACACACAGACGCACTAACCAACTAGGAATGCCCCACGGCACATAGCGTATCACTGAGAGAAAGAGACGGGTAGAGAGAGAGAGAGAGAGAGAGGGAGGGAGGGAGTTAGAGGGACGATGAGGGGCACGCAAACATGCGGCTGGCGTTGTCAGCAGTCGCGTCGTCGTCATTTTGACCGGAAATGCGCAGTTTTTAGTGAAGTGCATGCCATTTTGAATTGCCAACATCAGAGAGACAAAGAGAGAGAGAGTGTGTGAGAGAGAGAGAGAGCGGCACATATATGCACACACACATATACACTCACACACGAACCATTCGCGTTTGTCAACACAGTTCGCGCTCACTTTGGCCAAAAACAAAACGAGTGGGCAGCCCCCCACAAAAAGCCCGAGTCATCCGGCCGCCCGCTCGCTCCATCTGCAAATGCTTGTTCACTGCACTCAGTTGGTCAATATGGCGGTTTTTTCGACTCGGACACATAAGTTGTCGCTGGAACTTGTTGTGCCCAGAGATGAGCGCGTGAGAGTTGCGAGTGGATGAGTGAAGCGTTCACATTGCAATAGGCTCATATGTATAAGTGCTGTATGCAATAGGCAGGAGGATTAGAAGGTAGGTAGGATTAGAAAGAAGGCCTTTGAATGGCTGCTTTTGAATTCGAGCGGATTATCAATAAGCTCAATGAGAGCGCTGGAATATGAATTTGTAGGAGCGGGCATGCTAGCGCACACTCCACTATAAACCTGCTCTCCATTTACGTCTCAATACTAAGAACACTTTGAATTGGAAACTTGAGGCAGACGGAAGTGTTCTTACTAGTGGCAAGCCAGAGGGGACGCTGCGAGCTGCGAGCTGCAATAGCTTTTGCTTGAGCAATTAATATAGACATATATTATATATATATATAACAATGAATAATTAGTATAAACATACATTTATAAATATATATATATATATATGTATGTGATATTTTTATATTTATGTAAAGTACATATAAGCTTGTACTGAAAATAATTTATGAAAAGGCTATCGTCTAGGAACTAGCCAGAGTCTGGAACTCTATTTTATTAGGCGTCTTTAACTAATACCAAAAATTAAACCAACTTTGTTATTTTTATTGATTATGTTATGTATGGAATATTAATATTTTTGTAAACATTTGTAAAATTTGTATTCTTATTTATTTAATAATATATTTTTGTATAAATTTATAAAATTTGTATTCTTTATTTATTTATTTATTTATGTACCTGGTTTTTCTTTATTATTATTTATTTGGTTTGTCATTATTTATATATATTAAATTTATTTACTTATCTATGTAATAAATAAACAAAACCTTTCATCTTTCACAATTGTGGATGATAATTTGAACAGAGCAATAATAAGTTCTTAGGGTTTTATTACACATACCTAAAAAATCAGTTCTTGATTTTTTCGAAGCTTGTTTCATAGATTACAAAAAGCGGCTAAAACGTAAAATAAATATATATTAAAAATATATAAAAATATGAATATCATCTCCGTCACGTGATATGTATATATCTGGTGCTTGTGTATTTTTATATATAATATAAATGAGTAAATTGGTGCCATTAAGCATATTTAATCTTGATCAAACAAGTCAATATACTAGCCCTGTCATCATTTGTAATCCTATTCATACTAGTTTCTCAGCCGGAAACCTTATTTAAAAGCTCTTCCAAAATTATGAAATAGAAAATATAACTCTAAGTCACCAACAAAACCAATATATATCACAGCAGACAGCAGAATTAAAATTGTTCGCTATTGCTTAACACATTTGGTCATATATGCAGCATTAAAATATATGAATGATTTCAAAGAAAATTCTTTAAAAATATAATTGAAAATCAGCTTTCTATTCACGTCTGTCACGCTCCCATCTCTGTCAGCGTGGTCAGTGAACTTTTCGGTCATATGTTTAAGCTGTAAACTGGAATATTGTGCGACTGTGTCCTTTGCCGTTTGCCGATGCCGATGCCGATGCTGATGCTGATGCTGCTGATGCTGCTGCCAGGCTCCGTAGTCGCAATGCTTACTATATATCGACATTTCCGTTTAGGATTCAGTCTGTTGGGCCAGCCGTTAGTTGTTGTTTTTTTTTTTTTTTTTTTTTTACTTTTGTTTTTCTTTCAACATTTCTCCACGCTTGTATATGTGTTTGTGTGTGTGTGTTTATTGCATTTTGACCCAGGGATAATTTTCAGCAGTGTATGTGTGTGTGTGTGTAGCCCGTTTCACCTTGCTTAACGCGCTTTATTTTGTTTTCATTAGTTTTTCGTTCTCGATTTGGCAACTGCAAATCTTCTGGTTACAACAATTGTTTTTCCTGTGCGTGTGTGTGTTGCCAGAAACCAAAACAAGTGCAGTTAACAGCTTTTGCTGTTGTTGTCCTTTCCACCGCCGGCCAAATGTGCAGCCATATTAATTGCAATGAATAAAAGAATACGAATAGCAAATACAATTAAATTATTTACAGTGCTGTTGCCACAAAACAAAATATGTTCGAAAACATAGAAATCTCTTATTCGAGCAAAACAAAAAACCGTTCGCAAAAAATGTATTAAACAATTTATATCGTTGTTAATACAATTTACCCTCGGCTATTTGCATTTCGAAGTGAATAACAATTTTTCATTTGGTTTCATTAAATTTCGTTGATGACTTATAATAAAAAAAAAAAAAAACAAAAAATAAAGAGGAAGAAAAACCACGCACACACGATATTATGAATTCTCAGAACATAGCAGAAATTCAGTTATATATTTTCCATTTGAAAGTCAAACAAAAAACTTTATAAATATTTATGAATAAATAATTGCCTATGAAGAGCTAAAAACTATAAAAGAAATGCAATAAAATGCTTCAAATATTTATAAGTATATAAATAATGAAATAAAAAATAATAATATATCAATGCATGAGATATTAAGTATATACGGCTAAGAGATACCTAGCGAGAGTCATATTAAGTATACGACTGGCCATTCCAATTAGAATTTACATTATGGCGAATTTGTGTGAATAATGAACTGTAATTATATATTTTTAAAGCAAAATCTAGTCTGGTCTAGGATAAGCTGGCAAATAACATTTGCATTTTCAAGTTTTATTTGACTTGAAAAAAAAATTCATTTGAAAAATTCATCTGAATTCAGCTTATTGATTCTCTTATTTGACTATGAATCTCTCTTTCATAACACATATTGCATATTAATATATGTATAAAAAAAAAAAAGAAATGATATTTGAAGCTCCATAAATTCTGAAACTCATTTCGTGCATATTTCCATCGCAACGCTGCAATAACAGTTAATAATAAAATGAATGAAAAACAAAGCTCAGATTTAAAAGCGCAGATTTTAATTTAAAATCTTCGCTCGCCGTATTCGATAAGAGCATAAAAATAAAAGCGAGAATGTACGCTAAGCTGCAACAACAAATCGCAATCCTCTTATTGCATTTCAGCGCATCAATTAGATATTTTCCCAATAAGGTGGCAAATGGGAGCAGCAAAGATTGGCTAGAAAATCAACCGCTCGTCCATTCACGCTCAACGAAACTGTGCAACTCTCAGCGGCAAGCGGAAAAATCAACAAAAGCCAGCGCTGGTCAGAATCAAAGTCAACGCTAACGGATTGGCCATCTACGGTCGTTGGTCGTTGGTCAGTCAGTGGATGCTTCACTGTGGCCGCTCGGCGCACAGCTGAGAGATAGCCAAGCGCCGTTTGGCAGCTTATTAAAAACTACTTGTTAAGTTTGTTGTTTTCGCTGTTTTTCCAATTTTTTTCTACCTCTCTCACTTTGGTTTTTTTTCTCTCTCTCTCTGTTTTGTTCGAGTTAGTTTGTTTGTTTGTTTGTTTGGCCGAAATGGCGGTAGGAAATAGAAAACGTATAAAGCAAAGGGGAGGGGAAGGCGGATTGGAGGTGGCTTTGCACAAAATTATAGCATAATTGTTGCAAAAGCAGTTTTCTTTCTCTTTTTGGTTGTTATTGCTCATCGAAAAGTTTATTGTTGTCTCTCTCTTAGAAGTAGAAATGGGCAGAGGCATTAAATCGGAGCGTGGTAGAGCATAGGGTAGAAGGAAGGGATATGTGCAGGTTTCGATTAAGTTTTAATTGAAAATAAATGAAGAGCGCACGCCCGTTGCTTTGCTTAAATAATCAAGCAATCGAGGCATTTTGTTGTACACTAACAGAACGATAGCTATTGCTATAGCTATAGTTAGTGTTTTCACTGGAAGTCTAGTAAATAGTAGAAATAACGTTTGGCTTTGCTTGCCAACTCTTGGACCTTATTTTACGTAGGCTTGTTTGTGTAGAAATGCATGAAGTTCCGCTTGAACGCTTGAATTGAGAGCTTATATATTTGGTAGTTAAATTTTATTAATAATTCTTGAAATGTTGTGTCTCTAGCAATAGTATCTTAGGCAGAGAATAAATTGCTGCATATATTGGCTTAAACTTACACATGCATCTGAATATTATCAAGTATATTCAGAAATTGTAAATAGTTTTGCAATTTAGCTAATAAACTTTATGGAAAATGTATATGGTTTATATATTTGACTTGCTGGAGTCAATGCTGGAAAGACAGAAATTTAATCTCCATAAAAGGCAAATGAAGGTAGCTGATTTGTAACATATTAATAAGACTCAAGTAAAGACATTCAAATCAACTGTAGAGACATTTAATTTATATTCAAATACCTTCTGAAAAATTAAATGAACTTCTTCAAATGACAAATAAAAAAGATATATATAAAAAAAAAATAATAAAAATAAATAAATAATAATTAATATAATGTATATTAAAAAATATAAAATAAGCAATGTTTAGTGAGTTTTACGCTATTATTTTTTACGTTGATTATTAAATATATAGAGGTTCGCAGCTCCTTTCAACCAGCAATTGAAAAAAATAATTAAAGCATCTATTAAATCTAAACTACATATTAAGATACAAATACAAATACAAATACTACTCTAATGCTTTCTTATAAAATATTAGCTCACTTGTTGTTTTAGATAATTGCTAATCATTTTATAGTAATTAATAACTGAAAACCAATCAACAATCAACAACATCAAGTCCACAGATTATTTAAATCACTTACTACATCATTATAAAATGCTTTAAAAATACTTTAAAAATAAATGAGCCTTTTTAAAAGCTAAAAGGTATACTAGAAACTAAATTAATCTATGTTTTAAAAATATTTGAAAAATAATTGAAAATATATTTTTTATTATATTGTTAAAAAGTATTTAAAAAGTATATGTGGTAATATTTAATAAATAAAAATATTAGACTAGCAACATCATTTAAAAATTGCTCTAAAAATGAGCTAATATTTTATTAAAAGCATTAGATTAGCCACTTTTATTTACATTGGTTTCAGTTTAGATTTAACAAATTTTAAAGGTACTTATTGAAATTTGCTGTGAACTACTTAATATAATAAGCACATGATGCTCTTAAAATAATTCTAATATATCTTATGAGAATATATGAGAGTACATCCTAAACAACTGGTGTTTACTTTTCTAAATGTTTACGTGGCAAACTGCTGCCCATGCATAATATTTGCCCAATCACTTGTCTATTCCCATACACCACACGGCAGGCCCAACAAATCCACAGGCTCACACTTCAGAAAATGTGTCAAAGACTCTCTGGCTGGGGTCTTAGGTTGTTTTTCCCAGGTGTATTAGCATTGATGGGGTAGCCCGAAAAGGAGAACGTACGACTGCAACACAATAATCATGGTAATTAACATGCAAACGAAATTATGAACGAGAGCAAAAGGTAAACAGCTGAAGGTAGAGTGAATGAAAAATCATTGTGGAAAACCCGCAAGCTGAGGCTGCTTCTGAGGCATCGCTTAAATAAACAGGGCACACACAACGTGGCCTTTAAATGGGATGCCATCGATGTCTGAGAACCAAAATGCCAAGACGTGATGCGACAGATACGTTGCGTTGCGTTGAGTTGCGTTCTGCTGCGATGCGATGCGATGCGGTCTCTATTGGCATTGTCATCTTTGTCGCGGCGGGGGCGGGGGTGGAGTGAAGCAATGATTGGCAAAGAGTCAAAGTCCCGACTAGGCGACCTTTGTGCGTGTCTGTGTGAACGCGTTAATTAAGCAAAGTGAGCGAGACACACGTAGCCAGCGCTGGGGGAATGGGAAATGCAACTGTGAGGCATTCAAATGAAATGCACAGACACAAACGCACAGGACAAGGTTAAGCAGCGCACACAAAGGACGAACTCAAACCCGAACACGAACCTGAAGACGAAGCCGTGGTCCCGTGGCCGCTCACAGGGGTTGTCTACCTGCAGTCAAGTCAGCCAGCCAGGCAGCCAGTCAGGCAGGTTAAGAATTATAAAAGAATATATAGAACGTAGCAAAGATGCATTGAAGCGTAAGGCAGTGATAATCACGGCAAGGCGACGCCTCAACACGTAACGTCAAATGCCACGACACGGCCAGCAAACAGGACGGGAGCAGACCAAGGGAGCAGGAGCAGCCAACAGCAGTAGCAGCAGTGGCAGCAGTGGCAGCAGTGGCAGCAGGCGGCAGCTATTGTCATCATCCAGCGAAATTGCACGATAATCACAGCAACTTGAGCTCTCGAGTGTGGCAAGGGGCACGCAGTTGGGGCGCAAGACTCCAATATCAAGGCTTTTGAGTCTCCAGTCTGTTTATGCGTGGTAAGCCAATTTGGATATGGAAGCGTTAACCAAAAAAATTTTAGAAAGAAAATATATATAAAAAAAAAGAACGAGCCGAGGGCGTTGCCATTGTCAAAGTGCATGCCAAGTCATCTAAGGACGGGGCGACTGCGACGGCGACGGCGACTGCGACTGCGGCTGAGGCAAATGATGTCGCCGACAGAGTAATGACATTCAGAGCTATTGTTGCTCTAGCCCGAGAGTCTGAGAGTCTGTCACTCTGTTGTGAAAGCGAAAATCTTTGCCTTTAATTGTTTTGTTTTTGTTTTGGGCCTGAGTACTAAGCCAGACGAGCCAATGAACATAGCTCGCCCTTTAAGTCCTTAAATTACTTTCATTTGAATGGACGAGAGAATTTCTGTTGCACAAAATATGCCAAGTCAACGGAAAAATGCAAAAGTAAAACTTGGTATTTAAACTCTTTCATTCTGTTTCCTATTTCCATGTAAGAATTGCAGAATTTGTATCAAATATTTTTTGAGCTGATGCTGCAATTAATTTGCTTGCCTGGCCCAGAGAGGAATTCACAATTCCTTGAGTGGCAGAATTTACACAACAAAATAAAAAAGAGAGAAATAAAAGGAAAATAATATAGATAGTTTTGTAATTCCCAATTGCAAAATGCAAAATGCACATTTTAAATAAAATTCGATGTCAATTTACCGCTTGGGTAGAAAAAACTAAAAGTTGCAATCTGTGATGAGGCTAAAGCTGAAATTGAAAAATGGCTTGAGCTTAAGCCGAATGCTGTCAACAGGAATGTTGTTGTTGCTGTTGAATGCACTAATGTGAAATATGCAAGGACACTCGATTCTAATTACCAAGTGATTTTGATTGCATCAATAGTTTGTCAATCTACTTTATATGCATACGTATGGGAGCTCAACTTTTCGATCTAATTGATAGCCATGTCACAAAGGGGCAACACGGCAGCAAATCAACTTTCATGCCACAAAATCATGTCCAAGCTGATTTGACCCACATCATCCGCTTAGTCGGCCTGGGACCTACCTCAAAATCAGACAACATTGAAGAAAGAGGGAGAGATGGAGAGGGGGACAAAGAGAGGGAGAGAGAGAGAGGGAGGCACACACACAGTTGATAGGGCGCGTATCTATGACAAGTTCAATATTATAATTTGTTTACGAACTTTCGGCTGCATTAAAAATAAACGATAACAAGAAATGCCGCGCCTCTTAAGATAAGGAGCCACAGAAAGGACAATACAAGGCGCAGAACAAGAGAAATAGAGAGAAAGAGAGAGAGAGAGAGAGAGAGAGAGAGAGAGAGAAAAAAAAACGCCCGCAAACGAAACTCAATTTTCGTGAAATAAAATCAAATTTAAATAATACAATAGGGGAAACCCTAAACGCCAGCGAAACCAGCAAAGAGACAGAGGCAAGGACAACAGCAACAACAGCAACAACAACAACAACAACTCAATGGCAGCCGTGAGCGCGACAAGAGCAACAAGGACATCATCAAGTATATCGCTGCTTATTTATCTTTATCGCAATTCGTTCCATAACGCAACGCCCCACGCCCCACGCCCCTCCTCCCATGCCGCCTCCTCCCGGGCATCTCTCCACTCAGGCATGGCAATCCATAGCCTTTTTGCTCGGCGTCTATCGTTTTCATGCTGCGGGCATCCTTTTATATTGCAGCAGCGGACGGGCGCAGGGGGCGGTTGTGTGTGTGTGTGGGGGGGGGGGGGGGCGTGGCTGTTGGGCTCTCGGTGAGTCAAAGACGACATCAATATTATTGCCATAAGTTTCATATTTGCAGGCTTTAGATGCCGTTTAAAATTTCACTGGCAACGTCTTCGTCTTCGTCTTCGTCTTGGTTCTCCTTTTTATCCTGCGTCCTTACTAGCATCTTACAGGACGAAAGTGGCGGGCAGTTTGTTTTTCATTTCGCTGTGGCTTGGGATTCGTTTACTTTTGCCTTTGCCAGCGACTTTGCCCCGCTTTCTATACATTATATAGCATAATTTTTTATTGATTTATTTGGCTTACACTTCTCAGCCCGCTGCCGAGCCCCCTCCAAAAATATAATGGAAAAAATGTTTACTGAATTATGTGGGGCTTGAGCTCGGGCTGTGGTTGGGGCTGTAACAGTGGCTGTGGCTGTGGCTGTGGCTGTGAGTGCAGGCAAAATCAAACGTAGACAAGTGAAAATTTGAAACGATTTACACGCAATTTACGGAAATTGCAGTGGGGCATATCAAATTGACAACGGCATGGGGCGTGGATGCTATACCGAAGGATCCTCCAACAAAGTGGAGACAGGGCCACGAAATATATGGGGGAGCAAAAAAATAATGTTGAAGTAAAACTAATAGCAAACGAATGAATGAATGACTGAGTGAATGAACGTACACAAATGACAGCGAGTGACAGGCAGGCCGGAAAGGGCGTGAGCATGAGAAGTTGGCAATCGGAATGAAAAATTCGGCAAAAATTGGCATATTGACAATATCCAATATTTACATGTAATTACGAAGCATATTTCAGTGCGTATTTATGCACTGGCAATTGCATAAATTATAAATAGATGAAATATATTTCATATTCTCGCATTAACATTTAATGATATGCATAGCGAAAATGGCCCCAGGACAGGTCAGCTTGGAATAGCTTGGATGACTAGACGAATTAATTAAAAGTTTTATTAAATATATTACAAATTTTCAATATTCAGAAATGTAAAGTACTCGATATGGGCATTTGAGTAAATTGTCAATGAGATCATTAAGAGCGGTATTTGTATTTGAGTGAATTAAGAATCTGTTAGAGCGGGCATATTAGCGCACTCTCCTCTCTCACAATGTCGTGAAATGGAAATGAATTTAAAGGCGCACTCTCCACTCTCATCAGGCATCTGAAATGAACAGAATCAGAACACTTTGGAAGTGAAAGCAGTAGCGATCAGACGTGTTTTACTTGTGCTCCCAGAGAGCAGAAGCCGCAAGTTGACAATTCAATTACAAGCAATGGGTTTGACTGGACATTCAAATAAATGCAATGGACTAGTTTGGACAATTGTAATGCTGTTATTAATATAGAAAATTATTATAAATTGTCATTTGCTTATACTATTAATAGCTTATGTAATTAATTGTAATAATGTAATTGTGTTAATAAATATAAAAGGTTATTATAAATGGTAAATAATATATATTTTATATATTTTTTGTATTATTTATTTTACCCTTTCTAATATTACAATATATTGCGAATAGTATAAAGTATACAAAAATAAAAGAATAGGTTTATTACTGAACCTTTTATACTTAAATATTAGCACATAGGCATACATATATCGTGTATTAATTTAGACTTAAGCTATGGCGTTTTGGGGAGAAAATATAAAGGAGGAAAAACCTCGTGAAATTATATATATATTATATATATATATATTATATATATATTATATATATATATATATATATATATATATATATATATATATATGAATACAATACAAATGAATGAATTTTAATGATTGGAAATCCTTTTCATCGAATCGAATTCCGCTTCAATTTGTCTGGTGTAAATTAAAAAATTTGTAAAATAAAAGAATAAATCTAAAATCTTCTAAATTTATAAAAAAGTTTTCTGTAATGTACAATACATAAAAATTTTTTACCTAATGCTTGTTCACTCAGTTTGTTACTTTGGCTAGTGTGTCATATTGCATTACTACTTACTGGCTAAAAAAGCGTCCACTTTCTTCGGCTGCATCCCACTTGGGAATCAGCTGTTATCCTGCATTAACCTTCAAGGTGGAGTCTTTCTATATGTTTTAGTTGAGCACTGTCATCCTGCACTTATTCGCCCCCTCCCCTTTTTGGGCTGCAAAACTTTTTCAGCAAAGTCTCAGACTCCTTACCAACCTTTGCTGTTGCCGCACCTTTACTCTACTGTAGTCTATACTTTGACTTCATTGACAGTTTGTGTTAAGTCTCTAAAGTTAAAAAAGTGTGCTCTATGTTGTCTACTGCATGCGTGGATTCGGCTGTTGTTCCTATCTTATGTTGATACTTTAAAAAGTAACCATGACCTGAAAGCATTTGTACCAAATTAATTTTTAGTTCGACTCTGTTGAAATATTTCTAGTTGGTCTATTAGGCAGCTGAGGTGGGTGAAATTTAAGATTGGTTGATTAATCAAAATTCAACACAGTAAAACTTGAGCATGTCTGCGCTGTCTGTCGATTAATTGCAGTAGCATAGATAATGAACAAGGGCTGAGCATTGGCCAATCTAGGCTGACCTTTCATTTTTGTAGCCAGAATCAAGATCAACAGGTTACATTGTAATTAACTTTGACAACCCAAAAAATGTTTACCTTCGTTTTTATTTTTGGGACCAATGAGCGCCCAATTAAGAATTTAGCATTTTTTCCAAGGTGAGCTAAAATTAGCCTAAAAGAATGATATAAATGACTAAATGTTATCCTGTAATGCTCTAAGACTAGTGATGGCAGAAAATATACATTAATCGATTATTGAATCATATGATTAAATTTAGCTGGGCGATTATAAATCGAAATTAATCGAACAAAAGTGGAAATAATCGATTAATCAAATGATTTTTTATTTGTATAGAAAAGTAGAAATTATGTTTATTATTTATTTAGTATTTTATTAGGCCTAGCAAAAAGTAACAAATACATTAATTATTATTTGTTATTGAGTATTGAATTGAGGAACAGTAGCTCAGACAGGTGCTCAGTGGTTAACCTGTTCCTCTTTTCGGTAAGTGTAGCAGCTGCCTTAGAAAAAAGACGTTCTGCTGGTACAGAAGTGCCAATCAGAAAGCAATAGCGACAAGCTATGATATATAGTTGGGGGTATACAGTACTCATCTCCTCCCAGGCATCGACTACATTGCGTTTAAGCTCCAAAACAGGAGCATTTAAGAAGAAACTAAGTTCGTCCTGAATTTGATAAGGGTCGTCTTTTTTACGGCGTTTGTGTACCAACGACTTGTGGTGGGCCCAAAAGTCAAATTCAATTTCTCCAGTAGATGAACCGTCACTAATGCTTCCTTGACTTTCATTTTTATCTGAAAGTTCTGCCATTTCCATTCGTATCTGCTTCATAACTGAATCCAAAGCTATCGGGTCCTGAAAATGAATTTTCTTGAAGCGCGGATCCAGCAATGTAGATGCAGCCAATAAAAACGACTGCTCTATCGCTCCAAATCTGCGATCGAACTGTTCCAAAATAGCTACTTTGAGCTTTTTTCCCGTGGGTGACTTACAAATTACCTTCATTATTTGCTGGCGTCCACAATGCGCGATAGGTATAACAAGGCTCAAAGTAGCATATTTTTCCCCACTTATTTGTGTAGTCATTGCTTCCAATGGCTTCAGCAAAGCAATAATTTCAATCATATCGTCTTTATCTTTGGTGGATATCATTTGTGGGGCATCCGAAAAGTTTAAAACCACTTGGCCGATGTACGAAATTAAATTAATGAATCTCTGCAGCATATAGAATGTTGAATTCCACCTGGTTTTCACGTCTAAAATCACTTTTAAGACGTTACCCTCCGAGGCGCCAGCAGAAACCTGCAGCTGTTGCAAATTTTCTTTGGATTTCCCGCTGCGTTTAAGCCAAACTACTATACTGCGGCATTTGGCAACTAACCCTGATACTTCCTTAATTTCCAAGGCATTACTGCACACTAAGTTCAGAGTGTGCGCAAAGCATGGAATATGGTGCGACTTTCCGAAGCTTTGGTGTATTGCTTTTACGATGTTTGCGCCATTATCCGTCACCACTGCAGTAACTTTCTCCTTAGAAATGGAAAACTTGTCCAGCGTCGTTAACAAGACTTCAGATATGTGCGCAGCAGTATGGGCTTCTATTAGTTTAAACACTCCAATCGTTGCATAGATTTGCTTCTTTTCAAATAAGCCATGAAGTGTTATTCCAATCACACCCGTCATATTTATGTCAGTCCAAATATCCGTAGTCAGCGATATACATGAAAGCTGACATACCATGCGCTTGAAATTTTCGAGCTCCACTTTATACTTTTTTATAATTTCCGCCTTGATTGTGTTCCTAGCTGGAACTTTGTATAAGGGATGATGCTCCTTCATCAGTTTTAAAAATCCTTTTCCTAAATTTATATTCAATATTACATTAATATACATATTGTCTTAATATACATATTTTATAAAACATTACCCTCCACGTGTGAAAATGGCAAGTTATCCATGACAATCATCTCCACTATTGACTTTGTCATCTTGGTATGTTTGGAGCCACCCGAAGCAAAGCTATGCACATTTGAAAAGGCTTCAGTAATGTGTTGCTGTTTTTCAACTGGCTTTGATTGTCGGCTTGTGCTAGCCACTTCCATGTTCAAAAAAGCATCGGTAATGTGTTGCTGCTTTTTAGCTGGTTTTGATTGTTGGCTTGTGCTAGCCACTGCCATGCTCTCCTCCTCACGTTCAAAATTTTCATTGGGTGTCTAAAGAAACAAATCTAAATAAAGTTCTGCTTATTACAAGTAAAGTTTAAAGCTTACCTTGAGAGACGCGAACTCGTTGATATGCTTCAGCTTTACATGCTGAAGCATGTTGGTTGTGTTTTTGCAAAATTTTAATTGTTTTTCACATAATCGGCACTGCACTTCTGCATCACTTGTTTTGGAAAAATATTTCCACACTTTACTAGTTGTTGGTGCCATTATAAACATAAAAGTTTTGTTTTTTTCCCTCTTCCAACTTATGATATGCGCGCTAAAGTTGCTTCTTAGTGATGCGATTATTTGAGCAATTAATCGATTAATGTTTCAATTAATTGAACCCCGTTTTGCGATACAATTGAATCGCAATTCGAAGCAAAATAATCGATTAATGGACATCATATGATTAATCGTGCCATCACTATCTAAGACAGCACTCACTTATAAATTAAGGCATTTTTATAGTAAAACATTAATTGTAGTTGTCATTTAGCTATATATACCCATTAGCATATTGCGCGCAGGGCATTAAAAAAGTCAATTAAAAGTCTGCTTGGTGGCAGCTTAAGCAATCTGCTGCTCAACGTAATTGTATTTATTTTGAACAATTCCGTAATCAAACTCGGCCCAGCAAACAATCAACATTACTTTGACCAAAAACTGTACCTAGCTGGAAATAATAAAAACGACGAGTAGGAAAAACAAATATATACAGCAGAAAAGTTCGCACGCTGCCAAAGACAGAAAATAAAAACAAAAAGAATGAAAGAAAATGCGCCAAATTAATGAAAAGCGCAAATGACAGTGCGAAAAAAAACAAATGTTCGTGAATTTAAAGCGGCGTAAAAAGTGTCCGACAGGAAAACGCTGAAAACGAACAACTCTTTGAAATTTAATTTCGAAATAAGTACGAGAGACAACCAAGGCAAACAAAATGTGAGCGAGGCAAACGAAAAAGAAAGTATGCCCTGCACTTTCGCCATACAAATAGCAAAAGCAGCAGAGCCAGAGGCGGGTCAGAGAGATGCAGAGGCAGTGGCAGAGGCAGAGGTGGTCAAGGGGGCGGAGGCTGAGGCGGAGGCTGAGGCGTCGGCCGAGGCAATGCGTACAAATTCCGGAAAACGCAAATTTATTTCAACATTTTTTGTTTTGGTTGTGCAGAAAAAGTTGGTGAACAGCAAAAAAGAGCGAGCGCATTAAATAAGTAATAAAGAAATCAAGAGAAGTTAAGTTAAAATATAAAAATCAGTTGGCTCAGTTGTTGGACAACGCTAACAAAGTTGCCACTTGTCAGCCGTCAGTTGTCAGTTGTCAGTAAATGTTTATGAGTTAATCAACTTGTAATGACCAAAGGAGGCCCCCAAACCAAAAGGCAGGCGGACAGTGGAACAGTCGGACGGATGGACGGACGGATGGATAAACAGACGGACGCAGTCGCTTTAAGTGCGGGCAAAAAAGCGTACGCAGTGCTGGCAAAGAGTGTTCGGCGCGTATTCAGAAACACAAACTGTTGAAAAATAAAACTTAATTAGCTTTCATTTAAGAGGCAGAGCTGGAGCAGCAGCAAACTGCAGATAGCAACAAAAGCCGACGCCAAGACCGGGTCCAAGCTGCAAATGATGAAAAAACATCAACATCAACTGAAATGAGCGATAAATAAACAAAAGCAAAGTAAACTTTTATCCAACAACAGTAGAAGCAGCAGCTACACCAGCGGAAATGCGCAATGCGCGTTTGTTAACACAAAATGTGGCAAAGGCAATGGACAAAGGCAAGGGGGGAGGCGGGCTGTTGGGGGGCGGGAGTTGGAGACGGGGTCTGTGTGTACAGCGTAGCATGCACCGACTTGTGCCGGCTAGGCTATGGGGCACAAATGTCATCTAAAAGTTTTTGGTCTCAGCCATTTATGGAATTTCTAAAATGCCACTCGACAATTTGCACTTTTACAGATGCAATTGGCTAGGAAATTACAACCAGTTATCTAGAGAGGGCTAATACAGCAGATCCCTTGTGTAAAGTTTATGTTAAAGACTTTCAGAGAACACAACAGCAAAAATATTTACGGCTTCATAATAATATTTAAAATGAAACAAATGAAGTGATGTAGTTAAATTTGAAGACAAACTGTTATTGAGTCAACTAAGCCGGCTTAAGTTTTGAATGACAAGAAAATTTGCCACTCCAATTTATTTAGCAATTTTCTTTGGTTTGATTTGATTTGTAATTTTTCTTATTTATTGCTTTGATGTCTTATAACAGTATTTCAATCAATTTTTGTTATTTTGATCAATTAAAATACAAATATTTTGGATATAAAATATTTACAAATTGTTGTTATGCTGCGAGTACGAGTATGTTATATAAATATTTATTTGATTACTATATCACATTTATATTGAATCATTGTAGATTAACTCTTACAATTCACAATTTGTTCAACTAAATTTCAGGTCTCCCCTACTTAATTAAAAGCCACAAGTTGCTATCTATGCGATAGTATTTGTTAGCATATAAAGCAATTAGCAGGGAGCTAAGCCAAATTAAGCCAAAGTAAATTTCAATAAGATCTTTGGCGCAACCACAGACCCTTATCCATTACCGGCATTATAAAGTAAATTATATTGTAAGCATATGAAGCAATTTGCAGGTAAACAGCCGTTCTTAGTGCACGCCCACGCGCCGGTCCGGAATTGTTAACAAAATGTCGCTACTCGTTGCCCAATAAAACGTTGAGAAATTTGCACAAGCGTCGACAATTTGCTCAGGTAACAACATTAAACAGTTAGCATAGTTCGTTGGCAGTTTTACCTGCCGGGCGCCCCCTGCCTCGGGTGACTGTCTGCCATTTAAAGCGCTCCAAAAGGTTTTTGACAAAAACACAACAATTACTTTTACGATGTTGCGCTGTGCGGGTGGCTTTTGGGGAGATTTGGGATGTGGGTGGTTGGCTGCTGGATACTGGATACTGGATGCTGGTGTCCTGGCAGTCAGTGGTTGGGTAAAGGGCGCGTGCACACTAATTTCTACAAAAGATAATCAAGAGTGATAATTATTTTTGTTGGAGTTGGACGATGGGAACCGCAGCTAACTGCGAGCACCTGCTGTGTGAATTACTTGAGCGGCGACAATAAGTTGGCATCCCAGCAGCAGCAGCAGCGGCAGCCCGTTTAGCTCAACCCCTAGCACCCAAGCATGATTTGGGTTTGAGGTTTGGCAATGCTGCTGTTTCTGTCACTACCACAGCTACTGCTGCTGCTATTGCCACTGCCACTGCTGCTGATGCTGCTGCTGCTGTTTCTGTTGATGATGATAACAATTTTGCCATAACGTTGACAACGACCAGCGTTTATATTCAGAGCTGAGCGCCAAAAACTTTCGTAATTACATAAAATTTTTGGGGGTAAATAACTTTGAACTACGGGCAGCGATGCCGACTACCCCCAACACCCACTCCCTCTCCCCCAATACCCCCTCAGGCACGGGCTACTCTGGGCACCTGCCAGTCCAACTCTCTGTATCGGCGCCCAGCTGACCCCGCAAAATGTTCTCTAAGTGCGCCCGCACATTTGAAGTAATTAAAATTTTGTGTTTATGTTTCGTAGGCAATGGACACGCAGAGCGACAGCAGTAGCAACAGCAACAACAACAACAACGACAACAACAACAACAACAACAACAGCAGCAGCAGCATCGACCATGAAAAATATTAAAATAATTCTTGGAAAAAACTTAAATTATTGAAACGAGCGTAAAATGTTTATAGACACATATTTTTCACGCTATCACAAGTTCTTAAGAACTAAGCGCATAACTTTTTATTTTAGGGAAGGGTATATTTAGGTAGGTTAAATAGATGAAGTTTTTAATATTAATAAGGCATGATTATTTATTTTTTATTTAAAGGCCTATATAACACAGATTTGCGACTGTAAGAGAATATATTATGTAAAAAGATATACTTTATTAAAAAATATGTTAAATTACATAGATATAAAGATAAAATCATAATGCTTTTTGTCAATATTAATTATCTTTGAAGAGTATATTAAATATTTATAATGATATTAATATATAAATAATATTAATAAATATTTTAATGTATTTTAGTCATTTAAAAATAATATTAAAACTTGTTTGGGAACTTGTTTAACGAGATAAATATTTTGATTAAATCTTCCTTTTATTTCAAATAAAATCTATTAAAATTATAATATATTTTAGATATTATAATAAATAAATTCTATAAATTTTAACTAAATTTCATAATTTAATAATAATAAACTCTTAAACATTAATAAAGCATCATAAATTATTTTTTAAATTTAAAATTATAAGTTTATAAATTTATAATATTATATGGTGCACATAATAAATATATATAAATAATAAATTATTATTAAATATATACAAATATTTATACATATTTTAAATCTTTTGTGATAAGCCTACAAATTTATTTATTTTGAGCAGTAGTCGGACTTAATATTCTGTTTATTTAAAATAAAATCATTTAAAGATTGAAATATTTGCTTGTAATTCTATGGAGTGTTTTTCTTTAGCTAAACTTTATTTATATTATTTATATACATTTTCTCATTTTTTCTAATTTCTATGATTCCTTTGTTCACATTCAGTCAATTTACTCTTTCCATAAGTGCATTCCCTCTTCGTCTAGTCATCTTCAATTGTATATTTATACTTATTAAATACTCAGCACACATTGAACGTATTCATTGCAGACGCCGTTTGATGACTGTCTGTTCGGGGGTTCGGCTGGAAGTGATACGCTGTCAAGAGTTGAGTCAGAGTCACTTGTTTTGTTGTTGTTGCTGTTGTTGTATGCAGCAAGGAGCACGCGAGGCGCGACAATTAAATTAAAAATAATTAAAAATTATGATAATGGACAAGTCGATGGCAAGTGCGGGGCCATTGACCCAGCGGGCGCGGTCAGCTCAACTCAACTCAAGTCAACTCAGTTCGCTTCGGTTCAGTTCAGCATATCCCTGAAACTTTACATTGACTGTAGACAGTTGCTTGGCTGCGCATTTAATGAAAATTTATTCTATGCAATTTGCGACGGCGTCGGATGCCAAGTGATAAGTGTTAGGGGCTGGGGAATGGAAATGGGGGGTGTGAGGGATGAGGGGAAGTGGTCAACGGCAGCTCTGCTCGTGCACAGCCCATCGCTTGTCTCGTGTCAATCCAAATGTCTTTTGCCTTAATTAGAATTGCTGGGACTGCAACTGCAGAGCGGAAATAATTTTATGCATTGACAGTGGAATGAAATGAATGGGGCGAGGGAGGAGTGGGCAGACAGCGGGCTACGTTGGGCAGTTCGGCTGCCCTTTGATGCCAAATGTCGCCAGCAATTGTCGCCTGTCTTCTCCTGGCACGCTGGACGCTCTGCATGTGGCGTTATGTTTTCTGCAATTAAATGGGCGTGCCATTTAGTTTTGCGGTTACTCTTTCTCTTACACTAATTCTTTCTCTCTTTCGCTCTCTCTCGCCTGCCTGTCTGTCTGACTGCTCGTCTGTTGATCTTTATCTAATTGTTGCCGCCAACAATGTCTGCAAGCATTGCAACAGGCTGGGCCCAACCACTCGGCCATCACCTCTGAGGTCTCGCGGGGCGTTTTGATGTGGTGCCAATGCCGACTCTATTGGCCCCTTGCGGTGAGCGGCCCGTGGCGTTTATAGTTACAAACTGGGCTAGCTGGGGGTTGTTGCACCAAGGTGCGGTCTACTCTAGTCGCCAACGAGGCATCATGTCATCGCCGCTTGCCCAACTCATAAATGTCTTACTTGCGGTAAGGCGCCACTGCTATGTACATAAATACTTATAAGCAACTAGCAATTTCCTCCGTTGCCCACTGCACTGCAGTTAAAGGTCGCGTAACTGTGAAGTGGGCAGGAGAAACGAGTTTGCAAAAGAAATGCGCTGCTTATTTACTGCCAGTGACTTTATGGCTCTATTGTGCAATATTGTGCATGAAAATAATTTGTGTGAATATATGTAATTGAAAAATATACATATACTCGCATATATACACTATTATTTTACTAAAAATTATAAGGTATATATAAAGGTAGATTATACTTAAATATATTAAGTTAAAAATAATTGTTCCATTATATAAAAAGTATAAAATAATTAAAAAATGTATTAAGTAAAAATAAATTGTTCCCTATAAATAATTGTATAAGAGAATTGTTGGCAATCAATTAATGATTAGAATATATTTTTTATGTTTTATATTTTACGACATTTTTACGAAAAAACTGCACAAAACAGTAAATCATAATTATATATAAAACTATTTATTAAATACAAATCTATTGTTAAAAAATAATAAAAAATTTAAGAATTTTTAGCAATGCAAGATAAATTATTCTAATATCAAACTTACTGAAACGAGATTTACTTACATACAAGTGTTTAAATGTACATACCATACCAAGTGTTTAAATGTCATCTTAAACTAATTTGATGACTATTAATAAAATTATTAATAATCAAAGTCCTAAATCAAATCGAAATTCAAATATATTTGCCAGAACTTAGAATTTTAATCTACTTACAATCAGACTTTTTGAATCCTTTCCATTAATTTTTGTCTCAATATTGACGTAACTCGTGGTCTTGGCTAACAGCTTCGTCAAGACAAACAAACAAGTCAAATTTTACAACTTATCAACAGCTACAGTAAGCAGTAAAAGCATTTAAAAATGAGAATTATCAATAAAGTTTAATTTTATATAAAATAGAATGCAGAATCAGTTTCAAATCATTAATAATTTAAACTATTTAGTTATTATATTTAAGAATACATATTGCTATTCATCTCGACCTTTAGGCTAGAATTTACATAGATTTCATAAGCCATCAATCAACTATAAAATAGATATAAAGAATACTCAAATCGTAGATAATTGATGAAGACTTGTAGTCAATTTAGGTAATCAAATGTAAATTTTACTCAGTAGCAGCCCACAGCAAAATTAATAATAAAATAAAATACATACATGTTTTTTGCTCAAATCTCTTAACAACTTTATTCAACTTACATAAGTGAACCACCTCTACAATCATTCCACTTAATACGCTGCTTTCAATTGACTTAATTCTCACAAAGGGCAGTCAAAATAGTTTCTTCTAATTAAGCCCTGTCAAGCCAAAAGTAATTTTGTCCAATAGTTAACTAGCTGCAGAGGACCACAACTGCCAAGTGTCTTGTGCTTTGTGACAGCTTCGTAGGCAACCTCAACTTTTGGCCAATGCTGGAGTTGAGTTGAGGAGGCCACCTCCACCTCCTGCTGTCGATGCCAAGGTGCCACACAATTACAATAATTAAGCTTTAATGCATCTCTTTTGCTGGGCAATTAGACATGGCAATGGCAGCAACTCAAAAGTGCTGCCACATGCACATTTCAAATTAAACAAATGCATCGACATTTGAGTTATGTCCTCAGGCATTTGAGCATTTTTAATTTGTGCTGCAACAAACAGCAGCAACAGCAACAGCAACAACAGTAATAATAACAACAGCAACATACATAAATCAAACAGCTGACTGCTGTCGACATCGGATGCGGAAAGGGTCGGTGGCAGGGTCGTCGCCGATGCCCATGCCGTGTTCGGGGTCAGGTGGCAAGGCTAAGTTCCAACTGGCAGCCCTTTGTTCCACCTGCAAAGCTTCTGCATCTACACCTCAGCAATTTTGTGACAACCTGTGGCCATGTGTGCCGGAAACATTTGGTCAAGTGCTTGCATGTTTAGCAGACCCCTCGCCTGTGTGTGTGTGTGTGTATGGGGCGTGGCAATTTTAGAGCATGTCGAAAACTAAGCGAGCCAAGGCATAGAGACCCGCCGCCTTGTTATGGTGTGTTATAAATTTGTTAACCGCAACAGCAGCAGCACTGCAATTATATTGAAAGTCCACTTTTGTTGCTGCTGCTGCTGTTGTTGTTGTAGTTATTGTGGTTGCTGTTGTTGCTGCTGCTGCTGCTGCTGTTATTGGATTGGAGTTTTCATGTCATTCGGCTCGCATGTTGTTTTATTGCATGTTATGGCATTCGCATATCATTGAAATTATTCTTATTATTACTATTATTATTATTATTATTATCATTATTATTGTTATGGCTGGTGTTGCATTTGTTTAACGTGCTGTTATTTATGTTTGGCATTAATGCGCGTTCAGCGTCCTGCCAGTGCTGATATAATGTCGAGCTCTATCTGTTGATATCCCGGCAGGCGTTTAATTAACCCTCAGCAACAAACAACAATTTTTTTCTGTAGTTATTTTAACTGCTTTATTGCTGCCAAATAAAGCCCCATTACGGTCAGCCCTCGGTAAGTGAAACGATATAAACCCGAACCGAACCAGACACAGAAACTGAAACAGAAACTGAAACCGAAACCGAATCGCAACGGCACTCAGGCGAAACATTAAAAGCCACAGCCGGAAATTCAGCGTTCATATATGAGATTTTTAAGTTGTAAATTAAATGAACTCATAAATGTTGACCGTGTTTTATGAGAAATTTTAAGCGCTGGGGATAGATTTCAACTTACCTCCCCCAACCCAGCCAGCAGAACCTCGGAGTTGAGAACAGTCGGAGAACATTTGGAAACAGTCAATTAAAATGAGCCGTCAACTATTCAAACTGGCGTGACTTTAATTAAATAAGTTCAGAAATGGCGGATGAGAGAACTTTAAACAAACAAACTTTAAGAGTCAAAATTATAAATGGAAAGCTGAATATATAGAACTAGAAATGTATTATAGAAAGTGAAGTGGGATCTAATTAAATTAGTAGCAAATATTTTGTAAGGATTGCTGAAGTCACTCAAATTAGGACTAGAAGTGCGAGTAAAAATTCGATTAGGGCAGCTTAGTAAGGCCAATACCTGGAAATCGCTAAAAGGACAGATAGCTAAGGTATAAGATATACACTTACTGCACTGCCATCGATAATTGTTTGTTTGTGTTCATATTTTTTGTGTTTATCTTTAAATATTGTCTAGGTAACTGGAGGCACTCGGAGCAACGACAGCCACTTGTTGAAATCGCTAACCAAAACGATCCAATTGAATGGAAATAATCGAAATGTTAGTCCAAGCGTTGTGCAAAGCAAACAACAACAAAATAAATAAAATGAAAAATAAAACGAGAAACGATGAAGAAAATGCGAAATAAAAGACAGTCAGCAGCTGTGGTGCTTAAAAAGGGCAGCAGAAAAGTGGAAAAGTGGAATAAAAACAATTTTCCATTTGCCAATAGGCAACGAATTGGGCTAAGCCCCGGGTCATAGCGAATAGCTCAGCTGTCGAAGCGTCGAGCCTGCGTCCGAGGTTGCGAGATGCTATGGCTGAGGCCAGGCCAGGCCAGGCCAAAATCTGATTCAATCCGATAAGATATCACCAGGATTTGGCAGGCGCAATCCGCAAAGCTTACTGAACTCGAATAGTATACTTAAGCCGAGACGACTTTAGTTTTTTATGTGACGAAATAAGTGTTGTTTCTTAAATATTTATATAGATGTAGAGGGATTGCTATTAAATTGATTAAATATGTATGTAAATTTGTATATCTTTTTCGAGAGATGAATTGATTTGATTTCATATATTATTCATTTAAAATTCTACTCATATTTGGCAAACATATTTGTTTATTTTAAAGAGTTTGCTTCTAGCTTAAAATCGTTTTATTCATGTTGGCAAATTTCTAATATTGATGATGTGGGCATTAAGCATCAGTTGTCTGTCGAAGGTAACATTGCTCGAACCTTGAGTTACACTGAATATTTAAATTTATTTATGCTTCTATTGCAAATGCAAATGATGCCCTGGTTGTGTAAGCTTTATATGTGCATCGAAATCTTTTTCTGCTGCTGCCTCCAAATATTTATCTATCTATAAAAATATGTGTTGAATTTTCATTTTCACAAAATCGATACTAAACCTTTTTATTTTCGCATTGGTTTTAAAATGCGTATCTCAAAGCTCATGAGACTAGAAGTACAGAACATTTTCTTCTACAATATATGAGTATAAATCTGAGGATTTCACATATTAAGCTCTATTTACATTTCATCAACATTTAATATATATTTTTTTATATTTACATTTAAATATATATTTGCATATGTAAATCGAAAATTTGCTTTATTAAATTAAAGATTTCTATTTGTTTGCGCATTATTTTATCTGTTATAAATATTATATACAAGTAGAGTATATTAAATTTTTAAATAACATACAAAAATATTTTTATATTTAACAGATATACATTTTTACGCCTGATGTAATTTTGTTATTTATCTGCTTTCATTTTAGTTTTAGTTCACGCATAGTTCAAACTCAAATATTTTTTTTCACTCAAATAACAAATATTGTAATATTAAAATTTGTATCTAAAATGAAGCGGCATACGAAAAAACCAATAGTATTATTTACAGCCAAACAAATTGAACACAAATGAGTCTACTTTTTATGTTGAAAAAGTTTTTATGGAACATTTTCCTTTGTATTTTCTTGAAAATGCTCTTTTTGAATCAAAGTGCAAATGATTTATTGATTACATTTTTTTTTGTAGCCCTCTCTGGCGAAATTTGCTGGCTGCAGCTGCACTCGATTGTGTGCTGTAACCTGAACCAATCCAACAAGCAACAATGACAACAAGCAACAACAACGCAAACAAACTGGCAACTGGATGCGAGTTATGAGCATCAAGCGACAGTCATCAGGCGTCTCATCAGCTCCGCTTGACAGCAACAGGACCTGCTTCAGTGGCTGCTGGATGTCATTGTTGTTGCTGTTATTGTTGTTGCCATTGTTGTAGCTGCTGCTGCTGCTGCTGCTGATGTGGCTGTTGCTGCTGGGCTCTTTTAAGTGCCCAACTGTCTGGCCTGCCCATGCCCCAAATGCTCTTTGTGTACGTGCCACGTCGCTAAAAATCATGGCCCGCATTTCTTTTTAAATAAACAGCGGCAGCAGCAACACCAATTCGCATATTTATTTGTTTATTGCATGCAGAGCCGTCCTGCTGCTGCTGCTGTTGCTGCTGATGCTACACGTGCGATATGAGTCCCCGCAAGCTCCGACACCCCCTGCTTCTAGCCGAGAGCACTCCTTGCCCGGCTAAATGGACCGTTCGTTGATGGTGTTGCTGATTTTGCTGTTGTTGCTGTTGTTACTGCTGTTGTTGCTGTTACTGCTGTTGTTGCTGCTGATGTTGCTGTTGCTGTTGCTGATTTCAGTCGCCCAAACTGACGGCTTTTATGCCAGGCTGATTTATTTCAGCAGCTATTTAATGTCAAATGTAAAAGCCTATGAAAAAAATATCGTTGCCTACATCTCTGCATCTATGGGCAAGAGATCTGTGAACTGTATGTGTGTGTGTGTGTGTGTGTGTGAGGGCGTGAGTGGAAACCAATTGAAATGTATATATACGTTTGTGTTCTGCGGCCGGCGGTGCCTTTGAAACAACAGCTGACCATATGAATCACATTTTAGCAACTGATTCCAACCGCCAATCTGGTTTACAATAGTTGAACAACATTTTTGTGGTTTTTCATCTCACCGAAATGTATTAGCTCTGTTTCAGCTGCATACACCACTCTATGTATTTTATACAGCGTGTGATTTCTAATATTGCCATGTGGTAATTCCCGTTTGTATTAGAATCATCAAATTGTATAGAACACACATTTTATTGAAACATTTCAATGCTCTATGTAATTGAGATGTCTAAATCTAAACATTTTATTTAATATGAATGGGTAATTAACAATGAGCTTGCACTTCAGAGCATTGATATTATAATTTATTCATAACAATGTTGAAAAAGTCAGAAAAAATTAGAAGAATTTAAGATAAAGGCTTCTTTACGGTTATTAAAGGCTTCGATATGATTATTCTAGCAAAAAGTAATTGTTAGAGCCTTAAAAACGTGTCAGGTCTTAGAATGCATAAATTATTTAGTCGCAAGCTACTCTCTCAGTTTATAATCTGTTCCTCCAATTTTGTATACGAGGCTGTCTTGTTACTTGTCTTAATAATAAAATAAAGCTCTATAAATAAGATTTTCTGTAAAACTCATTTGTTTTTATTGATTATAATAAAAAATCTAATGCAACAAAAATAACAACTCAAATTGACGGATTAAAAAAGCTGATTAAAATTAGGAGAAAAAAAATCCACAACAAATTTTAAATCATTTTAAGCCATATGTCAACAAGGGTATTTAATATTCGCAGAGGTGAATTTTCTTTGTTACAATTTTTGTTTCGAGGCGATGGTTGTGTTTGCAGCCAACTTTCAACCCCTGATCAACTGGTTATTATTCAAATTTGAATTTGATACATTTGGCAGGAGTGCTGAAAATGTTTGCACAGTGCCAGCCAGGCAGCGGGCAGTGGGCTGTGGGCAATGGATGCTCGTGTGTGGGTGCATTAATGACGGTCATTGCTGGGCATGCGGCCAAGCGATTCACTGCTGGTCCGTGGTCCGTGGTCCGACAAACTCTGTGCCGCAGCCAATCCATAGGGCTGCTGATGTTGTTGCTGTTGCTGTTGCTGGGGCTGTGGCTGGCTTTGTCAGGCATTGTCTAGACTTTATTCGAGTGCCTGCGTTGATTTATAATTATTGTGTGTGGCTCTGGCTGAGTGGAGCGAGGATGACAGGCATCAGGCAGCAGCAGCAGTGTTGAAAGAGTCGAGCTGACAGTGAATGCCTGCCTGGGCCACACCTAGCCGGCAGCGACGCCCCCTGTCTTTGTCAACGTGCCGCGCTGACTAATAACCAAATTTCATTTCCTCAATTTTTGATTTCCTGCACTATGCGGTCAGGACAGTCTCAGAGCCACGTCAGGACTATGCTGTGTAGTACTCGCATCCACACACACACACACACACTCACAAACACACACAGCAGCATATTTTATTATTTCAGCACGCGCAGAAGTCAGCCATAGATGGTAAATGGTAAATTTTTGGCACGCACTCGAGCGGCCCGGAGCCGCAGGGTCGTTTGCCAGTGCAAGGGTTAACAGCTGCAGCCACACCCGGCGCCAGAAGGCGGACGGCGGTGGACGGTGGACGTTGGACGTCGGACGATGGGTTGAGATTGGTTCTCCCATTTGTATGAGTTTGTCAAACCAAAATTTTTGGATTTTATTATATGGCGAATGCTGGGCGCTATTGTTTGTTGCCAGAAATCATATTCATAAATAAAATTTGCATTTGGCATTCGGAGGAAGAGGGGCAGAGGAGAGCGGAGGAGGTGCGCCTGGTCGCATGTGTTGCCAGGACGAGTGGCCATGGCCTGGCATTTGACACTCACACGATTGCCAGTGACTCGAAGCGAGGACGAGCAAGGATAACCGCTGGTCTCCCTTTCAGACTTTCTTTTCTGCCATCTGTGTGCAAGTCTCAGTCGGTGTGTGCAAGTGTGTGTGTGTGTGTGTGTGCTAACTGCCTGACATTATGGCACAAAGGAATGTCCTTTTTACTTACGTGCCAGGCTAATATATATAAATTTGGTCGCCGGGCTCTGACCTGACCTTTCATAATGCTGTCAATTTGTGCGCTTGCTTGCACAAATGTTCTTGTAAATAAATATGTATGAATATATATACATATGTATAAATATACATAATGTAAGGCAGGCTACTTTAGAAAACATTTGCTTTAATAGACGATTTGAAAATACGCTTGTAGAAACATAAACTAATAACAATAATAATAATATTTAATTTATAAATTTTAATTATTATATATAAATAATAAATCATAATAAAATAATTAATAAATTATGCTATATATAATAAGTACTCAACAAAAGCACTTTCAGAAATTTTTTTGGATTATAAACTGTAGCAAATTTGATTATTTTAATTTTATTTTGAAATAAAAAGTGACTAAAATATATTATATATACATATTATTTTATATTAACATCAATATACATTTATTTATTTATTTATTTTAATATGATATATCTACCCATTCAATACTTGACTTTGCCAAGCTTTCCCATGAAGCCAAATTGCCTTTGTGTAGCGTATTGAATACGAAAACGATGCCATTTTATACAAATCGTACAATAATAATAGAATTATGAATAATTTACATAAATAATATTCCCTTTTTCTGATGGCCTATGGGCCCGGTCGTTAGGCTGGAAAAAATAAATTTAGGATTTTATTTCTTAGAAACATAATTGTGCCATTTTGTAGCCAAACTCAAAGCTAGATTTGGACTCTTTAGTTAATGTCTGTCAGTGTGCAGCACATTCCTGCACACACACACACACACACACACACACACACACATGCATACACTTAGTTACAATGGATGCATTCATGTAGAATGTGCGTATAAGTTGATACGAAAACTTAAACATTCAACAGCAAACTAAACAAAACTGTGCAAGGAAAACTGTCATAGGAAGATTTCAAGCAAGTATGTAAGTTCCTATGAACCCAAACAGCAAAACTTATTACGATGCACAGTGGAAAAGAGAGAGAATTTAAATATTTTTACAATTATTTTGAGGATGGAATATGTGTAGAAGCTACTGCTTTTTGTAAGGTAAGCAATACTACTTACATTTATACACATATTGCCAAATATATATTAATTAGTTAGATTCTCTTAATATTGCGCAGAATTTAAGAAGAGTGACTTCAATCCAACCAACGCATATAATCAAATAACTTTTTTAATAAGCTGCAAAAGTATTTTAAACTAATATTTTTGTTCTCTTGAAATCCACTGTGCCACAATGTTGGAGCCAAGCTGTGGTAGCACCGGAAGCGGATGAGCGCGGCAGGAACAGCTCGAAGAACATATCAAAAGTTGTAGCGCGACTTTAATTAAACTTCGTAGTGAGAATGCAGAGCCCAGAAGTACTTTTGGCAGTTCAAGCACACACACACAGACACACACACTCACATTTATACGAATTTGGATGCAGGGATTGGCAACAATAAGTAGGCGTGGCAGGCGGCAAGACTAGGCTAGGGCCTGGCTAGGGCACAGCAAGGCACAGCTCTAAGAGCAGCACAATGGCTGTGTCTAGTGCCGGTTAACAATGAGCCGAGGCAGCTGAAGCAAAAAGGAGTACATGCACACCAGGTGCCAGCGCTTGGGTTTTGTAACCAGAGCTGATGCCACACAATGTCATCGTCATAGTCGTTGTCTGATTTGAAACAAACTGTTGATGGCTTGTGGCAGGCAGTGTGGCAAGCTGGCTGAACGAGGAGAGCTCGTTGTGTATTAGTGTGACACCCAAGACAGTTAAGGATTAAATAGTAAAATACCACAAATTGCTGAAAATGTCGCAAAGTTTGCTGAATCTACTGCCTGTTGTTGTTGCCGCCACTCCCTTTTCGCCTCCCGAGTCCCCCCACCCATTGCGACCGTCACCCCTGGCATGGCACATGCTAAACGCTTGCAGTTCTCGCACATCTCGACTCCAGTCGCCTTGGCTCTCATGTCGTTGATGTTGATGGCAGTTGAAGTTTGTCTAGGTCTGCATGAATGCTTCATGTGCATGTATCTGTGTGTGTGTATGTGAGTTGCAACAATGTTGCAAGTGTATAAAACAAACACGAAATTAGTTGCAACGTGTGCTGCTTTTAATTTTTTTTATCATACCCTGTAGCCATTTAGAATGGGTATAAACAATGCTGTTGTAGTACGTGAGAGATAAGATAAGGCAAGGCTTGAGCTCTGTGAAGTATATACTTCACTTGTACTTGTCAGATATGCTAGAATAAGTTATTAGCTAATTACAATATGACCAAGAGCTTAAGGATGGGATCTTTTCAGATACTCATCTGAAATAATAATAATAATAATTAATTGGGGATGGGTTCTTTTTAAATATTAATCTAAAATAATAATAATTAATAAGTGGAAATATTTTATAAATATTATAAATGTAATAAAGAAAAATAGATATAAATTTAAAATAATAATTAACAAATTCAATTATATTTAAATATATATAATAATAAAAAATATATAAAAAATAATATTAATAAAAATATATAAATAATAATAAATAATAATATATTTTGTAAATAAAGTCTTAAGATCACTTACTTGCAAATTTATTTACTTACATAATATGAAAACAAATTAAAGAACTGAGTCTTATCTGATTCGAGGATAATTTCCAGTTCATCACATTTGCTTACAATGTCGTTAGTTGCCCTCATTGTTTGTCTGTTTTCTTTCGTTTCAACGTGTTGCTTGGGGCTGAAATGACGTTCTCTTATGAAAAAGAAGCAGCAGCCAACAGCTGTCCACATTTTCCTTATCTTTTTTTATTTCTATTTTTTTGTGTTGTCTTAATCCTTATGCTCAACAAAATGTATATTAGGAGTATATTGTTATTATACTGCCATTTGCTAATGAAGACAATACGATGTGGCTGCATTCCCCTAAATGATAAAAATATTCTTAGCTATTTAAAATATAGTGAGAATAGCTGACAAAATGCTTTAGATCTATAACTGAGTTGGGTATTTAAAAAATTTCAATTGTGATATAATAATTGCCTTTAATTATTAAGTTAGGCACTTAAAATGTAACATACTGTTTTTTGAAATTGTCAATTGTTTTTCAAACGTAATGTAATGTGCTTTTGAATATGTTACATTTCATTTGTCGTTCTGTATCCAATAATTTTTACTCTTTAAGTAGTTGTTTTCTTTGAACAAATATTTTGCAATTTTATAATTGAACCACAGCGCGTATGTATCGATATTTAAATTAAATTATGAATTTTACAATCAACAAATTTCTGTATCATAAAACTAACACAAATTGTTCATGTTTCTGTCGCGAATTTAAATTGAATGCCCATGTGAAAATATATTTATTCTATAAAATAAATTATGTGTAAACCTCGTTTTATTTTATTGTGTTGTAATAAGGAAATAAAAAATGGGAACGCATCCGTTCGCTTTGCAATCAGTTTATTCAATAATATGAAATGAAAAATGAAATAAAGTCTTAAGCTAAGATACATATATTTCTTATTATATATATCTCTGCCGCAGAAGGCAGCAGAGCGAGAGAGCGTAGTATGTGTGTATGTATATGCAAAGGGCATATACATTAGAATTGCTATATGAGCCTCTGCTCATGAGCATATATATATATATATATATGTGTGAGCATATATATATGTTTACAAGCGGCTGCCGTTGGCTTGTGAGGCGGTCAAGTGCTGACGCGGCTATTCCCACGCCTCTTGTATATAAACGGTATATATATATATGTATGTCCGATCATCTCAAGTGCATTTATGTTTACATTATTGTATATATTTGATTGTATATTTACATAGCGACAAAGTGTCACTATGTGTACATTTTAGAGTATTGAGTGTCGTGTATATATTATTAAATGAGACATACTACACCTCCCTTTTTTAAAAAATAACGTAATATATGTAGTTATTTAATTATTTATTTAATTTTAAATTTAATTAGAGATATATAATTTGTTTTTTAATATATTCTTAATATATAAATGATTTTTTTTTTTGAATAAAATGAAAGTGAAATAAATGAACCATTTTTTTTTTTTTTTTTTTTTTTTTTTCGGTTTTATTTTATTATATTTGGTTGATCAGACCGATTTCATGAAACTTTTAATTATGGAATTTTTTTTAGCCTATCCTTATGTACTTTCTGTTTCTTGTTCTTATTATCCTTAATGAAAATATTGTCATTATCTTCTATTTTCTCTACTGTGTAGGGTCCTATATATGCTGGTTCTAATTTATGCCCTGATTCGTTTCTTATTAGTACTTGATCTCCTACATTTAACTCAAAATTTTTAGCATTTTTATCGTATTCTAATTTCCTAAGAGCCTTAGCTTTTTCTAACATAACTCTAGTTCTTTTATATGCAACTTCTAACCTAAATTTTATTTCCTTAGCATAGTCGTCTAAATTATATAATGGGTGTATTATATCATTTTTATTAAAGTTTACGAATGGTCTTGGTAGTCTACCAAAGACTAGTTCGTATGGACAATATTCATGCGTTGTTGATGGTGTAGTGTTGAAACAATATGTGAAATATTGTATCCAAACATCCCAATCAGTTTTGTCCGCAGAGATGTATGAACGAACGTATTCATTGAATGTTCGATGACTTCGTTCTATTGTCCCTAAAGTCTGGTGGTGATGTGCAGTAGACGTTATGTTGTCTATTTTCAAATACTTGCACAAGTCATTTATAATTGAGTTCTTATATTCTGTTCCCATGTCCGTAATGAACGTCTTCATTGGACCGTATTTCAGAATAAAATTTTCAAATATAGCTTTGGCAACAGTTGTTGCACTTTTATTCGGAATTGGAATTGAAACTAAGTATTTTGTTAAATCACATATTAACGTAACTGCGTATTCATTGCCATTTTCCGATCGTGGTAGTGGACCTATAGTGTCTACTATCACTCTGTCAAAAGCATGTATCGGGGTTTCTGTAATTGTCATTGGGGTCTTCGCTTTTGTTGTTATTTTTGATTTAAGGCATTTTGAACATTTCTTAATGTACTCTTTGATATGACGTGTCATATTTTTCCAATAATAATGTCTTTTTACTTTGGCCAAAGTTTTTGTAATGCCTGTATGACCTCCTTGAATTGGATCGTCATGGTATGTAAACAGTATCGCTTCTTGATCTTTTCTATTATTTATTACGGTCACCGGCTTGAGTAGCGCTACTCTTAATATTTTCAATATTTTATTGCCCATATTTTTGAAAGATTCTATTGAAATTAATTCAAAGATCTTTTCGCTCGGTGCCACTTTGAGTTGGCTGATCCCAAGTATACCGGCTTGCTTTTCAAGCCTTTGGAAGAATTGACCTAAGTCAAGGGTTCCATTGGTGTACAGATCGTCAACATCAATTCTTGCAATAATTTTCTTTCCATGTTTCAAAAAACATGTATTGTTTATTATGTGCAAGGCCACTACTTTTCGTATTTCGTCATTACAAATGACTTCATATACGTTGGGCTTAGAAGCGTTGTCAAGAGTTTGCATATGCGAATCTTGAACATTTCCTGCGCAGGATTTTTTCTGTTTACTTTGATTTCTTGTAGTGACTTTAAGAATATTTTTTGTTATATCTTTTAATTCTTTTATAGTGATGCGTGATAGTGCATCAGCTACGAAATTGTCTTTTCCTTTCAGATACTCAACAGTGAAGTCATATTCTTCTAATTCTAATCTCATTCTTGTTAGTTTCGAGCTTGGATTTGTCATTGAGAACAAATACGTTAACGGTCTATGATCCGTTTTTACAGTGAAGTGTTTGCCATAAATATATGGTCTGAAATGTGTAATTGCCCAGTGGATTGCTGCTAATTCTTGTTCTGTTGTTGATTTGTTGCTTTCACCTTTGGTGAATGAGCGTGAAGCATATGCAACTGGGAGTTGTTTATCTCCATAATTTTGTGTTAGTACAGCTCCACAGGCGTATTTACTTGCATCTGTAATTATGCAAAATTCTTTATTGAAATCTGGGTATTTCAATAATGTTGGCTTAGTTAAAGCTTGTTTTAAGTAATCGAATGCATTTTGGCATTCGTCGGACCATTGAAAATTGACATTCTTTTTACATAATCTAGTTATGTGCCGTGAATAGTCGGCGAAATTTTTAATAAAACGTCTATAGTAATTGCAGAATGCAACGAATCTTCTAGCACTGTCTGCGTCCGTGGGGACAGGGTATTTTTCAATGACATCATACTTTTTGTCATCTGGTAAAATACCATTATCAGTACACTTATGACCTAGGAATGTCACTTCGTGCATGAAGAAAGAGCATTTTTCTGGATGCAGTTTAAGGTTGTGCTTCCTGCACAAGTCAAAAACATTTGTTAGGTTTTTGATCATGTGCTTTTCCGAACAACCGATGACAATTAAGTCATCCATGTACAAGAAAGCTTGTGAAGGGTTTAATCCAGAAAAAGCTATTGTCATCATTCTTTGAAAAGAATTGGGTGCTATTTTTAAACCGTAAGGTAATCGTGTAAAACGATATGAACCATTGCTGGTCGAAAAAGACGTTAAGTTTCTAGAGTGTTCTTTTAACTCTATTTGGTGAAATCCAGACATTAAGTCTAGGCATGAAAAATATTTTGCTCTTCCGAGCTGGTCAAGAATATCGTCGATTCTTGGAAGGGGGAATTTATCGGACAACAGTTTTTTATTAATTTGACGATAGTCTATTACTAATCGCCATCGTTTTTTATCTGAACCTGGTAAACCTTTCTTAGGTACCAGTAATATCGGACTATTATATTCAGAAACTGAGGGCTCTACTATCTTATCATGAATGAGTTTATCGACTTGTCGGTTTACTTCTTCTTTGTGAGCGTGTGGTATTCTATAATTTTTTATATACACTGGTTCTGTATCTTTCAATCTCAGTTCTTGTTTATAAAAATTATTTGTAGATATTGATTCGGTTTCTAGTCCGAATATATCTGTATATTTTGTGCACAGGTCTGTTAAAATTTGTTTGAATAAATTTGGAAAGTTCTGATTTAGTTTCTTCATGACAGTATTTTGTCTGTCTTCGCTAATTTCTTGGGCTATCTCGTAGTCACTTAGCGTTTCTATTTTTATTTTGTTAAGGTTTATTACTTTAATTGAATTGGTTGTATTTAATATTCGGACAAATGTATTATTTTTATTGGAAATAGTGTTTCCAATAAAAATTCCTTCTTCAATTTCCTGATTTGGAATTAGAACATTTTGTTCTTTGGAAGTTATATTAATTTGACGGACTACTTCAGCGCGAGCTGGGAGTATTGTGGCATTATTATCACATGTATGTGTGATTGGTATATGTATTGGATAATTTAGATTAGTTGGCCTTAGTATTAGAGAATCACTTGATTGTGTGAAATCTAATTGGCAATTATATTTTTTAATAAAATCTATACCAATAATGCCATTGCTTGGAATTGGGAAGTCTTTATCAACTAAATGGAAATCATGTGGTATGACATGTTTGTTTGTAGATAATTCTACGAATGCTAAACCTTTTGAAAAAACTGAACCTTTACCAATACCTGATATTTGTGTTGAAATATTATTATTTATATTATCAAATATATCTATATTCTCTTTTAAAATTGATATATCTGCACCTGTGTCTATTAGTAAGGTATATGTTTTACCTGTACTTTCGTTGTTAATCTTTATAAATATGCTATAACTGAGATTGAGTGTGTATATTTTGTTACCTAATTGCTCTGAGTATCTGAAGGATTCTGTCCGTTTCCCGAATTGCTTTGGGTAACTCGGACATTGTTATTGCTGCTATGGTTACTATTTCTATCTGAATAGTTGCCTCGGTTGGAATTATTCCTACCTCGGTTATAGCTTCTTCCACCTCTATTGTTGTTTCTATTGTTGTTATAGTTATTGTTGTTGTTGTAAGAATTGTGGTTACCGCGGCCATTGCCTCTACCTCTTTGGTATCGGTAACCACCTCCTCTATTGTTGCGACTGTGCTGGAATAACACTGTGCTAGAACTTCCAGTCATTTCAGTGCTGCAATGGATATATTTACCCATTACATCATTGAAAGTAACGAAGTTACCTGCTTCCAATATCATTTTCAGCTTATCATGCTCGCAATTTCGTGTCATTGCAGTTATTGATTCCTTTGTGGAAAATTTTTCTGCATTTTCTGGGTCTAGACCATCATCAATATACGATGCTTCCAATTGCTTTCGCAAATTGTCTATTTCCATTGTATATTGTGATGCTGTTTTTCCTTTTTGTTTAGTATTTGCCAATTTAGCTTTAAGTACGTCAGAAGATTCTCCTTTTACGTTACTTTTCAGCTTATTAATGATTCCGGATATAGTAGTTTCATTTTGTACTTTGTACAAGATTGTTCCGGTTATTTTAGATTTAATAACCTCAACTGCTATATCCTCTTGGTCACCTTTAGTTCTTTCTACGAGTCTTAAGGCTGTTAGGAATCTATTCAATGATAATTTTTTACCATCAAATTCAGGAACGGAAGCAGATACTTGCTTCACATATTCCCTGTCTAGAGCGACCTGATTTGCCATATTTGTATTTGTTAGTAAATTAGGTTTTGTATCTACTAATTCACTTGTTTTGTCTTCTAGTGTTTCTATATCACTATCAGATTCAGTGTCGCTTGACTGTATAGATTCGTCTAAATCTTTTAATTGGCTGGCATTAAAGTCTGCCAATTGATTTAAATTTTTTGGTACTGATATTTGAATGTGTCGTCTTTTGGCGACAGAAATTAATCTTGTGTTTAGAGATTTTAAGACTCTTAAACATTTCTCTCTATGTTCAGCTGTAAATCTATTCTCGTACTTATTTACTAGCGTTACTATATTATTGTATTCTCTTACAATTATATCTATATGGTGTATTAATGTGTTCGTTTTTATAACTGCATCTTTATTGATGCATTTGTATGACCTTTCAAATTTATAACGAAATGCGTCTATGTTTTTCGCTATTTCGTTCCATTCCATTCTTTAATGGAGCTTCACTTTTGTAAACGAACTAACCATATAGTTGCTATTCCTAGTATTGGATTGTATTCCTTAACTAATTTAACTCTAACGTATGGCAGTGTGGTTAATACCATTGCCTTTTCTGCTGTATTGCAGTGTATTAATGGACTAAATTCTTCATTAAATGCTTCTATATACTCATTTTCAAACTGGTATATAGATATGTATTCTTTATGCAAGTGTAAAATTCTAATTGCGTTAATTCGAAAATTAGGAAAGTTCTCGTAAATATGATCTATTCGATTGACATTCATTGTCTATATCTGATCCAAATGGTTTGCTCTACTTATATATCTCTTCTTTATGATCTTATTGTGTTTTATATATAGAGTCAATAAGAATTGACCAACTGAAGCAATTGTTAAGATCAGAAGTAGAATCCACAATGATTGAATATCATCTGTGTGATCCACTATTTTGACATTATTGACGACATTGGCCGTATTGTCTTTTGACTGGGTATCGTCGCTTCCGAACCAACCCATTTTGAAGAGAAGAATTAATAATTAGAGAAAAAAAAAATTGTAAAGAAAAATTTTGTATAACCTATGCTTGCTTTCTACTATTTCATATTACTATCATACTATTTCATGAAATCGGTGTAAAAAAGAAAAAAAAAATTTTTTTTTTTTTTAATCTTAATGGTTAATTTACTTTGCTTTCATTTAATGAAAATTATTATTGAAAAAAATTTTTTTTTTTTTTTTAAAAAAGAGAAAAAATTTTGGGTTTTCTGCTATTTTCATAGCGCCACAGACATGGAAAATATTAGTGTGTTATTACACACGATTGGCTGACATTTTTTATTTATACAATTAATTGTCCAATCGTGTGGTTTTAGTATATAGCCTAACAGTGATTAGTGTTTTCAAGTTGCACTGTAAGGTGCTTCAACTTGAGGTAGGTCTTATTATAAAGGCAAACAAGGCATATGCATTTCTGCAGCCCGATTGCGTTACTGCGCTCTTTGGCGAAGTTGCTGGTTCTTCTTTTTTTCTTTCTTCACTTGACGTGCCCGGTACTCAGCTATCGTGAGTGGGCGTGGTCCATCGGTGGGATGCACCTCCAACGCTTCTTGGAGTGTCGGTGCGTCCCTTTGCTCGATAGGAGCAGCTTCCTCCAGCGACGTAGATTCGGTGTTTGTCATTTACTGCTGCTTGTTGTTGTTGTTTCGTCACTGCCTTTGTTCGCTTTCAGCTTGTGCTGCGCTGCTGCTACAAAGCCATTCTTTGGAGTACGATTCGAACACATTTATGTTTTTTATTATTGTTGTAGTTGCTGCTGAGTTTTTGGTTGGTAGCGGGTTTGCAGGGTGCGTTGTGTTACGTTTTTAGTTGATAAATTAGCGTAAAACACACGTCCCTTTCATATTCGCACACGTCCGCTCGCAAAACATAATTTAAGAGTTTTTCTTTTTTTTTGTTTTTCTTTGCACAGCCACTGTTAATAGTTAATAATTTTTTCAATTTCACAATACATGTTCGTGACTAAGTCACGGTCGCCATGTAATAAGGAAATAAAAAATGGGAACGCATCCGTTCGCTTTGCAATCAGTTTATTCAATAATATGAAATGAAAAATGAAATAAAGTCTTAAGCTAAGATACATATATTTCTTATTATATATATCTCTGCCGCAGAAGGCAGCAGAGCGAGAGAGCGTAGTATGTGTGTATGTATATGCAAAGGGCATATACATTAGAATTGCTATATGAGCCTCTGCTCATGAGCATATATATATATATATATATGTGTGAGCATATATATATGTTTACAAGCGGCTGCCGTTGGCTTGTGAGGCGGTCAAGTGCTGACGCGGCTATTCCCACGCCTCTTGTATATAAACGGTATATATATATATGTATGTCCGATCATCTCAAGTGCATTTATGTTTACATTATTGTATATATTTGATTGTATATTTACATAGCGACAAAGTGTCACTATGTGTACATTTTAGAGTATTGAGTGTCGTGTATATATTATTAAATGAGACATACTACAGTGTGTGTATTTTAGTTTTTTTATTTTTATAAATACATAACTCTAAAAACATATTGCTCTTTGTATATTGCTTGCTAAACTGTTATCTAAGCGGCTTTGTGCAGCATCCACTTCATTTGGTTTGCGTAATCCTATTATAATGCACACACAACATTGTTGTTCGTAATGGCATTCAGCTTTTTATTGTCAACCCGGCACAAAATGAAGCTTTACAAGAATCTCAAAACATCCTTGAACATTAATGAAAACTATTGCATTAAGCAATTTCGTTCAAGTTTTTGCCTCGGCTTTGGCTTAAACCTTTACTTTTCTAAACAACAAATGCTGTCAACTTGGAAATGCAGCAGCTGCAAAGTTGGCGAATCGGCAGCACCTCATTGCGTGCCAAATGGTTTCACGCTTCAATATTACGCACACAAACACAAATGCAAACGCACAGACACACAGATAGTGGGATGCACTGGCATACTAAGGCACACTTATTTAAGTATATGAGAAAAGAAGACAAACGACTGCGTTACAAGTCTTTGGGCTTGGCACTTGCCGACTTGCCGAGTGCCATAAGCAAATATTTACTTAAGAACTGAACCAACCGTGGCTCAAGCCAAATGATTCAAAACAGAGCTGAGTCAGTATAATTTGTTCTTATAATTAACTCTTCTTTGAAGAACTAGTTCAGAAGTGCACCAAAATAAATGTATTTTTAGAGTTTAGAAATAATTTGAGTAATTTGTTAAATACATGGCCAAAAAGCTTTAAGACTTGGTATTCATCAATTAAAAAGGATATTGTTAAAATTTTTGGCTATACAATATTATTTGAAAAAGTCTGACCCACGAGCTTTTACGGTCATTGACTTATATTGTTTTTATCCCTAAATATAATTCAGCGAAAAATATTAGATTTCACTTTTGTCATCCAAGTATGTCTGGGAATTTCATAAACTTAACGTGTCGGTTATTTTGAGAATTTTGTGACTCAACCACGAAACTCAATTATTAATAGGACTAGACATGCGATTTCCACTTAAGGCCTCGTGTTTCTTTGATCTATTATTCTGAAAGCGGAAATATTTCTCAGAAATCTGTTTGATACCTTATATGTACCCCATACTCCATAATTCATATTTTTGCAGTGCTCAAATTGGTTAGAGCTCAATTTTTCGATTGTTGCTGTTGATTCGTGCTTCAAACGCAAACACGACACGGGCCCAACTCTGTTCCGCAAATGATGCAAATGCTTGGTTAGACCCGGTTCCAGGGCTGCCATTAAATATGCAGCCCGTTACGCACTGTGGGTGACCCAAATAGAACGCACCTTTTTGCTCCATATCTATGGGTTGTCGCTGCTGCTGCCGCTGCTGTTGTTGTTGTTGTTGCTGGCGTATTCCGGGCGGCGCCATCTTCCATCCATTTGCATGCAACATTTAACCGGGGCGTTGAGTGTCGGGACTTTGGCAACCGCAACGGCAATTAATTATGCCATTCTTTTGCAAGATTTGTGTTTCTGTGTGTGCTGAGAGCATGTGAAACTAGCCGAAGTCGTTAAGATTTTATGCTCGGTTTGGAATTTAGTTTCGCTTCGCTTGTCGCCCTCAAGTAGGCAACAGAACGCTGCCATCCTCAAACGTCTGAGTTTTGCATACGAGATTTGCAAAAAAAAAATAAAAAAAAAAATACGAAAAACAAACAAATAAAAAACAAACGAAAACAAAATGAGAAAAAAGCAAACCAACTTCATTTTAATTGTTTTCGAGCTGAGCCACTTGACTTGTACGTTACCCTTTTTTAATAAATAAAATTTGCGAGCGCTTCTCCGCCTCCCCCTGGCCCAACTGCATGCAACAAAGTCAACGGCAGAGTTTAATGGAGTGTATGCTGGGAGTTTGTTGCAAAATGGCGGCAAAGGATCAACTTGCACGAGAGAACAGAAACAACAACAACAATAACGGCAACGGTAAAAAAAAGCAAATGGAAAGTCTGCTGCTAATGCAACGAACTTGATATTCCCTATAGAGGAAACTATGAAACAATTATTCAGCTATGAATTCAGGTCAAAGAAATTGAAAACGCAAGAAACTCTTGCAGAATTGCAAAGAGGAATAATGCAAAATAAAATAATAAATAATGAAATTATTTAAATCAAAAATTACATCCAAATAAATATGATAAATATAATATGTTTATGATTACCTGCTACAGGTGTAGACGTTAAGTTTTATGGCCGTATTGTTGATAGAGTATAGCAACTATGTTGCACGATGCGACTTTGCCTGGCATCGTTATTTTACGCTTAGTGTGGCGCGAGCGCATAAATTTTTGAAATTAAAAGCGGCAAAGAAAACATGAACCTAGGCAGGCAAACCAACGTCCTTGTTGTTGTCGTTTTTGTCGCGCATTGTTGCTGTTGCCATTGGAGTTGGTAGTCGGCAGTCAGCAGTCGGCAGGCGGCAGTCGACAGTCGGCAGTTGGCCAGAGAGGCAGCAGTCAGAAACCGTTAGGCTAGGGCAGGCAGTCAGGCAAGCACTCCAAGTCGCGCTTCCGGTTGCCATGGCGTATACTTGATACGACTGTTGTTGCTGTTGCTGCTGTTGCTGTTGCTGTTGCTGCTGCTGCTAGTGCTGCTGCTGCTGTGGGCGGCGTTTTGATGCAGCGTATAACACCCAGAAAGCAAACGCGCTGCGTTCGTTGCACTCAATTTTGAAGCGTTAAGTTGCACATAAATTTAAATGGACGTATGGCTCTGGCACTGCTCCCATTGCCCTCGCCTCTGGCCATGTATAAAAAAAAGAGTTGCTGCTCCTTTTGCCTGCAGCTTGCGCTGCTGAGCTGTGATTTCAGTTGCCTGCATGGCTGGTCAGTTTCGAATGCCGCTTTGCACTGGCAATTGTGCTTGCAATTAATACTTTTGATATGGTATACGAGTCCTGAGCCTTTGAGTGTACATGGATCGTGCTCAGTTTTCGTCTACAAACAATAACAATTTAATATAGAGTAAATGAGTTGAGCTTGCAGCTGAACCAACCAGATTGCTGTGGCTGTAAGGGTCTTTAAGGTCTTATATCAGGGAAAGATTTATGTGCTTATATATTTAATATATCTATAAGAAAGAAAACCTATTTACCGGTAAGTTTATTACCGAAACCAAATTCTTAATGTCTCTATTGATATTCCGAAATCCTTTAATCAAGCACTGCTAACTAACCAATTATTGTTTTATTATTTATTTATTTAATTAATTATTGACTGATTAATTTATTTAATCATTGAATTATATATTTCTTTATTCATTTATTTATGTATACATGTATTTATTTAGTTTTTTTTTTATATTTATTTTTTTTTTATTAATTAGTTTAGTCTTCCTATTTATTTTTTTGCTTAATTATTATTTATTAAATCATTTATTTTTTAATTAAAATTTTTTTTTTTATAATTTATTTATTTATATATTTATTCACTTTTTCAATTATTTATTTATTAATTGTTAGTTTTTAATATTTATTTATTGTTTTTTTTAATCATTTATTTATTTACATATATTTTTTCTTTATTCATTAATTTTTTTATTTGTTAATTTAATTTGAAAATCTATGAACATTTTTACCATTAATATGGCCAGCTATGCCCAAACTATTGGAACTAAGACTAAAGCGTGAACAAATTTTGACAGTCCAATGCTAGTATATATTTTTATTGTAACAATTCAAATATAAAGAGAAAAATTAAATTCGCAATTTAATTTAATTTATTCATGAAATATGTTAATTTACATATATTATCTTAAAATTCAAACTGAGTTTGTATGTTTCCAATTTAAAAGTAGAACATATATAAAATATATAATTAAAAATGTTTTAGCACCCATGATGACAACTGGTCAAAGATAGACCTTCATAAATTAGTTTGACTGACGATTTACAATCAAAAACCAAATTAATTTGCAAATTAATTTGTGGCACACCGGGAAGATTTCACAATCAGTGATTTTCACTTAAACCTAAAATATTGCATTTGATTTATTGTTTACTCTTCTGCACATTAAGCTCAGCTAATTTATGCGTACATCAAATTTAATCAGATTCTTAGCATGAAGTTGGCGCATCGTTTTAAATTTAGATTTCGTCTCATTATAGGAGAGCCATTAAATTGGTTTACAAGATACCACCTTGGCGACTTTCTAGGTCTGCTGAAGGTCTGTCTTGATTGCGCTGTTACTATGACAATAACCCGATTTCGTTGCCACTAATCATCTTTTGTCCGTATGCCAACATGTTGTACCCCCCAGAGCCATCAACTTTAATCAGGCGCAAATAAAATGAGCTAAGCATAGGTGTTTGATAGGCCACTAGATAATTTAATTGCTATTCCGAATGCCAGCGACAACAATTAATACAACTTTATTCGAGCACTTAAAATGAAATTTAAATTCATTTACTCACACATGCAAACACACACACACACACACACACATACAAAGTGTGCACAACGTGTGACATCATTAGATGTGGGATATGGTTGAACATTTTTGGAATTTTCTACGTTGTTGTTTTTGTTTTGATAAAAGTTTTCTAAAAGCGAAATTATTTTTACTGTATGGGAAAATTTTATGCATTTTGTGCAGATTTTCAGAATTTCAGTTAATTGTGCATAATTTATATGCTGCATGGCACATAATTTATTACTGCAGCTTATTAGCTTTTTGCGAGTTTGCGACAGGCCGAGCGAGTCATTTAAATGAAATAAAATAAATGATAATAAACATTATTGTTGCTCAGTCGGGCCCGAAAAGTGCCAACGTTTGCACTTCTTGTCTGTCTGTCTGTTAAATATTGAATAGATTTATGGGCCACCCCAAAGCACTTACACACAAGCAGAAGCACATTCACACACACAGTATCACACACACCCACTAAATCGCAAAATAACGGCTTGCACTTGAACTAGCCCAGTGAACTTGTGGCAATTTGATTAAAACAGACTCGAAGGCATCAAGAGCCAGCAGTCAACGTTGCTTTGTCCATTTGTTGACCATTTTTCCAGCATGTTGTGGTTTTGTGTGGCTTGAACTGTGGCTGCAACCGGAAACCGTTCGATTTTTGGCAACAGCTTTGCGTTATAGGGAGTGGCCTAAAACTCGGTCTTAATATTGAAAAAGGTTTTAATAGAAGAATGGACTTTCGATTAGGTTTTCGGGCAATGCGAGTTGATGAACCAAAAAGGCAACTGAGTTTCGGCATGAAATAACTTAAATATTCATTTGTTTTCTCAAACAAATTCAGGTCAATAAGCAACTAAAGATCTGCTTCTGGTAAATAAACCTGAGACACTTAACTGATTCGTAGGCATTTAGGCAAAAAATATTTATAGAACTGTTTCAGATTTTCATCTCGGAATGCGGTAATGAGCATTGGTCGACTGTTGATGGTGTGGCTGCTGCTGCTGCTGCTGATGTTGCTGTTGGCCTAGTTTAGCTTTGGTTTATGCCCACTGAGATATGGCACAAACATATGCAGCATAAATATATGGGGTCAGCTTTTGTGGGGGCCAGTCGCATCCTGGACTGGACTCTGCTGTTATTTGGCGTTTTTTGTGGGTGTGTGTGTGTGTGTGTGGGGCACTAAAACACATGAATGAGTCGAATGTTAGCCTTAGCAATGTCAGTGCCACTGACACTGCCATCGACAATACCAACACCAACAACAGGGGCAGCAGCAAAAAGCGGCAGCTACCAATATTAGCAATGAGCCAATGACAACAATGGGCCGAGTGGCCACAACGCGCTGCCAACTGGCTGCACACATGGAGCGACATTTGCCAACTGAATTTGTGTGTGTGTGAGTGTGTGTGTGTGAATGTGTGTGTGCATGTTATGTGGTCGCTGAATCGACTGGCTGGTTCCTGCATTTGCAGCATATGGTCTGGAGAATGTCGCGAATGTGCAAGCCAAAAAAGCACAAAACACAAAACACAAAACAGAAAATAGAAAACAGAAAACAGAAAAATAAAACACAAAAATAGGGTATAATGAGCTCAGTCAGTGGACAGTAGACTGGACAGTTCGGACTGCCATTTCAATGGGTTTCTCTGTGGTATTTTTTGGTAGTGGCTAACTGGCATCATTCTGCCAGAGCGAACGACGCTGTGATGCTGGGTCCAAATGCGGGCTAGCGTAATGAGCAGTTGGTTTGACAGTTGCTGCAAACTGTAGGGCATAACTTTTGTACTCGCTCGCAAGTGTGATTTATAGCGTGTAGTTTACTGGGTAGCATTATAGATGGGCGCTCGTATAGTTTCGAACTGTTTGCAGCATTGGGCTAATATATAAGTCAAAACAATACTGAAAACTTGCAACTGGTGATTTAGTGTGCATAATTTAAAACATTGTTGAATGCGTACAATAAAGTACAATCAGTTTGGCTTGGCAAAACGGCAAGATTTTTGCCCATAAATATATTGCAGTTAATTTATTTATTAATGAACTCACATCAAATGCTTATTTTTAATGGACGATTTAATCAATATTTATCAATATAAAACATGATAGAAATGTTGATTGCCTGTGCAATAATTGTCTTATACATAGAAATGATGTTTAGGCTTATTGTAATTATATAAATATAAATTTTTTATATATTTATTCAATTTGAAATTTAAGTTATTTTTTATGAATGCATAGAAAAGGCTTCTAAACTATTACACGAAAATAAAAGGACTCATGTATTTTTATTAAACATAAATGAATCTCAGTTGTGAATACAGATTTTTCTCTTGTATAAAAATGTAAATGTTACAAAACAGTTTCCTTGTTAACAGCATAAACTCGCTCTCAACTCTAAGGCTTAGCGTGTACAGCCAGATAAGCTTTTGTTTAACATTCATAGATGTATTTGCAAAACTAGCGCAGAGGCTAAGTGTTCTATCCATCTGGCGACGAATTTAGTTTGCCCAGCTTTATGTGCGTCACTCTTTTTTTTGTTAGCTCTTTTTATGGCAATTTCGCGTTGAAGAGCCCCTTAGCAATTTAGCGTAATCTATGGCGCATGCATTGAAACTACAACCAGGAATTAGAATAACAATGAAATGCCTGACATGGCATCAGATGAAAGGAGCCGCTGCAAATTCGCGCTACCTACGCAAAAATCAGCCAAAAACCCGATGAAAAGCAAGAGAGAGAGAAAGCCCGTAGCACCCCGACCTAAACCCCAAACCCAAACCAATTGACGTAGCTATTGTCATTCACATACTTGCGCATTCATTTACCACACACACACGCACGCACACACATGTGAGTCCAGTGTGGTGACCGCCTGGGGCGTTCCAGTGTAGCGCAGCGGCAAAACCAAACGGATGCGCCATCCACCAAATGCAACAGCCAACACCAATGCTAACGCCAACACACAAATGAAAGTTTCGCACAACGCTGCGTATACGTAATTTATTACAAGCGACGCCATTTTGCGTCATTTCGCGCACTGTGCGCGTGGTAAGCTCTATTTGTGAGTGAGTGCGTGTGCGTGTGTGTATGTGTATGTGGGGGAGAAGATAAAATGCAAAATAGACGTCACGGCAGCTGCTGCTGTTTAGATAGGCGAGTCCTCCCTATGGACGCTCAGCTGCCATTTGCTTTCATGGCCAGCTACTTTCCTGAAATATGTCAGCGCTCATGTTTAGCCGCTTTGGTCAGGGGGTCTGTCTATGTGTGTATATGTGTGTGTGTGTGTTTGTGTACGTGTCTGTCTAATTCAATTACAAATGTTAAATGCAAAAGCGCCATCAAAAAATGCTGTGTGACCTGGGCTGGGAGCGAAAACGCACCACACAAACGGTCAACTAATTTGCAGTCAACATCGAAAACTAACTAACAACAAGCCATTTAGGCCACTTGGCTGCCCTAAATGCTGGCAGTGCCAGAGCTGCCTGATGCTGAGCCTGGTGCTTTGACCGGCAGCTTCAAAATGGCGGCAATTTCAACAAATTTTCATTATGCAAATCAATTTTACACTTTTTATTGCTGTCACTGATGGAATTTCATGCATTAATTTTCGCGCTCGTCATTTAAGTGAGTGACTGCCTCGGCTTTGAAAGTTTGTTTAGGTGCTTCGTTGTGCCCCCACCCCCTTTTAGCACCACTTAGCTGTCAGATGGGTGGGTGAGGTCGGTTTGGTGGGGCAGGCATTATCGCAGCGCTAAAATCATTTCGAGTGCAAATCTTCAATTAGGCAAAACAAGAAAATTGTGGAAAATTCAGCGCCGCTGGCAGCCGACTTTCCATCCGCCCCGTTTTCTCTTCTTGTTGTTGTTTTTTTTTTTTAACAACCACTGTTGCCACGGCAAAGAGAAGTTTGCTTATTTTTTTTGTCATTCTGCTTTCAATTTCTTCTTTTTTTTTTCGTTTTTTTTGTTATTTAATTTTTTGCACATGAATTTTGTGCTCTTTCTGGTTCTGGCTTTCATTCAGCCAGCTAATTATGCGCTACAATGCGTCTCGTTGCTCATTGTGTTGGCTTCAAACTTCCAAGCTCATCAGTTCTGTCTATGTTTAGTCTGTGAAGGTCAAGGGCAGAAGGGAGCTCGGTCTGTATACAATATATATACTGTATTTGTTGGGGTTCTGCAAAGGCTTAAGAATGAGTGCAGTGAATGGAAGCAGTCGATGCTGGCAGTTAGTGAATTTTGAGATAAGAAAACTTCACTTGTAGTTGAAATAAAAATGAAAGTCAATTACAGTTCTAGTTAAATAGTATACTTATCTGTTTTACTTCTCTTCTTTCTCTCTCATTATAAAACTGCATAAATTCTATAATCTATTGTAAGTACAGTTATTTCGTATCAATTGTGAGATTACGACTCCAAATTATCTTATCTAAAATTCTCAAGTATTATTTTGCTTTAACTTTGCCCAGCCTATTTGGTTAGCTTTGAGGGCTGCGCCGTCTGATCCATTTGTTTCATAAGAGCCTTGCATTAGGACATTCACATTATGTTGTTGACACTGAACGGGATTTTGACGTAGTAACAAGATAAGTTACTTTTGTGCCATAGCCGTCGCTCATAAAATGTTACATGGGGCTACAAGCCCCCACCACACGCGCCGTACCCACCGCACCCGCCCGCCGCGCAGACAGGCTTCAATTACAGACATTGTGTTCTTTCCGGAACAGAGGGTTGTTTGTTGATAGCTGCCGACTGTTGCCCATAAAAAGTTTGTCTATATTTATATAATTAACACAATGAAAAATTTCAACAGCATTTGTTTATCTTAAAGGCAGACGCGTGCTGCCGACTGTGATTAGAAATTGCCAACAAATAAATTAAAGGCATTACATTTGTTGTTTTTGGGATGGCCAAACAGAAAGGAAGGAAGTTGCTTTCCTTTGTCTCACGACCATTTTCGATGGTGGTCGTGGACTGTGTGCCCTGCCTTTCAGTTTAATGCTGATAGATGATGTTGATTGGAAAGACTGATGCGACGAACCAATAATCAAGTCAGAACCGTGCTTAAGCCCTTCAAGGCAGAGACAGCGCGTGCCGCAGCTCAGCAAACGGCAAACGGCGCTGGAGATTGCGCAAAAGGAAAGCAAAGAAATTCGGAAATGCTGGGCAAGAAAATAAAAAGGAAAAGGAGAAGAATAAATGCGAAGAGTTGCAGAGCCACAGTTTGCGACCTTTTAACAGTGACGCACATTCGCACAAAAACTTCAAAGTTGGGCGAGCCTTAAAATGGAATACGAGCGGCAACAGTCGCGTTCAGTTTGGGGGCCAGCCACAAGCCGCAGAGTGTACTAGATGTGCTCCATGCCATATTTCGTTTTGCTGTCTCAGTTGCTTTTTATTGAAACTCATCTTGAGATCCATTAGCTTTCTTGAAGCATTTGACTGTTGGTTAAGTAGAAAAAAAATCTACCTTATAAAATTGTACATATATTGATTGATATGCGATGTACGACATACAATATCGAATATATCCAGCAGAATTTAAATCTAGAATGATGAGTGTACCTTATATGAAATAAAACAGAAATAAAATAAAATAATATTTGATACCGATATTGTTTGATATATATTCTACGATATACGAAAAACGGTATTCGTTGTAATATATACGATATTAGATATAGGATATACGATAAGCTACTAGATATAGAATGTACGATGTACGATATGCAATACAAACACGGTGCTATATATACAATGTATGATTTACGGCATATAATATACGATATATGATGTACGTTGTCGTATATGTATATCTAGACGACTTTTCCTATTTCAATTACTACATATACAGCTTCTGCCCATGCAACCTTTAAAGAGTATTCGATATTCGTGTCATTAAATTCGATGGCTTTTTTTCGCTTTCCTGTCTCTATGTCGTTTCGTTTTTTTTTGTCCTGTTATTCATAGCTTATAAAACAATTCCCCTGGCTATTGCGCTCTAATGTTGGTCGAGCATTTTGTCCGCCTCCCACACTCGTGCCATGCTGGAGCATCTACAAAAGAGAGAAGAGAAAAAATAAGAAGCAAAAAAAAACAGCATCGGCCGTATGACTACTTAAGGTAAATAGATGGCACTAGCCCGGCCTGAACCTGAACCCAAACCTGGCCACATGCACACGATAACCTACGCCTGCCACGCGCCCGTTCTCCAGCTCCCAGTTGTTAGTTGCCCGTTGCTGATGATGATGTTGCTTATGTTGTAAACATTTTAAGCAAATTGTTTAGGTAAATAGATAAGACGTGACCTTTTTTCACGGGCACAAATGCATTGTCAGAGGCCACAGTGGGCAGCCCCTGGGATTGTCTTTGGCGGGGGCATTGGGGGGCTGGTTGGGCTTATGTCTGGCTAATGTATTACTTACCATTATTATGCTTTCTGCTTTTTTCTATACATATCTTTTATGTATTATTGTCAATTATAAAATAGCGGCACAATGCATGTTGGCTGGCTGCGGCTTCAGTTGCGACTCCTGCTTCTGTCTTTGCTTCGACTATTGTCATTGTCCTGGATGGCATGGCTTTTGTGTGCGGCACAATAGTCGTGGCTCTAGTGCTACTGCTTCTATTTTACCCTCATTGTCGTCTTTAAGTTGAAAAATATGCAAATAAATAAACATAAAGTAGGTAAAATTGTCTGGCCAACAACCCGAGTGCGCCTGAGTGGCCTCGTCCTGTTTACTTTGCCATGGATGGCAGGATTGGGCAGAGTTACCTCAGCCTGCCAAGTAGACCCGAGAGGCTTGCACTTAAAGTGTTAATGGTGGGGCTGGTTTCCCATATTCGACTATGACCCTGGGGTGACATGCGCAAGACGTGAAGGGGTCGGGGGTCAACAGATATCCATATCATCTTACTGCTAAAAGCCAAACTTTCTTCGACACTGACATGATACTTAATGTTTATCATTGATGTGGTTATGAATTTACATACACATATCTGAGATGCGAGAATGTAATCTAAGTATTTTTGGCATAGCATGAACTTTAAATTTGAAAACACAATGTGATACGTAAGAAGCAAGCTATTGTACATCAGTTAACCTTTGTGAGGAGGGAGTAAGGCAACTAAGTATTTTTAATCTGTGTCTAGACTAATAATAAACAAATGTTTAAAAACTTTGTTACTTGAAATTAAGGATATTTCTGAATGGGAATTATACATCAGAAGGAAATATAATATATATTTTTATGTATATATATATATTTAATTACCTCGTTCAAGTTATTTCCTAGTCAAGTACTTTAACTGATTCAATTGTATTTTTAATTCAATCATGTTCAATGCATAGTCCACGCGTTAGGCGATTAGATTAAAAATAAATTCATTCATAAATAATTATTATCAATATTTTGTTTTCCTATTGCGTTTTAAAAGATTTTATCTAGTCGTGACTGTCTTATTTTGTTCTTTTAACTCAGCCATGAACCCAGCACAATTATTATTAGTCAGTCAGCGACGCGTGGCGATGGCCAGATATGAGCTGCAAACTGTATTATGTTAATTGAAAACTTGGGTAAATTCCAATATGGCATATCAAATAGTCGTTGATTATTGCGCCTTCGCATTGGCAGATTGTGGATACTACAATAATAGACAGTTTGGTATGACATAATCCAAAGCACATTGAACTAAGATAAATTCATGGTCCCCATGCACCGTATTATCGTTAGATAATGAATGGGGAATTCCAATAAACAAATAAGAAGACGTAATTATTGAAAACAAATTTTGATATAAATTAAATGTGTTGCTAGAATCTTGGTGGAAAAATATTTATCAACTATTTATGTGTCTTTTATTTTTAATCAAATAGAAATCTTTAATATTTAATAACGACTAAACTATTTTGAATTTTTTATAAATGATTATTTTTCATAAGCACTGATTATATAATATTAATTTGCTCATAGTAATTGTAGCTCCTTATCAGTATTTAAATACATCATTTATCAATTGGCGCTAGGTATTATATTATTAAAAAAATTATCTTTTTAATAACTATAAGTATTTTTATAATTTAATATTTTAAATTAATAATAATAATTTATAATTTAAATTAATTTTATTAATTATTAATTATTGTTTCCATGTTTCCTGAATTCAAATTGACAAAATACGAGCTAAGCAAAATGAAGTCTGCTTAAATTTTTTAATTAGAAAAAATTAGTTTATTGTCAACATTATTTTTCTGTTTATATCATATTATTTATACATACATACATTTTTAAATGTAGAAAAAGTAAGCCTACAAAAAATCACCAAAAGTTTTAAATTCTTAAAATTATATAAAGAAAGTTTTCTATGAAAGATATCATACTATGACTCTTGAACATCCATGAGCGATTCAAATAGTTTCCTGGCCAAGTTTCTGACCACCTTGCCATTGTTGTTCATAGGCAAAGTATCGACAAACTGGACGCCAGCGTTCAGCTGTTTGTATTCGACTACAACGCGCTTTGCCACATGATCGATAATCTTCTCCTTGGAGATTTCAGATCCAGGTTTCTTGATTACCAGGGCACCAGCAGCATCAGTATAGTTCGTATTTCTCACACCGACAATGCAAACATTTTCAACCTCTGGCAGCTCCGCAATAATTTGCTCAATTTCGTTGGGCCAAAAGTCCTTTGATTTGTATTTGAGCACGTCCTTCTTGCGATCGACCAAGAAGAGATTGTTGTCATCGTCAAAGTAGCCAAGATCCCCCAGATCAATCCAGCCATCCTTGTAGGTGGAGGCAGTATCATCAGGATTGGCCACATAGCCCTGCCATGGGACGCCAATATCAATAAGTATTTGGCCGACCTGGTTGTGTCCCAGGGCATTGCCCTCCTCGTCAACGATCTTAATCCGAACGCCTGGAGGCACCTTACCGACAGAACTTTGAAGGCTCTGGTCAATATTGAGGGCTATTGTGCCCGTCTCAGTCGCTCCATACGCGAACACAATATGGGCCTTCTTCATGAGCTCCTGCCCCTTCAGCAGTATCTTCGTCGACAGCCAGCCACCGACAACGATACTCGTGCGTACGCTGGACAAGCTCTGCACGCTAGCCAATGGACTTGTGTAGACCTCAAAGCCCTGCCAGGGTGCCATCACAATTATGGTCACCTTGTACTTTTCGATCATGCGGATGAAGCTATCGCCATTGAATGGCTCATTGAATATAACTTGGCTGGGACCATAGTAGAAACACAACAACATCAGCATGAGGCCCGTCATCCAGTCCAGAGTGGCACTAGTTAAAACCACATCTGTGCAGTTTCCAATTCTGAAACAAATTTGCTCTAAATTATTAGCTTTCAGCTAAGATTTGCAAACTTTTTGTATACTTACGGTTCCACTTTGTTGAGTTGTCTATGAGAGAGGGCCACAGATTTCGGTTTTCCCGATGTGCCCGATGAGCAGAGAATGGCTGCTACTTGATTACCGTCAGTGGCCAAAGGTAAGGGTCTGAGGAACAGAAAGATGCAGGTAAAGAAAGCCTTCCAATGGCTTTTTTTCTTGTCAAACTCACTGGTAGAAACGCTCCATTGGATGTGGTGTCAGCAGATCCTCAATGTATGGCACGCCTTCGACGCGTCCTGTTAACGTAACATACTTGGGATTCCAGCCCTTAGTTACCTCCTTCATGACCTCATAGTCTTTGCCATCGCAGAACATAATTTTTGGCTTTGTTGTCTCATATAAATCTTGAATGACTTGTGGCTCCTTCATGTAGGTGTAGGCCACAGCATGGAAGGGAGTCGTGTTAAAGAAGCAGGCCACAACAAGGGAGCTAGTGAAGGTGCTGGCATTGCCAATAATGCCGACAACATCCTTGTGAGTAAGTCCCTCACTCTTCAGGTACAGAGCCAGGCGTGCTGCCCAAACGTGCACCTCTCCAAAGGTCACCACACGATCGTCCATATTCGAAATCTATTGAGGAACAGTTTCATTAACTGAATTTCTTTATGACTTCTTCCATTTGCACTCACTTGAACCACATTTGTGGGATAACTCTTGACGGAGTTGTATATTCTTTCGCCCACCGAGCAGTCCGCATCGTACAGCTTAGGCAGGGGCAATCCACTCCACACTTTTGTCTTCTCGTCGAAAAATGTTGGAAATAATGCTTTAGCTGCCATATTGTCTTTGTAAAAGTTATGGAACTACTGTCTGGTTTCTTGATAGAACCTTAAGGTTTATATAGCATATTGGTCTGCTGCATTCAAATAATAATCTCACGATGATACTGATTATTTATCGTTTGACATAATGATATGAATGGCTTATTGGTGCAAAGTTTCAATTAGAATATGAGCTGAAGCTTACTGAGATATTGAATGAATGTTTGGTCGATCGCATTCAATGGTTCGTGGCTTATCTTTAAGTTCTCTTTTAATTTCCTTAACAGCCGTTTCATTATTTTCTGTCGACTGTCGAGTGGGGATTATTCAACAGTCTCTATAGATAATACTTACATACTCGGTATACTATACTAGACGGACGATAATATAATACCCGCTGTAACTGTATGCAAGTATAATCTAAAGAGAGTAGTCGCTAAACAACAGTTTGTGATTTTTGGTTTTTTATTGGGTATTAGAGCAAAAAGTCTTTTTATACCCTGAACCCATTGAAAATCGGAAATTAGGGTATAATGGTTTTGTTAAAACTATGTAACAGGCCAAAGGAAGCGTGGCAGACCCCATAAACTGTATATATTCTTCATCAGGGTCTGTCAGTCTGTCCGTATGCTTGAACGCGTCGATCTTAGAAGATATAACTGCTAGAGACTTGAAATTTTAAATTATAGGTCCATATATTGTTTGTTTCCCTGCTCCCTTTTCATCGATTAAAAATCTTATCGATCAGTTATAAATTTATATCTCTTACATCTTTAGAGCTAGAGTCTTCAAGTTATATATATATATATATATATATATATATATATATATATATATATATATATATATATATATATATATATATATATATATATATATTAAATATAGATTCTTATCTATTTTTTAGAATTTCGATTTTTGTTATATTCTACCCCCACCCTCAAAATCCACCGCTCTCCCTACTAACTTACAAAACCCGTATTTCAAATACTAGACTTGTGCTTTGGAAAATACACACATTTTAATGTTATTATCACGGTGTGAAAGTTTTATGAAGATTGACCGGCTACAAAAAAAGTTAGTAGTTATTAGGCAATTAAGTTCCCATAGTAAGCCCACACTCCAGAACATGTCTGCTTATACGTGAGTACGTGTGTGTGTATATGTGCATGTGTGTGTGCATGCTTGTTTATTGTGTAAGCAGAAAATAAAAGTACAGAATTATTAAAATATCCGTTCCTCCAAGGGTTCAGGGGATCTCGCAGTCGAGCAGTCTCGATAAGAGCTTTCTTACTTGTTAGATAATAGTTACATACCCTTGCAATGGGTTTACTATATCAGACATGCGATGTGTAACATAACTTACTTATATATATTGTCGATGTATTTCGATGCTTAAATTATATATATCAGTAATCTCCATCAATAATAATAATAATAATAATAGCAAAGTCAAAATAGCATCGTCTCTTTGTATATGCACTCAGTGATCTTTAATAAACTTTAACTGAAACTTAGATCCGTTGATGTTGCTTCTTCAAAATAGATTTTCAAATTTCATACTTTGACTCATCGTCTCTGAGGTTTGAAGATCTATTATTGTTATCTTTGCTCTTATATAACGAAGATTCAAAATTCGAAATATCGTTAAGGGTATTTCCTATTCTGCAAATATGAATATAATTTATTATATATATTTTATATCGGTAATCTATTCTGTTTAGCTTTATTTAACATGCCCTAGCCAAGTGATTGCCGACTAAAATTTAAAAAATAACCTGGTTTGATCAGTCCATTGACAGTCGTCACACTTTCAGTTGTTCGACTCGGCTCGACTCGCTGCGGTTCGGTTCAAAAGTGAAAAGGGATAAATATGCAAAAAATATGAACACAAAACAAACAATTACCATCATCCGGGCAACAGGACAACAGCTTTTCGTGCTTTTCCTACGTCTCCTACTTCGCCTCGTCTGTGTCAGGCCCAACAACTTCACGCTCGACCGGTGGCTTCATCCTCATCTTTTGCAGCTGCCAAAACAGTCAAGTGTTTCGCTTGCCGGTTATTGCCAACCCCCCAAAGGCCGGCCATCTAATCGAATTTGATGGCTTCACACTGATAGGAGCAGCTGCTCCTGCTCCAGCTCCTGCTACCGCTGCTGCTGCACCTTTCCTACCTCAGCCCACGAATCCGGCCACGATTTTTATTGCCTTTTATATTATTGTATTAGCCGTGTGGCATACGCTTTAAATATTGCCTGTCCCTTCGTCGATCTTTTGTTCAGCCTCAGCCTCAGCCTCAGCCTCAGCATCAGCATCAGCCTCTGCTTATTTGCAGCAGATTTCAGCGCCGATTTTTATGTGTTCAGCGTTTATTATGCTTTACTTTTTCGCGCCTCTTTTTAACCCCTTGTTTTATGTGACGTTCGCTGCTGCTCCTGCTTCTGCTCCTGCTTCTGCTGTTGCTGATGCTGCGTGTGTCGACCGGAAATGCCTCATTTTTAGAAGTGTTTTGCATTCTGTTGCCGCTCGACTCTTTTTTCGTTCGCTGTTTTTTGCTTTCTACTTTTTTTTTTTTGCTCTCTTCTGTTTTCAACAATTGTAAACGCGCTTTTCGCTTTTCCGTGTATGAGTTTGTGTGTGTGTGTGTGTGTGTGTTATGCTGTTGTTGGTGTTGTTGTTTTTTGGTGTTTGGGCTTTTGGTTTCTATTTTGCTTTGCTTTCGGTTATTTGTGAGATATATGCAAATGTGTTGGCAGTTATTTGTGTTGAGGATTTGTTTTAGCTTCGCTCATGTTATGCATATGTATTTGTGTTTTAGTTTAGTTTTGTCAGCCTGACATGGCATATGGATATGGATATGGATGTGGATGTGGATATGGATATGGATATGGTTTTGGGTTCGTTATTATTTTTAGGGCTAGCTTTTCTTTGATTTATGCTGCCAAATATTTTCACTGCAAATTCTGTGACGTTTACGTTCAAATTCGTTTTTCTTTTATCTTTTTAAATATTTGAAAAGAAAATATTTTTATTGTTTTTTTTTTTTTGCCCTTTAAAGTTTAAAAGCATTAAACGGGACGTCATTGACGTATTAATTTAATCAACTTAATACTCTTAGGGTATTACTGTAGCTTATGCTGATAACGCCAACAATTGCGCTCGACGCCCAAAAAGTTTTCTCTGATAGTTCTCAGTGGCTTATCAACTGCAGTTAACGGCGTCTGGATTAGTACATTGATTGCATTATTAGGGAAATAACGTTAGCGAAACGTCGCGACGCGTCGCAGACTTTTTGAATTATATTTAATTAATTCACGCTGGCAATATGGAAAATTTGTTTTGCAAATATGAAAATCATGATTGAGGACTTATATAAAATTAAATCAAAGTGTCTTGAAAGTTTTCTGCTTAATTAATTTCCATTTGAAGCAAATACCGATGTTATTTATAAATATTGAATGTTATGATTTTAAAAATAGAATATAGAATATTATGTATCATAGACAAACATTTCTATATGTTGTTCAAGTATATTTGGATTTTCCACAATTTAAATTAATTTAGTTCACTTTTGATGACGGTTGAATGACTAGCCGATTCTCATGTTATCAGTAGTAGCGGAACTGTATGTGGCAAAAATCGTTTAATCTTATCAGAAATACTTCCGGCTTCTCCAGTTCAAACATTAGCGATAGCAGATAAACTGTGAGGTAACGAAAAATCTAGAGTTTTAGCTGGGACAAGCCTTTCAATTGACGTGTGCTCAGGTTGATAACTTTTTTGTGTACAACGTAATAAGCGTTAAAATTGAAATATAGTCTATCGTATTAGGCGTCTGTGGATCCATATATTAATTATTATTATTATTATTTAAGACTCAATTCATTCATTTAGTTATACCATTAAAATATCATTTTCTTTAAAGCCAAACAAATGAAAATCACAGTGAGAACTTATTGAAACTTTGCTCTTTTTAAAGAGCAGCTCGAACGTTGGCGTCATAAATAAAAGAAATGAAATCATTTTAAGCAATTTGTCTACAGTTTTGTGTCACACTTTCTGCGTCATTTCTCACATGCCATAAAAATGCTACACACACACACACACACACTCACACACACAAACACACCCGCCGCACTCATAGTTGGGCTGAGGACACACCACAAGGCAAGCTGGGGACCAGCCCCAGATCCAGATCTGCACCCACATCCAATCCAGCACCAAGTTGGCCGCCCAGCAAGGTGTCACGCTGATAAATGGCGTTGCCTTACTTACGCCAACTTCTCTATCGGCATGGCTACCTGTTCGCCTCACTCCACTCTATGATTTTTCCATGCCCTCTGCCATTTTACGTTTATTTTTTACAAAACTTTTTTCGTGTGCCAATTTCAAGAAAGATTTCCTTTAAGTGTAATAAAATGCAGTGTCGCTGTCATAAATCTATTCCGCTCGATTGTCGACGACGACGACGACGACGACTGTGACTGCGACTGCGACTGCGACGCACAGCCACAAAATTGAAATGCATTGACATTGAATAATGAATTCTAAAGGAGTACAAAAGTGGTCCAGACAACCAAACTTTCACAAAGCGTGTCAATACTTAGCATTGGCATTTGATTATAAGCGAAATTGTGTCGCAACGCTAATGCGGAAATTAAATATTTTCAAAAACTCAAACGATAATGGTGAAAAAGCACAACAACAATGAAACGCTTCGAAACAATTTCAAAACATTTTTGTTGACAGCGTCCCCAAAGCAGACATGAAACACGCACACAAGAATTGTGCCCCTGTTTCGAGCATAAAAGTATGAGGCTGTCTCTAAAAACATATTCGCCAAGGAATGAAAATGAAAATGAAAGTTTAAGAATTGACAATTTTATCTATAATAAAAAATTTGTAAGATATTGATTCACTTAAATGATAATGATTCAATACTCCTTAAACTAAATTTCATTTCATTCGCATACAAATTGTGAAGTAATGTTTTTCACTCTGTATATTTTTGGCATTAAAAACTTTCCATTTCATTCTTAACCGAAAATTCGTAAGATATTGATTCATTCAATTCATTTAAACATCAGAAATGCCTTTAAGCCACTATAATCATTGCAATATCGTAGTCATTAAGCAACTTTGCATCATGGCGAAATTAGATCGCTTTCAAATTGTGGAACATTTGTTCTTCACTCTGTCCATATAGTTTTGGCGTTAGCAAAAACGTTACTGCGAGCTGGCTTAAAAATTCTAATAACACAAATATTTGCAGATGAAAGAGGTACTAAAAGGCATTTGGCCGCACACTCCACTTGACAAATGTGGAGTGAGCGCCGAGATACATGAACTGACTGGAATGGATAGAGGGGGACTAGGGGCCTGGGGAACTAGGGAACCGACCTCCAACGACCCCTCGCCCCTATGGTTGGCAGTCAGAATCTACCGCCCCGGATGGCAGTCACTGTCACTCCATCATTTTGGCTCCGGCGTTGGCATACTTTTTGACAACACCAGGACAACAACAAGCCACAGACAAACTAACAAAAACGACTCACACAAACTCACACACACATATACAGAGAGAAAAAATTTGTAATTTTCGTAGCATGTTTGCTGCGTTTTGCACTTTTACTGCACATTTTTCATTTGCTGCGCAAAACTTTTTGACATGTTGCAGAGCAAATTGAATAAGTCCGCAAAAAAAAAAAGAGAAAAAACATTGCAAAACAATAGAACAAATGTTGCCCGCATGTTGCCTGTGCGTGCATGTGTGTGTGTGTGTGTGTATGAGTGTGTGTGCGTGTGTGTATCGTTGTAGTTGTTGACGTGCGTGTGAGTGACCCTTAGTCAGAATAATCAAATTTGCATTGTTAGCTTGGCCCAGGCTACTGTTAATCGCTTTCTGATGAACTTTTCAGTCTCGCCCATATTCGAAATCATCTCCTCGATCCCCCCGAAGATATGAGTGCAGCACAGCTGTAAAGCTTCTGGCCAACAGCCAGAACAATATAGAGGCCACAAGTAAGTAGGCTTACGGTCTCCAATGTGCCTCAAGTATAAATGCTCAGCAAGTTGGCCTGAAACTGCCCGCATTGTGTGTGTGATACGAATACATAGCCATTCAAATTGCACGAATGCTGCTAACAAAAGTAACTGCCAAATTCAAGCAGCTCAACTTGCTGGAAATCTAATTTTGATTTAACTAAACGTGCAGCTCTATTCTGAATTAATTGAATTACTTGTTCCAGAGAGAAATATCTATAATCAGATTTACTTGCATATGTGTAGAGTGAACTATATATATTTGTGGTATACGAAGAAGCTTTCGATTGAAGTTAAGTCAGTGCATGATTGCTAAGGAACTACGTTCAAATATAAACATTTGTTCATTTGTTGTTGGATGTAATATTAACTTATGGCTTCATGCTGTGTAAACATATGTATGCCCTCCTGTTGATGGAAATGTGACTCTTATTGTTTACCAGACTTTATACAAATTTCAGTTAACTATTCCAAACCAATTCTGACAGCTTCTAGAATGTTGTTATTTTAAGTAAAATATATTTTAGTTTACGATGCACAATAGTTTTTGATACTTTGGAAATTGTCTAAGTCTATTAAGTATAAAATCTTAAAAAATAAAGTAATAAAGTAAGTTGTTCATGAATATAGAACTCTACATAATTTACTCTATTAAGGTAATATTATTATAAGGCAACTAGAAATCGAATTACATGTTCTTGTCAATTTTTTTTAGTCAAAATCAAGAAGCTAACATATTAAAAAAAAATTTTTTTTTTACAACTTAAAGTACCGCTATCTTTCAGGAAACTTATTCTAAACAGAAGTAATTAATATTTATATATCTACTAAAAGTTATATTAATTATAACATAAAATACATAACTAAGGAGAATAAAATATATTTTGGGGAGTAGAAATTGTGCGTATGGCTTTTGGAGTCATTATGACTGATGAAGATGTTCAGATCAAAACACGATCCAGCAGGTCTTTAGGGTGGTGGCGTTTAAGTCTTCAGGCAGCTAACGTAAAATGTGTTGTCAAGAAAAAGTCAATGTCATAGCCTACTTCGGAGAATATGATCTTATATCCCATCTATAGTTAAGCTGCTTTGTTTGGATGAAATGTTTACAGTATCTCCGTTCTGAGGTTTCATATGCCGAATGAAATTGAATTTGGAAACCCTCACGTTCAATTCATGGCAAAGAAGTGCAAGGAATAAAGGCACGAGGTAAGTGCTTTTCATTCAGCAAAGCAATACATATCACAGCCACTGACGCACACGCACACACACACACACACTCCCACACATACACACACACACATATAAATTGGGTGGGAGACCAATGTGCAATTTCAGTTTTGGGACTGACCGCCGCCGTTCACTTTGTCTTGGCGTTTCGACACGATTTTTCTTCATTTTCTGAAATCAATCAAATGCAGGCTACTGGCACGTTGTACTTGGGGGAGGGCAGGGCAGGGCTGGGCTCAGCTCGGCTCGGCTTGGCCTGGCTTGGCTGTTGTTTGTATGTATTTGCTGTTGACCAGTTACAGGCAAGTCCAGTGTCCACTGTACACTGTGCAGGCGCCTGGCCTGTCAACACAGACGCCCCAAACCAAAGAAACGCCCTGGATGACGGCCTCACTGGCTGACTGGCTGACTGGCTGACTGTCTGGCTGGGCGCTTGTTGGACATTCATCAAGCCATTTCATCTATTGACTGATTGATAATATTTTTGATAAATGATTGGCGGCGACGTTTTCGTCCTGTGCCAGGGCACACGGCCTTGTCTGCCTTCCGGGTGGGTTATTTACGGTGTGCAAAAGAGCCAAGCAAAGGATTTATAGGTGCGCTGCCGATAGCTGAGCTGCTGCAATATGCAAATTGATGGATCCTCGATAGGTCATGTCCATATGGCCGATATGTGGATGGAGAAGATGGGCAATGCTAAGCTTATGGCTTAAGCTTGTTAGTTGATTGAGCTGTCCGTTGCGCATACATTGGAAGGGCAATCGGGCACTATTTTCAGCACTTTCGACTCATCATTTTTCATGAGGTGGAACTGCGGGAGCCACAACGTAGCCATGTGCATAACGAGTTGAACTAATAAAAATTAATTGAAACATCAACATTAACACCGCACTCCAAGCGATTAGAATCAGTTCCAGGCAGGCGCACACATTAAGGTGTTGTATTGTTGCTGGCACGCGCCAATGTTTACACGGCTCATGGCACAAGCGACAGGCCGAGGTCCACAGCATGGCACGCGGTGGGTGCCGGGCATATGCGAACCAAGAATCACAACAATCGGCCAAGGTAGCCCAACAGACAAGCAACACCACAACATCGGGTAACAGCCAACACCAACACCAACACCAACACCAACAACAACAGTAAAAGCAACAACTACAACTTAGGGACACAGCCACATAAAACGCCCACATTGGACGCGCAGATTCGGACGGACGCGCTTATACAATAAGCCACACATTGCAGAGACAACGGTCGACGGACAGCAGACGGGGCAAGACTGACTACAACGTACGTGGCCAACGGACGGACACTGCAGGTTCGCGCTAAAAGGTAGCTAAAACCTTTCGTGCAGAACTTGACGGTGTGGCCGGCTTCACATTTAAGTACCATGGGGCATGATAACTTTGTGAACAGCGCAGCTGAACGAGTCGCTAAAGCTTGTTTTATATATGAACATAACTACAAAAATACGTATAAAATAAAATTATATTTTACAGCAAAAAAAAAAAAAAAAACAGTTTCAACTATTTATTTATTTATTCTCCATAAATGTTTTATGTGCAATTGTTTTGCATAGCTTAACACAAGCAAACAATATGAAAAAACAAATATTTAAAATATATCATTAGTAAACGAACTAATAAATAAATAAATAATTAATTGAAAATAAATGTAATTTTCCACAATTATCTAAAAATATTTACAGAGTAAATTAAAGAGTAATTAAATTACTAAATAAATAACATTTTTGTTTATTTATATTTCTAATAAATCAAATAATAAACTGAAAAAATATATAGGTATATACAAAAAAAATTACTAAATACAAAATATTCTTTTGATCTATTTTAAAATCTGAACAGCTTAAAATGTAAAGCTCATGAGATTGAGCAAATGTTCAGTTTCGGAAGAGCATTTAAGCTTCGTCAAATAGAATTTGATTTCCCTTTGATGTTGTGATTCTTGTTGCTGTGGCGCTTCCACCTGAACTGAGTTAAGCGCCGCGTGACTTATTTGATTGTTAAACAACATAATCTGTTGTTGCCTGCGAGCCGGCGTGCCCGCTGTCGTTGCCAATTGATTTTGGTCAAGTGTGGCAAATAAGTGGGTAAACACGAGCAGGCCAAGTGCCCATGCGAGCAGGTGGCAAGCGGTAGTAGGAACTGCAGAGACAACGCGAAAGATTGCAGATGCAGAACGATGGAACGGTTAGCGGTAAGCGGTGAGCGGTGAGCGGTGAGCGGTAAGCGGCAAGGGATGAACGGCAAACGGCCAACACCCGTAAGCCAAAAGCAATTCAAGCAATTTGCAATAAGGCGACTGCCGCTTGCCGACTGCCGACTTCAATTGCCAACTGGCTGCCTGCCTTTGACAGGCGATTCTTTAACACAAAAAACAAAAAACCAAAAAAAAGTTTGCAGCTTTCTTTGTCTTTGCCTTTGGCCGTGTCTCTGTTCAAGGTGTCTGTCCCGCTCTCGCACACGTATAATGAAAGTGCAGCGTAGCGGAAAATCGCGCCAAAGACACAGTGCAAAAAAAGTTTGCTCTGTTGTATGTATGTGTATGTGTGTGTATATGTAAGTGGAAATTGAAAAGTAACGGACTGAAGTGGAAAACGGCTCTCACTAAAAAGAAAGCAAAAAGAATTTGAGAGTAAAATGAAAGAATATTGCGAAAAAGGTATGAAAATTTCGTTCAAAATTCATGCATGAATACAGCGACCGAAGTCAGCAAGCGTTGCAGACGGAAGCGGATTGCCGACTCACTGGTAGCAAGCTCTCTCTGTGTGTGTGTGTGTGTGGGTGTGTGTGTAGGTGTGCATGTGTATGAGTGTGATTTTGGGTGGGTTTGGGGTTTGGCTTTGGGGTAAAAGTAGCGGCTGCTCTGTAAGTGGGTTTGGGGTCTGCTGTCGTGCGCACTTTCTGGCAGTCAATATTGCCGGGTGGACAAAGCCACTTTAGGTGTTATTGTGTCAATGTCTCGTAGCTAACGTAAAACCCCCTGAAGTGCCTGACCAAACTGCCAGAGTGGATTTTTTTCTCTAATACCCTGGAAGCAAAGAAAAATAGAAAGTGCATTTTGTTTGAATATCGAACATTTTCAATGATCAACATTAGGGTCTATATCTAATCCTGTCAGACTTTCAAAAACGAATATACAAACTAATCTAAATTTATAAATATAGTTAAGTACTTAAGATTGTTTAGTTTGTCACAGGAACTTATAAAATAAATTCAATTAAAAATATTGAGAAGACAAATACCGAAATTTACTAAATTGAATTTTTTGATTTATGAATTGAATTTTTAATGAATTTTTTATATGGTTGTTGGATGGATTTTTATTTTTATTTCATTTGTTTTACTTATATGAGATTTAATATTAGATATAATATATTAGATAAATAAAATCTATTTTGTGTTCGTTCAATATTATGAAATCCGCTTTGTATAATGAAGAAGCATTAAATGTTAATTTAATACTGTATTTTTTGTAGTACTGATTTTTTTCCAATTTATTTCAAATTTAATATTCATTGAATTTGATTGATTGAATGTCAAATTTGACTAGTTTCTCATACTTAAATGTATATTTAAATTATAAATATATGTATATTAGTTTGGATTATTGAACTTTGAAAATGTATAAACCTACTAAGATTAATTTGGTTTAATAAATGTGGAAAGCCAGGATAACAACGTAAGAAGAGTCGTCGTAATCCGACTCACTCATATTTTTGCAATGATTTTTCGTTTTAAAATTTACTTTCCAAATAGTAAAAAGTAATTTTGAATTTCTTTCCGTTCAAGTTCGTATGTAAATGACAGCAGCTTTGATTGACATACAGGATATCTGGCAAACTGTTATCTCTCATCCAAAACTGAATATTTGCTTTCTTTTTAGCGCTATTGCTGCTGCAACAGTTCCAAACAGAAATTGGTAGTTCATATTTTACAGCAATTTCCATTTGGCCATATTGCCAGGCTTCAGTTCACTCAGCTTCTGCAGCCTCCCCTCCCTCCTCCTCTCTCTTCCTCTCTCCCTCCGCACTTTTCTGCTTTCTGCACTTTCTTTGCTTGCTGCATTTCTGCATGCAATTGAAATGCATTTTTATTTGCACAGTCTGACCCTGATGCCTGACTTTGGCTTTCTGCTAGGATACTCTGGTATACGCTTTGAGTGTACTTTTATTTTTTAATTTGCCGATGCAGCTGAACAACAAACAAATCAAAGTTAATTTCAATAATCAGAACTTTTGTCGCATGTCGTCCCCCAACGATGATGCCCCGATTCGTGCTGCTTCCTGCAAGTCATAAAAATGGGAAAAACTGGAACAGAGCAGAGCAACGCTTGTTAATGCTTCACGCTGGGCGCTGCTCCAGCTGCTGCTGGGCGGTGTTGGCCAGCTGGAATAAATAGTGCGCTACAGTGAAAAGCAAATAAATCGACTGTGCTGCCAAATGCATACTATTGAAATGTCCACATAAAAAAAAGAAAAATTTCAGTAATATTGTAGTGTTTGTTTTAGTTTCAAATGAATGTGTGTGTGTGTGTGCAATAACCAATATGCTTCACTTTGTGTCGTTGAGTGACCATAGCTGTGGCCACATGCCACATTATGGCCAAGATGCAGTTTGTGCCACACTCTGCAGACCTTTCCCCCCGCTCGCAACTTCCTCTAAGCAAATTAAGGCACAGCCCCATGTCCAGTGCTCCCCGTTCAGGCAATTGCCTTAAACTATAATCAAGCGCCCAACTGGCTAAAAATAAAAGTGGCTAGTCAAGTCGGGCACAGGCACAGGCACAGGCATAGGCAAACGTACAGAGTCAGAGAACTAGTAACTAGTTGTGCGAAGTAAATCAGTTGCAGGCCGCATTGGCACAGCGAACCGGATGCTGGTAATAATATTTAGATTTTTAGCCCTTGATGCAAAACTTTATGCTTGTTTAGATAACATTATCGCGTTGGCCGTGGCCCCGGGTTTGGCCAAGGCGACTGACTTTGTAGCCAACGCGGCGGTTGGCCAGCTGAGAGACGAGTGGTGAAAAACTTTTGCTAGCACGCATAAACTTGGCTAATTTACGATTGCACTGTGGGCATTGGGATGGGCCTTATAATTAGGGAAATTAATTTGTGTGCTTTAAGGAGGCAACAATAACAGCACCAGCAACAGTAACAGCAACAGTAACAGCAGCAGTAGCAGCAGCAACAATAACAACGTGGGGCAACTGCAGCTGTACGAAGTTTTTAATTTTCATGATGCAGATAATGCCCATTAAAATACGAAGCTAACGGTGACCAACACCTGCGGCAGATCCTGGCCGGCTACAGTTCCTGAGTTGCGGCTCAGTCCAGCCGTGAACTAAGTGCATTAAAACTGGCAAAAGGAAAATGCACAACGACGGCGACGGCGACGACGACGGCGACGGCAATGGAAAAAAATTATGATTATTATTATTTTTTATTATGCAACTGAAAGAAAAGTCGTCCTTTGGGCCAGTCGTTCTGTGTCCGCAGTCTCCTCGCCTCGTTTACGTTCACGTCCTTGTCCAGTTGTTGTTGGCCACGCCAGGATGCGCCGGCCTTTTGAACTTGCCGGAGTCAATGCACGTTGTAAAAGCGGTGCGGAGTTGTTTCTGCCGACAGCGCCGCCGGCGGTAGCCATTATGCATTATTATTATCCTGGCACGCCCCGTCGCCCGCCCCAACCGACACAATGCCGGCAATGCGCTGCGCATTTATATATTTTTTCCTGGTCGGCGCTCATGCTGAAAATTATTACTCGAAATCAATTTCGTACAATTGAAGCACTTAATTTTTACCAATTCATTAATTGATTTCACTGCCGCTGTCATTGCCCCTTTTGGTGCTCATTTCGTGCTGACAGGCAAAATTATTAAACAAAAAGAAAGAAGAATATGTATATGCATATATACGTATAAATAAAGTAAGGAGTTTATCGAATGAAATGTTTCCGAAAAGACCCTATTTGAATTCCCTGTAAGTATAGAATTGAAATAAAATGTATTAATATAATTTTAGTTTTTTTGTATATTATTACTATTATATTTTTAATATATTTTTCGTAATTTTATTAGTTAATTTCATAATTATATAATTATATTAATATAATTAACTATCAATTTATATTAATTTTTTTTAAGAGTACAATATTTATTTATTATAAAACTTTCTCATGCCAGCTATACCCCAAATATTCTCTATAAAGTTCGCAATCCACAGTCCATAGCGAGTCAGTGAGAATAAAGTTTATATTATGGTAGATGCATACATATACATATATATGCCAGCAATAAAGCCCATTCAGTGCAGAGTTGCCATTTAAGCCGGTTTCATCCCTTTTGCTGACGTGTTTTAATGAGCGTCGATCGTTGGGGACTGTGGCAGTGGGCGGCGGCGCCGTTGAACGGTTCACCGAACGCCACTTGACCAATTTACGAATTCCTGGATAGCATTGGGGATGCCAAAGAAATAAATTAAGTAACTTGCTGCAGTCGTCGAACAAACTGAAATAATTATTTTCCGGCCATATGAAAACATAAACAAACAAATTCAGTGCAACTTTAATTAATGCGCAATCTGTGTACTTCAAATGATTTGTTTGTTTTGTGTAGAACTGATTAATAAATAAATAAATAAAGGTAATACTGTATATAAATATATACAAAAAATAAATGTTTTGCTCATAGCAAAAATAAAATACTCTTGTTTAAATGACCCTTAGAATTATTTTTAAATTAGATATAGTTCTAATAGAATCTGTAAAATAATAATAATTAATAATAATAATTATTTTTAATTAATCTATTCATTTATACTGTTTTTCATATAAGCAGAGTTGTGGATGTTGTTTATTATTATAAAGTTGGTTCATTGGTACATTCTTAAATGCGTTGCATTTTTAAAGGAAAAATAAAAATGCATTCAATGCATACAAGAGTATAGTAAAATAACTTGTTTAAAGCATTCTCTTCATTTCAATGTTATACCCTACAGACTTTCAAATAGTTTATGGAGTATTATGGGCACAGTAAATGTGCATAATAATGCAAACTAATCAGAGGCACTGTATACACAAATATCTATCAACAACTCTTAGTTAAACAATTCAGATTAGGTATATATTTGAATGGTAATGTTAATCATACGCCTCATGTGAATTCAATACATAGTTAAACATTTACAGTTGCTGCAGCATGAAAATTTCTTAATACTCTGATTTTGTGTTTCTTTAATTTTTGTTTCATTTCTGTTGGTCCATTATTCCCAATGCTACTCGATATACGCTTTTTGTTATTCCAGGCTCGAGATGTGCGCACCACAATCCGCAATTCGATTGCGACATAACCGCAGCAAACAATTGCGGAATATTTATTTAAGTTTGGTAAAAATACGCAGTGCTTGCTTTATTTTTAATTTTTATTAAATATTCAATGGGGCTTAAACATTGCGCTAGCAACCGTAAGTATCCATAATATACGAAATGCAATTGTAATAATAATAATAATTAATGAGTCTGTTTACATTAAATTTAATTATACATATATAAACATTAAATACCTGTTCATTGCAGCGCCACTGAACTTGAAAATCAAGAAGCACTCGGTTTTAATAAATATTCATAGAAATGATTTTGGATTTTACGTTGACATATTTACAAAGTGATTGTAAGTATTTAATGAATGCTCCGAAAAGCACAATTATCCACTTCCGAGTATTTATAAATAATTAATAATTAACAACAACTTTTAAGTAGGACACATATATTCACAGCTTCAAAAAGGTGATTTAATATATACCGACAACTTTTCAAAATAATATATTCATGTGTTGTTAAAATGTACAACAAACAATATTTCAACTTTAACTTCTTAACTTAACTTTCAACTGTGCTAAATTAATGAAAACATTTATTTAAAAGTGAATTACAATTTTTATTTGTTCGGTATATCCAAATAGTAATTACAATAATTGATAAAAAACTGAATAAATATATTTATGTTGAATATTATTTAGTTAAGTAATTCTACGTAAATAGTCAAGACATATATTTTATTTGCAAATATTATTATTTATTTATTTTTTATATTTATCATAAAAGCTTTTGCTAGAAATATCTCAGAAGGTTGAGAAATTAAAAACTAGGTTGTACGAGGGATATTTTTTTAGTTGTCACGTTGACTCGTAAGTAAACCAACTAACAACTAACTAACCAACGAATTAAATAGGCTTGTGCCTAAATTCTGTTATCCAAATCTTCACTTTCTTCTTTACATAATCTCATACCATGATTTCCTTACATTATACTTAAATTATTTTCTTTTTACTTATTATTTACATTTTAGCTTTATTATGTTCACAATATTATTATTTATTTTTAAGTTCATATACTATTTATTTTCCACTCATATTTCACATCATCAAATATTATTAATTTTTAATAATTAACCAACGACCATTTATTGAGAATTTCTAACAGATTAGCATTCTTTTATTTCGGTATTTTATTTATTTTTTAATTCTTATTGACAGCATTTGTTTACCAACTCTTTCTGCTACAAATTTAAATTAGCCTAATTAATGTTATTAATTTCAATATTAAATAATATAATAAAAAATGCCATTAATTTATGGTAGACATTTATTATTTTCATGCCGTTTAAATTTCAGTTCAATTAAGTAAAAATTATCGTCATTGTTATCATATAGTTGTTGTTTTTTTTTTTTTTTTCATTATTTATTTATTTTACGTTTGGAATTTTAATTAAATTATTTAATATTGATTTAATGCATTTGAATGAAATACTTTCATTTACTGTCATTTATCACTATTTATCATTATCCCATTGTGTGTGTGCATCCTTTAGAATGCAGACAGTCCGACACAATAGCTCCAGCTCAACCATTTTCCTTACTTTGGCTCCATGGGCCACGCCCACTTCGCACCATTATGCGCCGTTATGTGCGCTGCCCTTTCGCAAGGCTGCAATTGTTGTTGGGGCTGATTTTTTAATGAAACGCTGAAGTATAATTTATGAATTTTAATGAGTTGCCAAATGATGCCGAAGCGTTGATTTTCCATAATTATTAACACAACGCTGCCACCATCAGTAGCATCAGCATCAACAGCATCAACAGCATGAGCAGCAGCATCAGTGGCAGGCGCATCATCACCAGCATCCAGCATCAACAACAACAACAACAACAACAGTCCTGGATGGTTGGCTGACCGTCAGACCGTCCGTCTGTCCCAGCTGAATGCAAAATTAACGGGGCCGAAGATACGGTAGGTACTGGGGGGAACCTCGAGGGGCGTCGTTGCCAGGCCATTTGTCTGTCTGACAGCCAAGCCGATCTGCATAAAGTGCAAACTCTCGTTATACACTCACTGTAATTCCCTTGGAGAGAAGGCCACTGGCCAGCTTAGCTATTGCATAAGGTGAGTTGGCCCGAGAGCTAGCAGCTTAACAGGCATTGCCTAAATCTAAGCCTTCTCAAAGCGAACAAAGCCTTGGCAAAGCCCAAAAAGTTGTTGCACAGTTACATCGAATACCCTTACAAGAGTATACAGTCTTCGAGTTGAAGTTCTGCTGTTTCTTTTGTATATCTGGGCATTTTTATTTGTTTGTTGACAGTTGTGCTTTTAGCCTTCGCTATGCGCTGGGACCGTAAATTGTTTTTCGTTTTAATTATATTTATATATTTTCTTATTTTGTATTTTTAATTATCAGATTAAGGTTATTTCGCATAATTTAACTCGTAACCATTGCATGCCTTAAAGGCACTTTAAATATTTTCCACATACATAAATTCAATTGTTTGTTTTTGTCCCCAAATCCCTGATCATTAATTTAAATTAACACATAATTCCCGTATTAGCCCCTGATGGTCGCTCACAAAGCTGCGGCTAATATGTGAATGCTGCCAATAATACTTAATTAAAGCCAATAATGATAACAAAATGTCAGCAAAGGGTATTACATAATGAAATTAACTAACTGATATAACCATAACGTTTACTTAATTAAAATATGCCAAAGCAGAAGCTGCATGATGCATTTGCAGCTTAAGCGTGTGTGAGTAACCCTCCTCGGCCCCCTTCTACACACACACACACACACACACACACACACACACACACACACACCAATGCCCAAACACAATCACATTCCTATACACACAAAATAACAAACACAATTACACGCACAAAGGGCGCATATTTGATTTTAATATGCTGGGACTAAGCCGGCTTACCGGTCGTATGATTAATTGTAATGTGCTGCATTACATTCACATGCGCGTCAAACATTCTATTGAAATGCTGCAGCTGGCTGCTCGACCACGATACTAAATATCGACAGCAATCGCATCGAGCTTTTTGGTCAGCTTTAATTATGGGTAGACTGATAATTGAATGTATTTGAAGCACAGTTGAGTCTGTGTGTGTGTGTGTGTGTGTGTATGTGTGCCATGTCCTATTTAACAATTTAAATTTTAGTAATCGTTCGCATATTGAAAGATTTCAGTTGTGTTATGCAATTGTGTGCCATTGCCTTGCTGATAAGCAGAAAGTCAAAGTTTTCTCACACAACAATGATGAACGTTAATCTGATTACGGAGTAAGGAGAAACTATTTTAATGCTGAGCAGCAGTAACTATCAAACGTAACAAGTCTATAAGCCCCTTTCGATTAAGAAACTTAGTTAAGCTCAGTTCTTAGCTAAAAGTAAAAGTGCTCTACACTGAAGCTGCCGTTTCAAAACCACAAAATGAATTATGCACCTTCAAGTATGAAAGTCAAATACTTACACTTACAGGAAATAATCACAGCACAGACGAGGTAATTTGTTGCTTAGATTGTGTTTAAGCACTTGAAGTGAATTAGTCAGTGTTTTACATTATGGTTACTTGTAGATAAATAGATAGTTCGATTTGAATAGATTCAGTTACAAAGCGAAAGTAGCTTAGGCCCAAATTATGGCAAACTATTTAGATATTAAATATGTTGTCAATATTGTAGATTAGAAGTATTACACATAGCTCTTAGTATTTAATATAATTATAGTAAATAATACTAAATAATAATTTAAACTGTATTTATATATTTAATAGCAATGTCAAACTAAAGCTGGAATGGGACGAATTAATGGGCACGCCTAAAGCCATGATGTGTGCTTCCAATTTCCAATTATTTTTGATTTGCAGAATCATGAATAATAGAATAGCCTAGTTGTGGCCAAGCAAACACATTGATACGATATTTATTTATTCGATATTTTAATGATGCTATTTAGACTGCCGCCTTTGCCAACTTTAAACAAATTGATAGTACTATTAACTATTTCATCATCAATTCATAAATTGAGCCATTAATTGGAGCACACGCGCGAAGCACTCGAATGGTTCAATGACTAAGCTGGAGTGTGATGCCAAACAACATAATTTAATTGTCAAACATTTTCGTCAATTGCTAAACCAATATTGATTGCAATTGTTGTTGGCAGTGCAGCTGCTGCTGCTGCTGCTGCTCTCGATGTTGATGTTGATGCTGTGGCAAGGTGGGCATAGCGTGGCTGTAACCGAGACAAGGCATTACAACTTAAAGTTGCCTAATGCTAATGATAATGCCTACCAAAGTCAACACACATGGCCAGGGCTCGAGCACCAGGCAAATGCGGTATTAGATGCAAATGCGACTAGATGTTGAGATTGGCAGACAGACGGAGAGACTGTGGGTGCTGAGTGGCTGAGTGAGATGCTGCTGTAGCTGGAGCTTGGTAACTGACTCTCTCTCTCTCTCTCTCACTCTCTCTCTCTCTCAGTCTCACTCTATCTATCTATCTATCTCGATGGCCAGTGCGTAGTAAATGAACTCGTAATACACTGACACGTTTATGCACTTAGAGAGAGGAGATGATAGTCGCAGCGCCAAGGCGGATAGCACTTGGCACATTTAGCTGGCCCTAACGGCTGCCTGCCTAACAGTAAACAGCAATCACTGCTAATGAGTTTTATTGTAAATTAAAATTGCAATCAGTGTCAGGCAGTTGGCAGACAAGGCAGACGTCGCATTGTTGCTGCACACACACACACACACACACACACACTTATGCACACAGCTATGTTGGGCATGGAAGGCAGAGGGACGCATCGGTTCGGTTGGGTGGAGCAGCATGATAAATGCAATAAATGACACTGTCGTACCGTTGGGGGCAACTCAAATCCTTGCATAATAAATTTGCCAAATTGCAAACATTAAATAAAGACAATACGTAATGTGCAATGACAAGCCAGATGCCAACAACAACAACAATAACAATAGCTGTAAAACAACAACAAGACCAACAACAATAGCAGCGCCAACAGCAGCTGGAGGGAGTTAAGGCTTGTTTAAAGACATCCCGTTGCAGCCACATGTTGCCAGCAGGGTCAACAGCATGCAACACACACACACAGAGCAGAGCTGCTCGACAAATTTTTTAGCCAGAAATTGGCTTTCTTAAGATTAAACTACTTTTTATAGGTGAATCAGATGAGCCACTAATTATAATTTTTATAACTAAATATGCAAACGAATAAATTAGAAAGAAAAAATAATAAATATAAATCAAATAATATAAAAAATTATAACTTTTTCTAAAATTTTAAAATATTTGAAAAACCAAAACTAATTTTCAATGTGTAAAAATTATACATTTTTCTACAATTTAAAATTATTTTGTAAATTAATTTTATTTCGCATATAATAGTACAAGACATTAAAATAAAAACAATATTTAAAAATTTAAATATATTTTATGTTGTTGTTTCAGAATATATTTTTAAAATAATTTTTTGATCACATACAATACAAGAACTACATATAAAAAAATTAGAAAATAATATAAATAAAATAAATATTCTAATTTTAAAATTACTTTTCAAATTAATATCAGACAACATATGATACAAAGTTTAAATCATTATTATTTATTTTTAATGATTATATAAATAATATATAATAATTGTATTAAAAAATAAAATAAAATATTTTTATATATCTTAATTTTTTAAATAATTTTCAGACCACAAAAGTCTAAATGTATTTAACGTTTTTGTGTTGGGCTGTGAAGCATCTGAACATTCCAAATAAACTCACGTTAGGCATATATTTATGTTAAGTCAAATTTCATATGCTTAAATTCAAGCTAATCTTTTCTTTTTTTTGGGACAATTGCTGTATATTCAGAGTGCACAACACTGATGTCAAACACACACACGGAACAGACATTCGCATATGGTGAAGTCATTAAAAAGGCATTTATCATGCAACTGAGAGCAAAGAGAGATAGAGTAAGGAAAAGGGAGAGTGAGAGAGAGAGAGAGATAGAAGTGAAAGGAATGGGATACATATAGCATGCTGGCTTATCGATATGCCAAGTTAATAATTAAAATCGCAAAATGCGTTAAAAGTCTATCAGTTTAATTGCCATTCGTGGCTACAACTATCAGCAGACGGCAACCACCGACGCCGACGTCGACAGCGACGCAGCTGCTGTCAATGACACTCTGATGAACTGCAAGCTGCAGTCGACTGCTAGCAGTTGGCAGTTGGCAGTTGGCAGTCGGCTGTTCTTCCTGCCAGCAGCCCAGTGGGCTGTCCTGCTGCTGCTGATCCTGGCCCTGCTGATGCTGCATTGATATGCAATTAACAGAGCCAAGAGACGGATTCGGGCCGGCAACGAGACAATTGACGCATCGGGATTTATTCTATAGGCGCATGCATTTTTTATGATTAAATGCTAGTTGGAGTTTTTTTAAATGCTGCGACAGCAGTCAACCAGCGAGCCACTGAGCCACTGTGCAATAATTGAACAATTGGCAGCTGTCAGTAGGGAAATGCCCCCACACAATCGCTCCCTACCGAAAAAAAGGACAACGCAAAATGGATTGCCATCCAAAATCTATCCACACAGAACACTTTAAAAGATTGAAACGCATGGCCTGCATGGTATTTAATTGCATCATGCACTCAGCACGACGACTTTTTTTGTTGTTTTTTGTTTTTTTTTAATGCAGCTTAATTTCCAGGACTGATTGAGTTATTGGACTTTTATTCTGTGGCTGGGGATTTGTGTTTTAATAAACAATTTTTTGCAGACATTTTATTTGTTTTGAAAGAGTCAAACTACTTTTAAAGTGTATATTTTTGTATCAGCTTAAATTTGATTATTTTGTCAAGAGCTACTAAGCTGAGCAATTTATTAGTATTATAAATATTTCCTTCTCTGTGAATATTATTTTATGGATTTTTCACACTTATTCTGGCTTAAATATACACAGAGTGAGTGGAAAATTCTATTGGATGAATATTAAAATTCATTAAATTCTATTTAGCTTCATAGTTATGAAAGGTAATTCAATAGAATTTTAGCAGCTTCCGTTTGGACTAATTAAATGAAGTAAATACCATAGTCAAGAGCGCAATTCAAATGCCCAGCGGTCAGATCCCTTTGCTGAAGCACAGCCAAAAAATCGTGTTAATTTAGATCCCTTTTGTTGCTGGACGAACGCAGCTTATGAAGCTCGCACAAAACTGAGAATAGTATAATGAGGTAATACACACACACACACACACATACATGCAGGGGGTATACAAAAGAGCTATGCTAAGCTATATCGAATTTGGTGACTCCTCCTCCTCCGCTTCCTTCTGATCCACACTCAATTCCCAACACGCGTGGCCATTTCCGATGGGTGACGCCAAGCCAGAGCATTTTAGCTAAATGAGCAACATGTCTTAATCGGCTATTCATATGGAAATGCATGGGATTATTATTCAATTAGTTACGTTTTGATGAAAAATAAAAAAATAGAATGCTCTATCTGCAGCAAGCCAAATAAAACTCTATTCGTATCCATAAGATACACAAAGTGAAACAGAGATAGAGGGAGAAATATAGAGAGAGATAGAAAGACGCAGATGGAAATAAATGGGCAGCTAAGCAAAGTTGCTTCGCTTCAGTGAATTTTATTAATGAACTGTGGCGAACGCCGGGAGTAACTCGAGCTTCGTTTGGCCACGGGAAAAGAGCTAGAAATACACCTGCGACCAGAGTTTCACATTCAGGCAACCGCCCCACATGTGCTCGTATCTTGTATCTTGTATCTTGGCCAAAAGCAGATTGCAAAAGCCACAACAGTCACAGCAGCAGCAGCACCGTAGTAAACGCAAATGGCCATGAAGAGCTTCAAACTGGAAATGGAACTGGAACTGTTGCTGTTGTTGCTCTTGTTGCTGCTGTTGTTGTTGTTGCTGTTGCCGTTGTTGTCGCCGCTGCTGGAGCTGCAGATACGGCTATTGCTGTTGCTGTTGTTAGTGCCACTCGCGTTCATTCATAAAAATCCCAAGCGCCAAATCCAGTTTGGGACATGGCTTCAAACCAGAATTCACACAAGTTTCAAATCAAGTTCAGGCCAAGCACCGTGGTGCAAAATGATATTACAAATTAAATTAGCATGATAATTTTGTAAAAAATCCAACCATTTTCATTGTTTATTAATGAGATGTTATGAAAAACGATTTGTGAATTAATATGCCCAAGACAGCTATAGATAAATTTACAGTTTGATTACAAAACGAGCAATGGACAACTGTGCGGAGCAGCTAGCTGAGAGTGACGCCGACGCGGACGTGGGACGCCCCCGTTGCTGCTGCTGCTGCTGCTGCTGCTGTGGACTGGCAGCGGATGTTGCTGCAACAACAACAACATCGCAAAACATAGTGCCATCAAAAGCTGCCGTTGCTGATGAGTCTTTTGATCTTGGGCTGGCAAAGCGAACCTGTTTACGCCATAAACTATCTATAACCCTAAGTATTGCTTGGCTAGCTATGTTTTTTTTCCCTCTTTCTTTTATCGATTCACGCTGGCCGCGTGGGTTGTTGTCAGTCGGCTTTTTGGCTAAGTGAACGTTGGGGCGGTGCGAGCAGCATAGTAATTGGATGCCAAATATCGAGCACACAATTAATTAAAACTGTTTGTGTGTCGAACTGTAAGCTGAGTGGGTGTCAAAAATTGATTCACCCCCCAGACGGCAGCAACATGTCATGTCATATACTTTTGGAGTTCCTAATTTGCATAACAAAAGCAGCAACAACAGAAGCAGCAGTTGTGGCAGCCGCAGGGGCGTGTCAGCTAATCAGTGCGTTCTTTGTTCAGACGCAGTTGTGATTAGTCGAAGTTGCGCATTGTGGCAGCAGCTTAGTGCACGCAACAGCTTCAATTGCAGCTTTGCTTTTAATAACTTTAATAAATGCTTGTTTGACTTTTAGCGGTCGCAAGTTTCTCAAGTACAAAACAATTAGCGGCATGCAGCACTGCGCTGAGCTGCGCTTTGGGAACGGAAGCTTGCCACACGCAACACAGACGCCACAAGTTGATAAGCAAACAGAGACAGGGAGAAGTTGCAATGCTAGCGAAGTTGGAAGTTGCAGTCAATTCCTAGCTCTAAGTCTGACAATGTGTTCAGATCATTTCGCACAGAATGGAATCGGGCAACGGGGCTGGTCGAGACGCGATCTGCATTTGTGGGCTTTCATTATGAACTCCCCCCCTGAACAGCCAACGACGACGACTAGTTCGTTGTAAACAACACATTTCGAAAGGGTATTAAGGGTATATAACGCTACGTTGCGAATATTACTTTCAACTAGCAATTATGTCTGGGAATCGAGTCCAGAACCTGCCCAAAGACTTAAGAATAAATACATAGCTGTGTGCCTTGGTTCTGCAAATCAAAGCTATAACCCGCAACTATTTCACAGTACTTAAAATATCATTATGTTTAGTAGCTATCACTAATCTTAAGTTTGTTTTGTTTAACGTATATTTAATAGATACATTCAAATATAATATGGCTGTTAGACGATTTCAAGCTTAATTCTTTAAGAGCTTATTTACAGTGCACATAAACTACTTTAAGTTAAATAAAGTGAGGTTCAGCAAACGCTTTTATGAGTCTTATAAACCAAGCTATAAAATGATTTTTAATCTTACTCAACTATTAAATTGTGCTTTAAATAGAAGTACTTGCCAAAATAAATTCCAAGGAAAACACTACTTTTAAAAATGTATTATTCCTATTTCCTTTTTAGGCAATACATTTTTGGTTACAGATTAAATATAGAAAATATGTTTGCATAAAAGTATTATATAAAACTAGATTAAGTTGTCATTGAAAGAAATTTAAAGTAAACAAAATAATAAAAAATTATGAAGACATCTAAACTGCTTTAAATTTTAATTTATATATAATTTCTATTTATAAAAAATATTATTCATGCAAAAATTAAAAAATAAAGTAATTTAAAAATATTAAAAAATAAAAAATAAATAAAACAAATCAGCTTACAATTAATATTTATATAAATATAAACCAATAGCGGAATCAAATCTGTCATATGTATATATTATAGGTTACCCTCTCTTTAAAAAATAAGGGTATTGGCACGTCGCATTAGCCTCGCTCTACATAAATCGCATATGTTTTAATTTTGTTCACACAATTCATTTGAGCTTGGCCTAGGTAACCGTCACTCAGTCTCTGTTTCAGTCTGTGCATCCGAATTGCCTGACTGAGCTGAGTGATGGCGATGGTAATGACTTGCTCAGAATTCCCACATAAATTATGGGCGAGCCCAAGTGTGACCAATAAACCAACTGTCCAGACGACTAACCTCAAGAGCCAGAGCCAGAGTCAGAGGCAGCTCCCATTGCATCATTTGCTTTCGGTTTGGGCCCTTTTGCAATAAAATATGCCTGGTAAAATCTTCAAGTTGGCTCCTCAAGTGACGCTGTTTGCCACCGGCTAGCTTAAATGGAGCTTCACTCTGTGCAGTGGGCCAGGCTATGGATGCCCGACCGCAGACGTGCTGCGAACCCTTCGTATGGGGCGCAGCCTCTTTTTAACTTAATTTAGAGTTAAATATTAGAAATTACCTCACGTGCGCAGCATCAGCAAAGCCAAAGAGAAAAGAAGAAAGGAAAAGAAAAAAGTGTATATGTAGGCGACTGGAGACATAACTTTTAAGTCATGCAAAAGTTTGCCAGGCATCGTCGAGCATCGAGTCGTCGTCGGGGCAAATGTGCCTGCAAATGTCTTTTCAATTGGCCATCGATGAAGGCGCAAAAAGTTGCGGTAATATCGTTTTCAGTGTGAGCACTACCTTTATGCTTTGATGCGGTCCTTAGGCAGGCGTAATCCTGTCAAAGTGTTATCGCTAAGCACACACACACACACACACACGCACACACACACGCATACACATACACCCGCATATCTGTACACTCACCACTCAGCAACCACACACACGCATCCGCATTTACATCTTGGTTTTCGGTCTTGACTTGCATGCAAATTTTTGCACGGCTGATTTCCAGCTTTATATTTTGTCGATAAGTTCGGCTGTTACTCGTTTTCCTTTTTCCACTTTTTTTTTTGCTGACTCTTATCTCTCTCTCTCTCTCTCTCTCTCTGTGGTACTTTACGCTTAAATAAAAAATATCCACACTTAACACTTTTTGTTGCGCCGCCTTCCGCAAAATCCGTGCAATATTTCCACTCGACTCGACTTGGGAGTTTTCATGACTTTTGTATCGGGCCAGTCATCAGCTGGCGAAGGCAAATGGCATTGCTTGTCGCCATAAACTTGTACAAATATGTAGCCCGGGACGTGCCACTTATGGAACAGTTCGTCCTCCCAGCTGCGCCCTGCCCTGCCCCCCTCTCCTGTCTACGACAACGTTTGCGCAAGGTGCGGCGATTGCCGTTTGCCGTTTGCCGTTTACCGTTTGCTTTGACACGTGTGGTCGGATTCGGGCTGAAGGTGACTGGGGACTGCCAGCGGAAGTGTATCTGGTTAAGGTTAGAGTGGCATAGGAATACATATACATATATATATACATCTATATAAGATTTGCTCTCTCTCTCTCTCTCTCCCCCCATCTATCTCTCTCTATCTGTGGGCTGCGCTTTTTGTTTGAGCTGCGGCAGTCGTGTGTGGTGTGGTGTGGGTGGTGGTGGCGCATTGTCGTGGTCTGATTGAAAGATTGTCTTGGCCATAGGCGCCTGTCAGCCAATGTGGTCACATTGAGATACAATCCTACATTCGCTTCGTCTGAATGAATTATGAATGTTTGAACAGCAATTCCAATTTAATGATTTATGCATACATGTTTGCAAATGGTATAAAGTACTTTGAATACATATGGGCATAAAATTAGGATCAAATGCTGTGCACAAATATTCAGCAATGAATAACCAAGCGAAATAAATCCCTCTTGGAACTGCCGACTTTTTGATAAACACACTCGTTAATTCTAATAACTGAGTGAATGGCAGGTATAAAAAAGTTTATATCCAATAAGCAATGGCAGAAGAAGAAAGATGGAAGAGTAGGCCAGATAGACAGATGCACATGATTAGATCGGCTTAGTTGGGGACTGTTGGCCAGGTATATATAAGATATATGGAATATGAATACCTTTTATTGATCCATGCATCTACCTGTTGCACCACAAAGTATAGTTAAAGAAACCTAATGGGAAATTCGACACACTGAAGCTAAGAATCATCTAATTTGATATACATATATATTACCTGTAAACGTGAACGCCCTAAAAATTTAATTATGTTGCTGGAGATTAGCAGAATGAAGCTGATCACAACTTGACTTCTGTATAACATCCGGCAGCTGCTGCTGCTGACGTGCATTGCCGAGCTAACCAATTGCTCATTAGTTGGCGTATGTGGGGTGGAGGAGGAGGAGGAGGAGGAGGGGTCTATTATAACACTGTCAGCGACTGCTGCTGCTGGTGGTGCTTCCTAGCACAATGTAATAGAGCTGCCAGCACAGCTCGCTCCTCGCTTCGAGCAGCCACAATAGAACACAACCAACAGGCTGTTGATGTTGCTGTTGTTGTTGTTGTTGTTGTTGTTGTTGTTGTTGTTGTTGTTGTTGTTGCTACATGCAAATGTTACTTGGCTCTCTCTAACTACCTACTAAATGGGCTCATTTTTTAAATTTTATAGCTACTTAACAGAACATCAAACAATTTTCGTTTTATTAACACATAGATAGACGCACACGCGCAAACAAATACATGCATACAAACATGCACACATATATAAATATATATATATGTATATATATGTATGTATATAGCATATATAATATATGTTCGCATTGGCTCCCGCCACGCGCTGTTGTGTCTAGCTGCTCAATTTTGGGGCATCCTTGTATCTGGTAGATACATTTGTATATCTATCCCTAATAAGCCAGCAAGGCAATGCCGCTGTTCGCTGTTCGCTGTACGCTTCAATGGCTACAGACATGGCCTTGCTCTAGAGCAGCGACTGACTCTATGCTGGAAGGAAATATTTTTGAGAAATATATTAAAATAATTGTGTGTTATGCTATGCATGAAGAAGCCAATACACACAAACGCTAATTGAATGTGTATGTGTGTGTGTGCCTGTGCCCGTTGAGAAAACACGATGTGAAATACGAAAGACGAAATCATATGCATGTATTTTTATACGAAACATGCCCCAAAGGGACTACAAAGCCAAAGTCAAGTCGAGCCGAAGCAAATGCTGAAGCTGTGTGCCAGCATCAATAAATGATTGAACAAAGCAACGAGTGAAGTGAAAACCCCCGCAAAGGTCATGAAAATATCCAGATACAATAATAACAACAACAACAACAACATGAAGAAGAAGCTCAAGATACTCACAGGCGGGAGGCAATCGCTATGAGGAATATGAAGAAATGAGCAGCAAGCGCACCCAGCGGGCATCTTGAGGAATGTGCGGTTTAAAAATAAAACCAAGACATATTGGGACAGCCAACGGCATTCAAAATGTGCCACATGGGCGCCCTATGTTGAGCTCAGAGAGAGACGACGATGAGTGCGAGATGCGATACTGCGACCCGAGCTAATTATTGCCTCTGAGGTGTTGGTGTCGGGCACAGAAAACAGAAAACAGAAAACAGACAACAGACAAGAGTCAAGATACAACAAACACAGCACAAGGACACAGAACCTCTGGCCAATTGGCATTATTTATGAGTATTATGTCAACGGTCGAGGCATTTGTTTGAATTCAAATATCAACACATCATCTAAAGGCTGGTCGGGCTCGCTTCAGCATTTCAAGTATTTCAAGTAAGCCGCATCGGATTTCACGGCAAGGTTATCAAAGGCCTCGCTCTTTTTCTCTCTCTTTCTCTCTTTCTCTCTAACCAACTGCCGCTGCCACATTAATTTGTCAACGATCAGGTTTCAGGCCTGAGATCCTGGATCCTGATTCGGGCATATTTCAGTCGTGTGTGTGTGTGTGTGGGGTGACCAAAGGCCAAAGCGGAAGTCAGATTTTATTTTCGATTTTTTCTCTTCTTTTGTTTTTTTCTTTGTTTTTTCTTTTGTTTTTTTTCGGTTTGGGTTTAGATTTTTGGCGACATTAGGGCGAGGATGTGGCCAGGCCACTTGAAAGAGATATTGTTGAGAGATTTACAGTAACAGTAGTTGGCTTTGACTTTGATGCGACAGTTTCAATGAGGATTTGTCTATTAGGCCGAGCTATTGTATTTCAGCAATTAAATATATTGTATTGTGGTTGGGCTGAAGTAAATTAATCTGTGCTCCAAAACCATATTATCGATGATTATCGCCCGCAATCCAAAGCGATTTAGAGTATTAGAAAAAAAGAAAGAAATAAATGAAAAATTCATTAGTGAAGATTATTTTGTCTGTAAATATCGTCGTATGTATAAGACGTACGTATCTCTGGCTGCTCATTTTCCATAAGTATGTATTTGTAAGCGACTCAGTCGCAGTCGGTTCTAATTCTAATTATATGCATACAGACTTAAGATTTTGCGTGTTACCACCAAGGCGGACCCAAAAAGCACTCATCAACGCCTAGCCGCCAAAGTTTTTCACTTTGTAATCCCGACGTTCGCCTCAGGGCTCATTGCCGCTCCCGTTCCCATTCCCAGTAGTCCCCGCAAGCACTTGTTGTTGTTGTTGTTGCTGCTGCTGCGGCTGTTCTTGTTATTGTTGTTTTTGGCTTTTCTCTTACTTTGTGTATAGGAAAAACAGCGCGCGCGCTTTTCATCATCTTCATAATCTCAACAGCAACATCAACAACTTGAAGTGATTTGTGTTTTTTCATCCGCCTGCGACGGCTAAGGCTTACCTGCTGCTGCAAATTCTATAGCTCCTTGCAGCTCCTTCTCCATCCGCTTGTGGCGGCAGCAGCAGCAACAGACTCCTGACGCTAGTGACGCTCCTGAGGCTCCTGGCTGTCTGCCTTTTTTACTTAATCACCTCACAAGGCGCTCAAGCACACAACACGGCTTTAATCTATTTTAATTAAAATTATAATTATTTAATATAGCCCAAGAAAAAGGCTCCTTTACCGACGCGTCGGTGATGCCAAGAAACAGTGACTTCATGAAGGAAAGAAAGTCTGTGTAATGCCTAAACGAGGAGCTAACTCAAAGAAGCATTCAAGCAATGTTTATAGTGGGACAAACCAGAAAAACGAGAGCTGAGTAATATATTTATTTTAATTTACATATGAGACAATTAATTAAAGAATTTACCAAGATTATGAAATATAAAGAAAATACATTTTTGTCAGATTGCTCACATTTTCCTATTCACAGTCACCATTCACAATTTTCAGTATGCTCAGTATTTCGATTGCCTTTCCTTTTCATCATGCCACTTCTGAAGTCGACAGACCAAAAAAAAGAATGTTGGGAAAAAAGAGAAAAAAGTAATGCTAAACACATGACGTTGACAACGTTTCGCATAAAATTATAAAGTATCTGTAACTAGGCCGGGGAAATGGTAAAATTGTGAACAGAGCAAGTTGATTGCGTTAAGGGCTCTATGCGCTACCTGTGGAAACTTTGATAGCTCTGTGCAGCAGTTCGCTCGGCAAATCTGTGCAGGCTTTTGTCGCAAATTCCCAGTACATCATGTGTAGAATTCATTAAGGTGACTAAATACATTCAAGTGATTTACAAAACGAGGCAAAGGCAGGAGCAGGAGTGCCTGCCTCGACAGCCAGTTTGGCAGTTTCTCAAGCTGCGTGTAATTTGTAGCAACTGTGGCAGGTAAAGTGATGCCAAAAAGAAGGCGAAGCTGCCGCTGCCGCTGCCGCTGTTGCTGCTGCTGCATCACAGATATTAATTTCTTCGTGCTGGCAAACGCAAAGTAACTTAAGCTTCTACTTGTAGCAGCTCGGCAAAGAGATTGAGATACAGCCGCTGCTACACTTGTGCCACGGCTGAGCCGCCTGCTTCCTTAAAGACACCTCACCAAGGCAAAGTACATGTTGTTGTTTTTGCTGCTGTGTCTGCTGCTGCTGCTGCTGCTGTTGCTTTTGCTGGTGCCGTTGGTGCCGTGCACATTAATTCGTGGGAATTAATTATTCTCAGGCCTGTGACGATTCCCAAGATACTCGCTCACTCATTCGTTCGTTGATACATAGCACCGATGCTCCAGCTCTTTCCCCAACTCCCGCCGGCACCACATCCCATCCCATCCCAGTTGGCAACCCTTATCGTCGCCCCTCCTGGCCCCCTCCCTCCTAACCAGCTGCAGTCAGTTCGTCACTTGGCTCGGTGTCTGCGCTAAGGCGAAAGGCGAAAATTTTTGTACTACTTGCCTCGCATCTGTAGCTCTCTGCAGCTCCTCGCGCCATGAGTATGTATCTGCATGTTTATACAGTCGGTGGCAAAAGTTTATGTACTCGCGCTCTGTTAGCTGCTGCCGTTTTTCTTTAGCTTTTGATTCACTGTAAGCACGACGACGTCGACGTCGACTGCGACTGCGACGTTTGGCTAAGCGGCACAATTACAACAGTGGCTGCAAATCGCTTCATCTTTTTTATGGTTGCACTGCAATGGCCATTTTGGGACGGTCTTACGGATGGCCAGGCGCTGTTTGTGCCGGGCCATAACAAATCATTTGCCTTGTTAAAATGGATGAGCAGCGCTTTGTGTTTGCCTACAGCTCCACCACCAGCACCAGCTCCACCACCAACAACAGCAAGCTCATTAAATTTGATAAAAGTTCAGAGGTCGTTTGGCAGTAAATTTGCACACAAATTTCAACAGACCCAAACAAACAATTTATTTTAATAAAAGCAAAATACTATCTACCTAATTATGGCATGTACACATATATTTCTAGCTGCACAGTTTCACTAACAATTAATAACTGAAACTGTTTTTTGTTTGCCTGCATAAATAGATGCATATGTTTATTCAGAGCCGTGTATTTAGAAACAGCAGCAGTCAAAGAGTTACAAATAAATGCATGGGCAAACAAATGTTTAGTAATCGAATTCTGCATAATAACATTCGATTCGCAAAAATCCATGAATAATGGCGCTAATTCAAACCAAATATTGATTGGTTTCACTTGTTGCCAGAAGTTTAGCTGCAATAATTGATATCGGTGGCAGGCTAAAATGTCAACACAAAAAAAAACTGCAGCTGCAGTAGTTTATTAATCATAATTCATAATTATTTAAATGGCTAAATAGCTGAGCTTAGGCAGTTAATATTATTAGATTTTGTTTTGCACCTGCAACAGCATAATATATTATAATTAATTGGATTTTTTAGCTTGCTAATTTCGCTATATTATGTATATAGAAATTCCTTAATATAAATACAAATAAATCTAATCTAGTTCTCATATATTATCTAAACGTATATGTCTTTGAGAGCTATTTATATAGCTCATTACTTGTTGAATAAATATTATATAAATTTAAAAAATTTAGATTGTAAAAGAAATACTAACTTGAATTAACAAAAAAAATTAAAGAAATAAATATAGATTTATTTTATATTTAGAAATTGTTTTATATAAATACAAATAAATTAAATCTAGTTCTCATATATTATAATTAATGTGAATAAATAAAAAAAATAAATAGATTTAATTTTATTATGTATTTATTAATTCTTTTGTATAAATACAAATAAATTTAAACTTAGTTATAAGTATATATATTTGAGAAGTTTTTTATTGTTCTTTTCTTGTAAAAAAAAATAGTATACAACATTGTGTAAATAAATATAAAATAAATAAATAAATTATTTTATACAAATATAGAAACCTTAAATCAACTTATATTTATTAAAAATATAAATATTCTTTTTAATTTAAACAAAATATTTCATTATTGAAAGTGAATAAGTAAATAAAAAAATTAGATTTATTTTGTATTTAGAAATTGTTTTATGTAAATGTAAATAAATTTAGTCAAGTTCTCATATATTATCAAATAGTTTAAGCATATATGTATACGATAACTTTTTATATTGTTCATTACTAAATAAATATTTTATAAATTAATGTGGTTAAATAAAAATATAAATAAATAGATAGTGATTTATTTTGTTCTTAAATATTTTTTTTTATAAATACTGATAAATTATATCTAAGTCTCATATATTATCAAACATATTAATTTTTCATTAATTGTAAACAAAATTTTACATAAAGAAATAAATAAATAATTTTAAATCTATTTTGTATTTAGAAATTGTTTTATTAAAATACAAATAAATTGAATCTAGTTCTCATATATTGTTCATTTAGCCGAAAGCGCTTCCAGCCAAAGCTATAGTTAGTATTAACATTAATTATTCCTAACTACTATAAATAAAAAATATATAAAATATTGTTCACTAATTGTAAACAAAATATTGTATAAATGAAAGTGAATAAATAAATAATAATAAAATTAAAGTGGACTCATTTTTAATTTAGAAACTGTATCATATAAAAGCAAACAATTTAATTTTAGCAAAAAATATACATAATGTTCATTATTTGTAAAAAATATATATGAATATATAAATAAATATTCGAAATTATTATTGTTGCCATATATGATTATCATTCAGCTTACATCAAAGCATATTATTTTCTCAGCTCCCATCCCATCCCATCGCCTTCGTAGCGCACTTGTTGTAGTCTTCGAGGCATAGCCTTAATCTGCTATACACGACACGTACTCGACTCAGCCCTTCTGTTTTTAGCATAAGGTCTCACACATTGCTTTGTTGTTTCGCTTTTTCTTTTCTTTTTCTCTCTCTCTCTCTCTCTCTCTTTCTTTCTCTCGCTCTGCATCTTGAGGCACTCCGCATTGCATTATTTATGTACATACGAAAAAGTTGTCTAGAATTTTTGTTAATAATTCTTTGCTGGCAGCTTGTAAAAAAATATAATTTCGCTTTTTTTTGCTGTTGCGCCGGCCTGAGCTCAGGCTATTAAGCTGATGATTTTAACGAGTGAATAATGTGCTCAGCCCCTCCTAAGGCACGAATGAATGAATGAAACGTCAGCTACAGTTTTTCTGCTTTAATTTTTTAATAACTTTAAACTCGCCACTTGAAATGGGGGCCACATGGCAGAACAACAGACTCCCAACTTCAACTCCAACTCCAAATCCGACTCCAACTCCGACTCGAAGAGCGACCCCAGCTCAGGCACCGACAGCGACTCCAACTGCACTTAGAGGTCACACAGACAGAGACATACGCACTCCAGAGGCAAGCATCTCAATGTTCTGTTGCGTCGTGTTGTTTGTTTGTTTGTTATACCCTGAACCCATTGAAAATGGGAAATCAGGGTATAATGGTTTTGTTAAATGTATGTAACAGTCAGAAGGAGGCGTGGCCGACCCCATAAAGTATATATATTCTTGATCAGGGCAACGAGCTGAGTCGATTTAGCCATGTCCGTCTGTCCGTCCGTCCGTCCGTCCGTCTGTCCGTCCGTCCGTCTGTCCGTCCGTCCGTCCGTCCGTCTGTCCGTATGTTTGAACGCGTCGATCTTAGAAGATATAAGAGCTAGAGACTTGAAATTTTTTTTGTTAGGTCCGTGCATTGCACGCGCAGATCGAGTTTATCTCCAAAAAACGATAACTACTCCCGTTTTTTTTTTATCGATTAAAAACCCTATCGAAAATCCGTTTTAAAATTATATCTCCTACATCTTTAAAGCTAGAGTCTCCAAATTTTGCATATAGGTTTAGATGAATTTTACAGAATTTCAATTTTTGTTATATTTTGGATACCGGCTCCAAATGTGACCAAACTCCCCTTTGAAGGTCAGTTGCATGTATAGCTAATTGTGAATGAGTTGGCATTTTTATAAAATGTAAAATATTCAATAGAATATGTACATAATATGCTAAAAGTTTCATTAAATTCCGTTTAGTCAACACAAATTAATAAACAAAACGTTTGGCCAACTAACAAACGCACGTGGCAGCAGCAAAAAGAGTTTTCCTATACGTGTGCACACATACACTCAAACCTCTTCTAGCATATTCTAAGAATCAAATTGCGATTTATTGTGTTAAAATTCTCAGCTGTTAGTTTAGTTTAGTTTTACTAGATGGCGCTCTAGCGGTCAACTTATTGCAGTTTTGTCGTTTCGATTTTAAGTGGCGAGGTGGCGTTGTTATTAAAGGCGAGGCGCGCCTTTCGACTTCGGAGGCAAAGTCGGTAGAATTTAATTTTTCAATCTTTTTAGCATGAGAGCATGAGGTGACTTTTTGAGGTGATCGAGGTGAACGTTCATCGAGAATTTCTCGGTTTGAGTCTTGGTGTCTTAATAAAATGGAAAGTCAACATTTTGGATAGCGACCATAAATTTGAACAAATTCTTTAAATTGCAGTGAAAATATGTGAATGATTTTTTATTTTTAATAAATTGAAAATAAATAAATTATTCAATTCTTTTACCCACGCAAATATTTACATTTTCTTTTCTATTTACATCTTAAGCAACTTTATAGCATATGCTAAGTTTAACAGAATCAAATGATAATGTTCATAATATAGAATGTTTCTAATTGCAAATAACTAAAGCGCGTTGCGCCATCTATTAATTTGTTTTGGCAATACATATGTATGCACACATGTATATGCTAACATAGTCCTACATTTCTACATATACATAAATGTTTGTATGTATAATTGCAAGTATTTTCGAGCGTTACACACATACACCCTTACATATACATGTTCCAATTTATCCATATGTATGTACATGCTGCAAAGTATCATCACTATTAAAATGAACTTTTAAACACTGATCTGCAGCATTGAACAGGCGGGCTTTTTAAAAAAATTAAAAATATTTTTATTTTCAAGCTTTGGTGATATATAAGCTTATAATTATTATATACGATGATAATCTAAACATACAATTAGTTATAAGTCTAATTGTCTGATTTAATTTATTTTATTTCTGTGGGTGCAATAACATATAAAACATATGTTTAGCAGATTTTGGGCATTGCCCAGCACTGAAACTTCAATTGTGTGCGGTAAAACGATTAGTCTGTAGCCTGCGATTGTCATCACACTACAGATTTTGGCGAGCTCTCGATTTTCGTTTATTATCGTTTTTCGACTTTTATATTATTTACATTATAAATTATAAAATAGCTTAATATTACATTAATTAACTTTGCTGATCGGTTCAGAGTGAATAAATATTTCGGTTACATTGAAATAATCGCAAGTTGTCCGATTTCGCGGTAAGCGAGAATTTTGTCGGCAATCGAAGTCGTGTCTGTGTGAATGCTGTCTGCTTGGCGCGTACTGTAACGGCCGAAACCAAGTGTATGTGTTTGTGTATATATATATATATATATATATATATATATATATATAACTATATACATATATATATATATATATAATACCCGGAACCAAACAAACAAAAAATACATTTAATATGGTTAAATACTTAGACTTCAATATATATATATTTGAAATATATTGAAGTCTAAGTATTTAACCATATTAAATGTATTTTGTGTTTGTTTGGTTCAGGGTATTATCTAGTCGAGCACTCTCGACTAGAGTTTTCTTACTTGTTTTTGTTTTCGTTTGTGTCGGGGCTGTGTCGACATGTGTCTGGCTGGGGCTACCCCCCGAGGTCCCAAAACGAGTGGCGCATTAAATTTGTCATTAGGTTTTGTGGCGCATCTAGAAAATTACATAACTGCCGCAAACACGCATCAACTTTTTAAATATTTAAACGTTCTAATTGCCCAAAGACAATTTTACTGGACGTTGACCACTTGAGGCTGACTGGCTGACTGGCTGACTCGGTTAGATGGTTGGGTGGTTGTTGGCTTACTGACTGGCCCCTGAGAAACAATTCTTCGTTGACATAGATAATTATGCTGCTTACGATTGTGTCACAGATTATGTGCACAAACAAACAGACAAATGTCGGGCTGCCCGAAAAGCAGCTTTTGTTCCACTGCGTTTTCGGGTGGTGTCAGCCGTGACGAGCTCTCGACTTGACTTTTCATTTCTTGAGGCTGACAGAACACATTTCAAGTACTCGCTACCACATTTTTAAATGTCTTTCTGTCTAACTCTAACTATATCTTAATTTCCCATCTCTCTCTCACACTCTCTCTCTGCCTCTCTGTCCCTGTCTGGTGGACAAGTGCATTTCTCCTCTAAGCTGTGACATTTTTTATGGCCTGTGCTGATGTTTTGACCTACTAATTTAATGATGCTAAATGGTGTGGCAGTTGATTGCCGAAGCATGCGGGCATTGCAGGCGCCACACCCGCACTCGCACTCGCACTCGCACTGTGCAACCACTCGGGGCGGCTCGGTGGTGGCTGTGGTGGGAGGTGTGAGAAAAAGCTCGAGCTGTGCCTCAAGTGCCGCAAATGAAAGAAATTATATTTATTACTTAGGCTTTTGGACCTACGAACTATGCATGCTATACATTTCAAGACGTTACCCTTTCTCAGAAGCATTAACCAAATTAGATTTGAAGCTAATAGAATTTATGTATGCAATAATACTGTTGGCAGTTTTAGCCTTTTTTGATTGTCTATAAGTTGCAGTGAATTTTTTTAAACCAATTGAAAAATTTGCATAATCACTGTGAGAAAGAGGCCGAGAGTAAGTTGAAAAAGTCTTGACTTTATCTACAACTTTTTTTTTCAGTTTTTATCGGTTTTTGCTATAATATTGTAATTGTAAGTTCGAGTAAAGTAAAACTAATAAGTCTAGTAAAATAAAACTAATTATAAAATTTGTAAAAGTATTTAACTCCAGCACAAATTATGAGGAAAAGAAGCAAAACGTAAACTGAAAAAGTATTGACTTATCTATAATTATATCTGTAATTTTTTTTTAGTTCTTATTATAAGGTTGAGTAAAAAAAATTAGTAAGACTAGTAAAATGAAACTACTTATAAAATTTGTAAAAGTATTTAAATCCAGCATAAATAATTAGAGTAAGAAAAAGATAGAGAGAGAGACATCGAGAGTGAGAGAGAGATTGAATTCAAAAGTTGATGACTTCTTCTCCTATTTTTCCATTTATTTACTTTTTGTTTTTCTTTTATTTAAAATTGAATAAATACCCATTATTTAATTAAATACTTTTCTAACAAATTCCATTTTAGGCTAATGAAATATCTGTCTATAATAATACTGTTGACAGGTTTTCTTTAAGAACTCTAAAGCTTAACCTCTTTACTGCTTCAAGTCGTATCGAAATCCGCTTATAGAATTCATGTTGTCTTTAAGTTGGAGTGCATTTTAGTGATCTCCATCGTTAGCAGCTTCATCTCCGGCTAGGTGCCAGCCAGTTCCCCAGGTGCCTAGGTGCTTGGCCATGGCCAAAAGGAAGTAATCCATTCTGCGCGCAGTTTTCAATATCACTTTCAGCGACAACTTCCTGCGCGTCGCATCATCAAAAACTGTTGGCACTTTGCATACAAATGTGGCCCGGTGGGACGGCGGCAGAACTTATCGCAACATTTTAATAACTGCCGGCAACAGTAGCCAACTGCATTTGTTGACTCTGCCACAGAGCTGGCTGTTGCAGCAGAGTTTCAACTTTAGCTTCAGCTTCAGCTTCACCTTCAGCTTGAGCCGTGACAGCTTTCATTAATTACCAAGAAAAGCGAGTTTTTTTATGCCGCTGCACTTTTCCTGCCAGTCAGCAAAGTCAGCTTCGCTCAAATCTAAGTAGTCTATATATAAGTATTTTCCGCAACCGGCCAGCCCGTCAACAGGTTGGCTCTGGCTGGCCCTAACTGGGCAGGGCTACTGGCTACTCCAGCTGGTGCTGGTGCTGGCGCAGATGAGGCTCGGGTTCTTATCTAGCGTCAACATCACGCAACATGCGCGTAATTTTATGAATGAAGTGCTCGCTGCCGGCCAGGATTCGACTCGTATTCGTACACTCGGAACTGGTCAGGCAGCCTCTTAATTGCACTCGCACCTATTTTTTACAGCATCAGCAACAGCAACAGCAACAGGGTAGGGCAACGGGGGTAAGCAGTATCAACAGGCAGCAGCAGCAGCAGCAGCAGGCAACAGTTTGTCAGCCAGGTTAACAAATTGCGTTAAAGCGTTGCTGCTATCGTGAACCGGTTTTTCTGCACATCTGTGCCTTGTGTTCTGGCGCACTTGTTGCATCAGCAACAACAGACAACAACAACAACAACAGACAGACAACAATAACAAGAACAACATCAGCATCAACATCAACATCAACCATCACCTGAAACTGGTCAAGAAGCAGCACTGAACGATGCCTTTTCACTTGCTGACTGCGACGCGCTTATTAAATATGATTATGCGTTCGATTGCAGGCATCTTGTAGTTTGGGCCTGGCGACTGGCGACTAGAGACTGTGGCCCCAGCACAGGAAGTGGAGCCGCGCCAGGCGTCGTCACATTGGCAGTGAGGCTTAGAACATGCCTGGAACCAAAGCGAATATACAGCCCACCAATTCCCTGCTGACCCCCTCCCCCATTGCCCCCTGCCACCTGGCACTTGCCACTTGCCTCAGCTTGGCTGGCAACGGCTGCTGCCAACTGCTGCCCACTTTTAATGAAGTTTTCCGTTTCGTGCCGCCGCTAGCTCTGCTTAGCTGCCTCTCGGCTGGAAGGTAGCTTCTATTATACACTACATAATAATGGCATGAGTTTGACGACTGCTAAGCGAGCATGAAGCTTTAGTTGTATACATATATAACTTTGTAATTACGAGCTAGTTAAATCTACCAGATAATAGGAAGGCTAAGTGTATTTGTTTTAATGATTCATAACAAACACACATATTTCTAATTTTCTAATAAATATATGATTCATTTCAATTAAAGTAATTGCATAATGTATAATTTAACATTAATAACAATATTTAAATCAAGGCTGCCAGCCAAACCCGTTTGAACCCAAAAATCTAATTTAATAATGCCCAAAGAAACGACCAAGCCCAAACCGAATACAAACAACATTTTTCTGAGAATGTAACTTGGCTTAATAAACAAAACTTTGAAGGGTGGCCCACAAGTCAATCATAAAATATATATACAATTTTATTAAACTAACAATGCATGTTGAAAAATTTGAAAATATTTAATAAGATAAGGGTTGAAGTATAATAGAAATGATATATGAGCATATATATATGCATATATATATATTTAAATTTGTTTCTTGAATGTTTTATTAACTTAATTTCCTATTGTAAAATTTATAAAAAATATTTTACTTCAACACAAATAAAGTGAGAGGCAGAGAGGTCTGAAAGAGTATTGACTTTTTCCACTATCCTTTTCAGTTTTTTTTTCCTGTTTTTGTTTTTATTTTGTAATTGTAAGGTCGAGTAGAATAAAAATCCATTGCGCGTTCAAATGTTTTAATTAAAATTTAATGAATTCACTGTATTTAATTATGCATTGTTTCTGTTTCTGTTTCACTTGCTGTTGCCGTTGCCGTTGCCATTGCTGTTGACACTCGCACGGAGCAACTAAACCATGTTGGAAAATTAATTTTAATTATTTTGTTATTGCCAGCCTTTTGAATTCGGCAAGTGACAATCTGGGCGATTTAAGGTCCACATAACACAGGCCACTAGGCCAGAGCACTGCAATTGCAGACAGTAATTAAAATAACATTTATTTCATTTTATTTGCAGTGAAACATTTTCTATTATGCTCACATATCAAATTTCTGTGAAATTGCAATTGCAACGTTTTGAAATTGCAACTTTAATTAATTGACATTTCAGGGGCTTCACACACATAAACAAATACTGCATTAAAAAAAAAAATCCCAATAACAACAAAGAAATCAAATGAAAGAAAAAATGAATTGTTTTTCAATAAAATTGAAAGCATAAACAATTTACAAACCAAACAACAAATTGAAAAGTAAAATAATTTTTATTAAATTTATTAATATTTCAAACAAAGTCAATCGCATATTTTGCAGCAACAATAGCTAATGGTTGTGTACAAATATTATTTTACATTGCAACTCATTTGTTATTTATATATGTATTAAAATAACAAAAAGCAAATTGATTAGTTTCATTTAAATTGTTTTTTTTTTTTTTTTGTAATATAAATATGTTATATTTGGATTATGTGGGATTATAAAATAAAAGAAATAAAATAACATGAAGTTGAATTAGAGGGAGTCTTTTACTTGAAATTAAAGACTGAATGTTTAATAAAGAGAAAAACTTCTAAATGAATTATGAACTTCTCTTGAACATGAATTTCCCCAGAAACACTCAGATCTGCTTCTATTTTCAGGCATCTTGTTGTTAGTTCTTCGTAGAGATTTGATATTATTAAAGTAAAGTCTGCGTTTGGCATTAGCAAACATATACTTTCGGTAAAATATATACATATGAACTGAGAGAAAAATTGAAGTCTGTGTGTACACATGCCATTTCACATGAACCCATACTTATGTAACAGAAAGTAAGTAAAGAAATAAAGCAATACATAAACAAAAAAGTTTCGGAGAATCGTTTAATACATTGTTGTGGCAACTTTTCCAAGGGGCATATATTAGATGGGTACATACATATGTTCATATATATATATATATATATATATATATATATGTTCATATATTTATATATATATGTATATCCTAATGTATGTATATAAGTAGCTAAAGACAAAATCTAAGCTGGCAAATGATTTCATTCTGGGGGCAGTGAAAGCTACATAGCTAGCACAGACTAATTCTATGATCCGCTAATGCTGGCTCCATAAATTAAGAAATAAATATTATTAAATGTGTCATTAATTAAGCGAACCAGCGACGCTATTAATTAATAAAATTTCTAAACAAAAAGCCGACGCCGTTAAGTCTGGCCCCGAAAACAATTAGCCAGGCATTTAAGGTGTAAGCCAACACGCCCACCAAATGGTTTGTTAAGGGGTGGGGGGAGGGGCCCACAGCGAAAATGATGAACAAAGCCAAGCGCTGATTGATGGCAATAGACAAATTTGAGCTCTGCGGCAAAGTCATGTGGCATAATGAAGCAGGTGGTTTGGGCTCGTAGGCGTTAAGTATCCAGCGGGCATCCGAATCGAGAACCCTAAATTAGTTATCAACCCAAAGAAAATGTGAAAACTTTTGTGATTTTAATTTTTGAAAATTTGTAAGTTATTTTTATTCAAATACTTTTGTTTGAAGTTACAAAAATTTGTTGTGGGTGTTTTTTGTTTTTTTTTGTTTTGTTTTTTTTTGTTTGTAATTTAATTTTTTATGTTTTTGTTTTTCTTTGATTTGAAATATTTTAAATATTATTTTAATTAATTATATATATATAATTTATTTAAACTTGATTTTATATAGTACACATGCTTATCTTGTTTAAATGCAAAGATCTGAAATCTAAGTTTAAGTTTAACATTTTGTTTTTCTTTTTGTTTTGCATACTAATTTTCACTTTCCTCTGTTTCTTCGCTTTTCTGCTTTGTTTAACATAATTTTTGGCGCTTGCGCGTGTACGCATATGTTTATCATGTATATATTTTATTGTCATGCATGATAAAAAGTCGTTGAATTCGTGTAAATATGGTATATATATGTATATATGTTTGTGTTTGTATATGTCTTGTGTATATACCTTAAGCTAGTTTAAATCGGCGCTTAAATCTAACGAAAGTCACGCTTAAAATTATTTTTCTTTTTTATATAATTGATTAAGGAATTTATCCTTCTTATGATTTCAAATCGTTTGTTTTTGTTTTCCTATTCTTGTTTTTTTTCTTCTTCGTTTTTCGTTACGCTTATCGGGCTTATATGAAGTATATAGAGATATTGGTATGTCTAGAGCTTAAACTTGAACAACTGCTAATGAGAATGAGTCACGACTCAACAGACTCGTTAATATTTACGCTAATTGCTAAAAATCGTAATTGCTACTACTTAATATCGAGAAAAATGCCTACAAATTAATATTTGAGTGTTTTGTTGTTTCTACTAATGCTGCAGCTTCTTCTTCTTCATTATCATCATCTTTATCATCTTCGTTTTATACTTCTTCTTCTTCTTCTTCTTCATCGTCTCGTTCCTTCATTAATGTTGTATTTGCGGTTGTTTGTCGGTTGTTGGTGAGAGTGTGTGTGTGTGTGTGTGTGTGTGTAGAGAGGGGCAAGCATTTGTAGAGTGGGTTGCGCACCTGCCCCAAAGGCTAATCCATTGCCATCAGCTTCGGCATCGGCAGCGGCAACGGCATCGGCACCGACATCGGCATCGACATGGGCAAAGCCATTGATTGATGTGAATTGAAGTTTTGATGTGCGTGCTGGGTATCGTGATGCGGTTAGCCGAACCGAGCCAGTTGGGAGTGGAGAGCCTTGGACACAGGTACTTATCACAGCCTTCGAGCGCCGCATGCAAATGTCTTTTCTCAAAATACATTCAACATGTTTCCTCCATTTGCGCTCCATAATAATCAACGTCATTTAGTAATAATTATAAACAGAAAACAAAAACTTGCAACAGCAGCCAAGCAGCCAAGCCAAATAAAAAACAAAACTCCTATTGACTGATTCGACTCAATTTCAATTTCATGATAAATGCGATGTTGGAGTTGTTTCTGCTGCTTTGTGGTTGTATTGTTGTGATGTGTGATGTCAATCAGTCCAACTGGGCTTGGCCGGTGTTTGTTGTTGGCTTTCGTCATGCGGCTTAGTAGGTCTGTCGATTAAATAATAGAAAAGAGGGAAAGAGCGCACGAGAGTGGGCATTCAATTTAATAAGCCATTATCAATAACAATGCTTAAAGTAGGGCAGCCCTTCAAAGTGTGAAGTGATTGGTATCATATACATTTTAATTAGCATTAACTATCAGCAGGGATAAATTTGATGAGTAATCGATACGGATAATAAGAGATAGATAATTAAATACGTAAATCTATAATTAAATAATAAAATAAGTAAATAGTAAATAAATAAGTAATAAATATATGAATAAATAAGTTACGAAATTTAAAAAATAAATAAATAAACAAAAAATTTAATTTTAATAAACAAACAAAAAATTAATATAATAAATAAAGTAACTAAAACTAATAAAATAATGAAACGAATAATATAAATAAAATATACAAAATAAATAAAAAGAATTAAATAAATATAATTTAAAAAAAATAAATTAATAAATGAGTAAAATAAATTTAATAAATAACTAAAGAAATTAAAAATATAAATTAATTCAAGAAAATAAATAAAAAGAAATCAAATAAATAAAATTTAATTTAATTTAAAATAAAATAAATAACTTTATAAAATAAAAATTTCATTAAATATACATAAAAATATTTACAAATTACTTTAAGCTAGCTCTCTATGCATATTTTATAAAAAGTATTCTCAAAGACTTACCACTGGTGGATAGGACATGTACTTGTCGCTCATGTTGAAGTAGGAGCCATCGGCTGGCGGCGCTGGCGACGGCGATGATATGTAGCTGCCCTTGATGACCAGCGAGGAGGCAGGCGAGGGCGATGGTATGTACAGGCCGTTGGAGATCAGCATATGGTCGTCCTTGGCGCGCATGGGCATGCCCTCAATCAAGCCGGTGGCGCTGTTGCGTTGACTATGCCGCTTCGGGTTGGGCAGGGTGCGCGTGAAGTCCGGATTGCACAGCGGGTAGGGGGGCGTGCACATGGAGCTCTCCTGATATTTGGGCGGGTAGGCCGTCGACTGTATGATGTCGACGTTCTCCACCAGATATGTCGATGCGGCCGCCTTTTTCTGTACATCCGCCTGCAAAGCAGTGATGGGCAGCTGGTTAGGATAAGGCCAATCAGTCTGCAGTTCAATATTTGCTATAAACTGATGCCCATTTACCTTATAGACCGACTGATTATCATCCTTGGAGTAGGCATCATCGTTGCTGGGCTCCGTTTCGCCCTGCGACTTATTCTGACGGCGTATCACGAACCAGGCCACAAGCGCCGCATTCAGCACCAATAGCACCATGGCCGCCGAGGTGATGCCAATGATCATGACATTGGGCAGCTCGTCCTTTTCGGTGTATTCCGCAGAGTGGGGCTGCGAGCCCTTGCTCAGCGTGAGCTTGATGTCAGGCATGAATTTGCTGCCGCCTGCCTCATTATGCGCCATCACGGAGAAGAAGTATGTGCCGCCGGGCTTCAGGCTCTCCAGCGTGATGTTTTGTTGTCCTACCTTAGCGTCCACATACTTGTACTTATCCTCGCCGTGCTGCTTGAAGCGCACGCGATAATAGACCTGCATGCCACCATCGAAGCCAGGTGTCCACATCAGCTCCGCACTCGTGTCGCTGACATTGCCCACCCGCAGTTGGAGGGGCGTGTCGGGACGTGTGGGCTTACTGAACTCCAGAGTGGTGCTGGCCTGACCCATCGAGTTCCGCACCACGCACTCATACTGTCCATAGTCATCCGCCGAGGTACTCTCCACCAACAAGGCGGACTCAAAGTGAAGTGGATCCACCTGACGCTCGACGGTGGTGAACTTGTTGCGCCGCTGCATCTTCAAGTCCTTGCCATGGCGACGCCAAATGAAACTGGGCTGAGGCGAGGCCAAGGCGCGGCAAATGAGCTGAGCCCTAACACCCAGACGAGCCGCAAAGCGCGTGTACGCCGGCGAGTGATCAATCTCCGGCGAGGCTGTAATCAATCAAAATGGAAAAACTTAATGATTAGCTGCTATAGACACAAATGCTGCTCTGGCTACTCACTCTGCACAACAAGGACAACGTTCTGGGAGGCCGGAGGTCCACGCTGATTGTCCACGGTGCACGTGAAATTGCCAATATCTCCACGCTGAACATTATCGATGTGCAGCAGCGCGGTGTTGTTCTCAAAGCTGGACGTGGTGCGAGTGGCGAAATCGTAGCCGGGTCTAGACCAGCGCACATGGGCGGCCTCCAAGGGGCGGGCTTGCACTTGACAGGCCAGCACAGCCTGTTCGCCAGACGCAAAACTCTGACCCTCGGTGACGGAGGTAATAACGGGTGCATCTGGAATGGAAGAACGAAATCAGCAACTGGACAATTGGGTAACTGGGCAACCCGAGAATGGGATGGACTACTTACATTCCACAATCACTTGAATCTCCAGCAGAGCTGTGCCTTGTGTGTTGAGTGCCTCGCACACATAGACGCCCGCATCATTGCGGCTGAGGCGACTTATGTTGAGTCTGGGTCCATCCGATACCAACCGCTGGCCGCTCAACGGGTTGCTGCTAATGGGCAGCCCATCCTTGGTCCAGGTATAGCTAATCGACATTGGATTGCCACTCGCATGCAGTTCGACCTGCAGCGGTGAGCCCTCGACACCCACAAAGCTGGTTATCTGAGCGACATCGAACTTCGGAGGAACTACGCACAATGGAAATGGCTAGTCAGAGGACAAATATCACTAAGGTATGAGCTGAGGTCACTTACAGAGTATGTCCAGGCTGATGGTCTCGTGTACGCTGCGCTGCAGCACTTCGTTGTGGCTCTGGCAGGTGTAGATGGAGCCATCGAGGTCCTGGGTAATGTTCACGTGCATCTCTAGGGTGGACACCGAGCCACCCCAGAGGCCAGGCCTGTTGGCCAAGTTGAGGCCCTCCACGGGAATGCCATCCTTCCACCAGCTGATTTTGGCCGGCGGATTACTGGAGCTGGAGTCGCAGATGAGCTTGGCCCTTATGCCAGGCACCAGGTTCTTTGGCGAAACACTAATTTTGACTGTCTCCGGTGGAACTGAATGGCCAATGAAATCACAATACATGAGAAACTAGGCCAAAAGGCTTCGACCAATCACTACTTACAATGTACGCCAAGAGTCTTTGTGGCGAATAATGGGATTTCGATGGCTGCATTCTGAACTTCACACTTGTAGATGGCATTGTTGTCGGAGGCATTCACTAGCAGCGACAGCTCCGAGCTGATTTTGCTGTCAGTTACCTTTGATGCGGCATTTAGGCGCTTATCGTTCTTGTACCACTGCAGAGTTGGAGGCGGATTGCCGCCAGCGGAGCTGCATTGCAGTTTCAGGATCGAGCCGGAGATGAGAATGTCGCCGTCGTTGTAGCCGGTCAGCAGAGGGGGCGAGGGGGGATCTATAGAATGGAAACAGCTAAAGAAACCTGCACAAAACTGACCCTAGACTTCTCATCCACTTACACAAAACATTCACGGTGTGGGAGCCCACCACATTCTGGGAGAGCTCCGCATTGAGCGCATGACAAACAGTGATGAATGTGCGGCTCTGAGAATCGATATGCAAGGTGATGTTTGAGCTGCTCACCCAGCCGCCATCGGCGCTGCTCGTCGTCTTGAAGGTGCTGTTAGTCAGGGGGCGTCCGTTCATGGACCAGTTGATGCGCGCAGGAGGATTCGAGGGAGCTGTAACGCAGCTCAGCTGCACAGCATCGCCAACCTTGGCTTGGGTTGCGCCACTCAGGAAGACATCCTTGGGCGCGTCTATATGGAACATGCTTTGCTTTATAGGCCACTGAAAAGTTTTAAGTTACTCTCGCAAACTTACATAGAACAGTCAGATTAAGTTCGGCCCGCAGCGGCGTATTCGATAGTAGATTCTTGGCTTCGCAGACCAAATTGGCGCCATTGTCCGAAGCATTCGCCGTAAACTTATAGACGTTCTCCGAGAGGCGACCTGAGGTGCGTTGAGGTGAATTGATGACCTCGCCATTACGATACCAGACCAGCTGAGCTGGAGGATTGCCGCCACGACTGCGACACGCTATTTGCAGCTCCTGACCACGACGCAGAGTCTCGCCTTGGCTGTAGCCCTCAAAGAATGGAGGTCCGGGTGGATCTGATTGTTGAGGATTTCGGAATAATAATCTCTTGTTGCTGACGAATGAAAAGAGGAAGAAGGAGTTTTGTCGACTTACATAGCACAGACAGCTGGACTTGAGCGCGCATGGGCACATCCGGGGGCAACGCCTTGTGGCGCGCCTCGCAGGAATACTCTTTGTAGTCGTCTTCGGAGCGTGGCTGCAGATGCAGTGTGGAGGTGGTGCGGAAGCGCTTGGCTGATGTTTGATTCACTGAGACAATGGGCTCTGCAGGAGGTCGCCAAGTTAGACTGGTTGCACTTGATGAGGGAGAATTTGAATAAATGCGACCCTTACCCAATGTCAACGGCGTCTCGCCCTGATACCAGACAATCTCTGCCGCCGGATTAGCATTCTCGGTGATGCACTGCAGCGTGAGGTTCTGACGTTCGACGACCTCCACTTTGGCATTGCGTGCATAGCCGTCGATGGAGATGCTGCTGGGCGCTGCCACGATGCTGAGCTTGGCATTGGCGCGTATGGCCGGATTGCCAGCTGCCGGGCCCACCTGGCACTGGTATTCGGCGTCGTCCTCGAGCGTGGCATTCTTAATTTGCAAGTTGTATGTGCCGTGAGCCGTGTCCACCAGCACCGAGTAGCGCGGAAAGCCCGGTATGACGGCCGAGAAGCCCAACGCGAAGCCGTCCTTTGTCCATTGAACCTTGCCGGCGCGCGAGGACACCTCACAGCGCATCAGCGTATCTGTGCCCTCCAGTATCTGCAGATCGTGGGGGGTAACGCGGAACCTTTGCACAGCAGGAGCCGCTGCCTGCGGAGCATCAACCTGGGCCGTGCCGCTCACGCCAGCTGCTAGAGGGGAAGAGCAGAAGGAAAACAAATTCGCATATTGTTAATCGGCACGTTCGACAATTGCGCACGTAGTTGGTAACTGGTGCAGCAGCAGGCACCTAGTTCAATTGGCAGCGCAATCGACCAATCGACCTGTCACCCAGCCCAGTCACCGTCACCGTCACCGTCACAGTCGCAGTCGGAGCTACAGTTACAGTTACCTACTTTTCGCAGCCTACACATAAAATACACATTACTTAAGCATAAGACCCAACGAGGCAGCCCAGTCACATCTCACTAATTTGGAACAACTTTTATTTTGTGTATTGTTTTTTTTGTTATTTGTTTCGCACACACATGACTAACATGTGTGTAGGTGTGTGTGTGTGTCAGGGCACTTTGAGGCTGTCATTGAGACATGGACATGTCTGTCCGCCTCGCCGGTTGTCTTCCGTCTGCCTTCTGTCTTCTGTCTTCATCAGCGGGTCTGCCCGCTGCCAGTCTGTGTGTCGCTATATCAACCCACACCGAAACGAAGTAGGTCTACAGCTTGCGGCTCATTAGCATTAAAATGTCTTAAAGAAAAGAGCAGGCCACGTTCGATACCAAATTGAACCGACTACTTAGCCGTGTATATGTGCTCGAGTATGTGACTCGATGTGTGTGAGTGTTTGTGTGTGTGTGTGAGTTGTCGTCGACCTAATCAGCATTAGAGCAATCTACATAGGTAATACACATAAAAGCACGCACAGTGTCACTGGGTCATAGAAAACTGTGTGGAAAAAGGAGAACTTGGAGAACTTAAATGAAGGGAAATTAAGTGTGAATTTTCACAGCGAAAACTCGGGCAAAAAGCTAAAGTTCATTACATTCATCAATCAGACAAGAGAACAATGAAGCGACAGACAGACTGGCAGACAGGCAGACAGAAAGAGAAACCCAAATAGAAATGTTTGATTGCCAATCAGGCCAAGAGCTAGTTAGCCAGCTCTGGCAATATGCAAATTTAAACTGGTTTTATATATATTTTATTTTTAAATCACTTCATTTTTCAAATCAGAACTTAGCGTTTGCAATCAATTATCATTTATTATAATTGTTGGCTCATTTTTAACTTGGCTGCCAATCAAAACAAGTTCAATTGGTTTCAACTCCCAGACAAGCCAAAGCTAAATTAAACTCGTTTAATAACAACAACAAAAACATATATTTTTTTCTTATTTGAAACCGTGTATAATTGATTGCATAGTTTTTGTGCCACTGTGCGGGCCTGGAACCAGCTAAGGCAAACAAACATTCAAACACTGCGTGAGACGTGCCTACAAATGGCTCAACAAATAAACGTCGCTGTCGTGGACTTCATCAATGGATTAATTGATTATTTGTCGTACACAAGAAGCCAGCGAGGCTGCACGGTCTTGAAACGAGCTCAATTTCCGTTGGACTTGAACACGAAATGAACTACAAATACACATATAAGTATATATAAAAGCAAATTTACATATAGATACATATATATGTACACACATATATATGTATATATTTCTGATGATGATTGTATATACATCTGCATTTAGATAGAGCTATCCATTGAAAATGATTCGGTCACAAGGAACGGAAACGACCACCCGCAGCTGCAAGTTAGTCACTCGGTTTTTCTTTGGCGCGCTTCAATTTGCATAGGGCCGCATTAACTTGGCCCAAAGTTCATGCAATTAAGACCAAAGACCAAGAGACAGTTGACCAAACTGCACAGCCAGAACATTTCCTGCGGCAATTAACCAACAACAACAACAACAACAGTAAAACAGTGACAAAAAAAACTGCACAACTTGACAGGTTTTGCGTCGACGACGACAACGACAATGTCGAGAAAAACAGAGGCCAAGCCCAGGCCCCGTCTCCGGTTGGCTACAACTCATTTAGTGTCATTACGAAGTCACCCCCCCTGCTCAGGCCATGCATATATATGTATATATGTATATATACACCTCTCTCTCTCTATATATATATGCAGACATGGAAGACAATAAGCAATGGGTAATTGTCACACATATGCAGGGCAGGATGGCCAACAAAGAAATCCTTGAAGTGTGACAGTAGGAAGCACTGGCAGGCCAGACCAGCACACAAACTAAAGAAACAACATGGAAGAAAACTCTAATGGGGGTGTCCGACTACGAGATACCCTGAACCCTAATTTTAATGAAATCCCAAATATAAATTAAAAATCTTTATTATATAAAATACATATAAAACTAAGTGTTAGAGTTGGAGACTCTAGCTTCGACATTAATTCAATAACTGAATATTAATATTTTTAATAGATTATATAGAACATTAATAATTATCGATTTTTTTAGATCTGCATTTCTCTAATGAATTTCTCTACCTCTTATAGACTCTGAGATCGGCTGTCACCCTGATCAAGAATATATATATACTTTATATTTTTTATTTCTTTATTGTATATATATATTATTATATATTATTTTATTACAATATATATATTATTTATTTATATTTATGGGGCCTGCCTTCTGCATGTTACATACATTTCATTAAAATCATTATGCACTCATTTCCCATTTTAATGGGTGCAGGGTATAAAAAACAAAAAACCCAGGCTGTAAAGTGAAGTAAAGTGCAAAGTAAATGAAAAGACGTAACAGAAGGCGGCTAAAGTAAACCGGTTTACCATTTCATTCATGCCTGTTGGCCAGTGGCCAGTGGCCAGGGCGCAAGGAGTCAGCAGCACTCAGCACTCAGCACTCGACTCTCGCTCTCTCTTTCTATCTACTAAATTGTCTTCCAAGGGGCTGTAATTGTCAACTGGGCCCACAAATTGTACGCAAACTAAACTAACAGCTTAACCACAAAAACCGTTCCATGCCAGTCGATGCTGATGTTGATGATGTTGATGATGTCGATCCTGTGCCTTCGACTCAAACTTGGCCACAAGCTAAGTAAGTGAGTGTGCGAGTGAGAGAGCGAGTGCGATTGTGAGTTGGCCCAAACGTAAAGCTGCTAATAGTTTTGAGCATGGCCAACGTTTACGTGCGGGCTTTGGCAAGCGATGCGCAACGCCGGATGTCGCACTAATGGTCAACGCAACCCCTTTTCTGAGCACACACTGCCCTGCTTGGGCGCCAAGCTACAGCTCTCTCTCTCTCTACCTCTCTCTGTCTCTTTCTGTCTCTGCTTTGTAAGTTAAACTATCTACAAGTCATTAACTCATATAAAGCCAGCGACTGTCGCACAGCAGGCAGGCAGGCAGGCAGGCAGGCTGACTACAAGCCTATACAGCAGCAACAGAGAGCGAGCCTGTCCACAGACAATCCATGCTGAAGTGGCCTGGACCTAAACCTGAACCTGGCCCGGGAAACTGCTGCGCTGCTGCTGCTCTGCTGCTGCGCTGCCAACGCACATTTCGCTCAATGCTTTTTGTTTTTTTCTCTCGCCGTCTGTTGTTTTTATTTTTCTCTTTTCTTCTTTTTATTCAAACTGATGCTGATGTTGCTGTTGTTGCTGTTGTTGCTGTTGCTGTTGCTGCTGTCTTATCAAGACCAGTTTCCAGTTTAGCCGCTGTTTCTGTTTTCGGTTTGCTCTGTTTGCCTGCAACTTCAGTGCGTTAATGGAAAATATTGTGGCATATCACAGGAAATCCGGTGAGGTTTTTTTCTCGCACTCCTTTTAGCGTCAGGACACTTAGCGTGCACACAGCCAACAGCAGCAGCAGCAGCAACTACAACAGCCATACGAATGACTTTGACAAAATTAACGGTCACATAAATCTTTCCCATAGAGCTTCTAGGCGCTCTTTGCGGCTTTGCGTTATAAATTTAATTAAAATTTCTTCTGTTTTTTCCATGTTTTTTTTTTTTTGTTATCCATGTTGTTGTTGTGGTTTTGGTGCTGTTGTTATTGGCGGTGGCGCTGGTGGTGGTGGCGGCGCTACGCGCTTTGTTAATTTAACAAATGTCTTTTATTATATTGATTAAAGCGGCTTTGGTGTCAAATTTGTTGTCAGCTATGTTAAGCGCCCACAAAGTGTTTGGAATTGTTTTAAATGGCGCTGCGCAAAGGATTTCTGGGTAGCCATGACAATTATTTTCAACATGTGGCTTAGAGCTCACCACACAGCAGCAGCCAGCAGTGGCAGCCGTGGCAGGAGCAGCAGCAGTGGCAGCACTCCTCGCCCCGCCTGGATATGTGAAAAGGCTTATAATTTGAAAGCCAGCTAAGTAAATCGTGTGCACTCGATGCTGAGCCGCTTTGGCCAACAAGATTGTTGGATCATTTTTCCGCCGAGCTGGTTTCGCTCAAGCGCATAAGGACATGCATAAGGTGGAAAAGCTGAAGAGTTTAAGTAAACCATTTATCCACAGCTATGGCTAATTCTAAAGAATTTAACTGCTCCAATAACACAGCATGTTGTTCCATTTAAATGTAGTCTTAAAAAGTGTTTTAAATTCTAAATTCGAGCCCGCATAGCGTTCGTCTATCAATCTTCGTAAAGGAAACTTCAGCATTCAAGTTAAACTAGTTTTGCATACTTCGTTCAACTCGCATCGAATATCAACGTCGTCGCCTCTTTAGAAATATTAAAACTCATTTTTTATGCTCTTCATCTTCAGTTACGTGTCGCAAATGGCAAATACTTTAGACTTAAATAGATCAGACCGGTTCGCAGTAAATAAAACACTTTTAATCTACAAGCTAATTATGCTTGAAACTAAAGCTCATCTCAGTTAATGGATGCGCAAAAGGAAAACAATTTCCCGCATCAGATTACATAATTTATAAATTGTTGCCAGCATTAAATCAATTGGAGCATTGTCAAAGGGAATTCTCTGTCTCTGTTTGTGTCTGTGTCTGCCTATTCAATATTTATTGTCATATGCATATATAAACACTTTCATTGTCGTCTATTGATTCGCTTTGAGCTTGTTTTCATATTTTCAATAACAAAATTGCCAGCATCCTTTATCTCTCGACTTCATCTTTCATATTCACTTGCCGTCGATTTCAATATTCCTCCTTTATTGTCGCAGCAGCAGCAGCAGCAGCAGCTCTTGGCTATCTTTATTGCTGTGGCTCCGTCTCCTCCGACCGGCAAGCATTTAATGTTCGCCTTGGGCACGCTTAATAAATTCACAATAAAACGCATTTGACTCACGCGAATCGCACAGCCCACAATAACATTCTCAATGGCAATGGGGCTTTCAAAATGGCTCTCTCTCTCTCTGCTTCTCTCACTCTGAGTCACTTTCTCCATCTCTCCATCTCTCCCTCTCTCTCTCTCACTCAGAGTAAGCCTTGCGTAGCTCTTGGTGAATTTCACACAAATTGCCGCATTACCAAGTCTGTCTCTGTCTCTGTCTCTGTCTCCGTCTCTGTCTCTGTCTCTGTGTTTGTGTTGTGTGCCCTGTGCACTGATTGAATTATAAAATTTGCAGCTGAACAAATGTGACCAGCCATATCAAATGGTTCTACACACACACACACACACACACCCACTACTCACACCCGTCCAGCTGGCTGTCAAAAACGGACAGGCTCTTTGGCAGCGACGTTAAACTAATCAACTAATTTGCTATGAACTTTGCGGTCTGAACAAATTAGAGCGCCATTCTCGGGGACAGACCATTGGCCGTAGTGGGCACAGCCAGAGGGTAGAGAGCCAGCGCCAAGTAACCCAGCCAGCCATAGCATTAACATTAATTATTTTCTGCTTCATGAGCATTTTAGATGAACATGAACGGGAGATGGGAGATGGTAGATGGGAGAGGAGAGCTGGGCAGAGCTGGAACGAAGACATTGTGCACCCGACTTCAGTTGCTGCTCCATTCAATGCTAACCGACGCTTTCATCTTTAATTAATTAATAAAAATTATTGCCCCTTTTGAACTCTGCGGCTGTCAACTATTTTTTTTTTTTTTTTTCATTTTTAAATATGCAAGCAAATACTTTCTGTTTTATACTTCATATTTTTTTTCGTTCTGAGTTTGACCGCAGCACAAAATACAAAATACAGAAAAAAAATGTTTTGAAAATTGAAAGTATTTTGCGGCTAGCCTATCCGGGCTAGGCAATTAGTTAAATTAAGTCTGGCATTCTTTTCATCTTCAACAATTTAAATGCCAAAATATTTAGCTAAGCGCACAAATTTGCAAAAACATAAATAAACCAAAATTGAGCTTTGAAATATATATTCATATATTTTTTTATGAATAAAATCAAATACTATGGATATGATGAGTCTAAGCCCGAATTTAACAGCATGCGGAAGAGCCGAAAAAGAAAATAACAAAAATACAAACAGATTTGGTTGGCGTTATTGTTGTTGTATATCTTCATTTCTATCTTCTTTTTTTTTTTCTTTTTAAATAACAGAGAACTGTAATAGAGTTGATGATTTTATGACTGTAAGCCACTCAGCAAAACATTCGTTGGCTTATACGTTCGTCCGGTTGTCAATTTTGTTATTGTTGTCACCGTTGCGTGGGCTAAAGATTTTTAACACCCACACATATACCCCCGGCCGAGGCAGTGGCGAGGGGAAAAATATGTAATTTTGTTCAAAAATGAAAAAAAGAAAACGAAAAATTGACAAATTTTATTAGTCATAAATTTTGGGCAAGCATAAAAATCATGGACAACACCTAGGCCAGAACAGAAGAAAAAAAATAACTAAAAGAAGAAGAAGACGCTGCGTCGGCAGTCTATGAAAATGAATTACATATATATATTATATATACATTTTTTTGTGTATATAGGACAAAGTTTGAATATAGCAATGAGGACGATCTGGGAGCGCCTTAAAATATGCAACAAAATATTATTTAGTGCGCTCGTAAAACTTCGCTGGGTGTTTGCCTGCAAATGGACAAAGTTTGTGGGACTTTTTGTTCTTCTTATTTTTTGTTACATTCTGTGGCAGGCAAATTAATTTTTTCGAATATTTGTTTCGTTGTACTTTTTGTGTTAAGTCGAGAGGCCGTGCACTGGGCGCGGGTGTGAGCCGCTTTTAACGCGTTATTTTTAGGTCTTAACGGCACCAACTACCGGTCTTTAAGTCAAAGCCCACACGCCCACACAGCACGGCCAGCGGCCAGCGGCAAACAGAGTAGCAGCAGCTGGTCCATTGACACAACCCACAGCCGGCCTGTAGGGCATTTGAATAAGAAATCTGGCCATCGCAATGGTAGAGCAATACCTTTGCTCATATGCTCATAAAGCAATCAAAATCAACATTTAGTGCTAGCCATGGCTTAGAAAACCAGTTCGAGTGCCACTAACTAACTGAGCCGTCGGCGTCGCCGTCGCCGACAGCCTACGTGCCTCAAATACGGGTTTATGAATGGCAACCGCCATATGAATGGCTCGACTCGGCTCACAAAGACGACAGAGACGTGGGCCGCGGCAGCAGACAGACGGACAATCCCCTACTGAAACAGCGAAAAAGCGAAACAGCGAAGCGTCGAGGCTTTAAGTTGTTGTTGCATATTAAACTGAATTTCAATTCGAAGCCAGCCAATGCGAGGGGCTGCTCGAAGCGCAGCTCTAGCTTTAGGTTTCTCTATATGTATATTCAGCGAACTGGTCTCAGTCTCACACTGGCCTCCTCCTTCTCCTTCTCCTCCTCCTCTGCCTTTGTCTTGGGCACCCAGAGCACGCACCTGGCTTTGACGTTTTTGCCCGGCTTAGTTTAATGCGCTGCGCGAATCGGCGGATCGACGGATCGACGGATCGACAGCAATCGACGGCTGCACTTGTCGTTTGCCAAATGCCAAGACACCAAGCCGAAGCCGAAGCCAAAGCCATTGCATGCCACACTTGGCTGTTGCAGTTGCCGTTGCCGTTTGCTATTGCCGTTACTGTTGTTGGCTGCTGGCTGGTGTATGTGGCAGCTGCATAATTATAATGTCTGGGCTCAATTGGCCCGCTGGCTCGGTATTATGTTTTTTTATTTTATTTTTGTGTTTCCCTCGCTGAACGTCTTGGCTTGCCAAGCCGCTTGTCTGACTGTCTGACTCCGTCTGTCCGTCTGTCTAGCCAAAAGGTCAAACTACATATTTTTGCTGTTTTTATTGACGTGCTGAACTTTAAGTGTGCGACTTAGACTTAGAAATGAGTCTGGCCCGCAACTGGGTTAGAAATGTTAAAAACTTCAGCAGCAAAAACTAAAATATTAATTACAAATTAGATTTAGAAGTCATTTAAATCAACTCATGTAGTTAATACACTTCAAGCAAGTCGTAAATTATAAATGAGGCCAAGTCTTCAGGCGCCATAAATAATCGCAGCACACAAAATAAATTTCAAGCAACATTTTAATAAACTACAGGAAACGGCCATAGATAAAAATAAAATAAAATCTGCATAAAATCGGCAAAATTTGGAATAAAATTTATCAAAATATGAGAAACATAAATTCACATAAATTCAAAGCGATTTCGATTCGTTTCCCTTTATCGCCTTTTTCGAATCAATTTCGGTGATTAAACCATATTGAGCTCAGCTTCGCTAATAGTCGCAAATTATTCAATTTTTTAACGGCGATAAAAAATTGCTAAATTAATATTAGTTAAAGCGATATATTTAAATTTATAGAGCTCGGAAATATTTTATGCCAATGCAGTTGTTTATTTTTTTTTTTTTTGCCATCCTGAGAGTCGTAAAACAATACGTTTTTGTTTTATTTTGCTCATTAAGTCAACTATAAATAAGTATATGTAAATGTTATGTATGCAATTCCATTTGATTTTTATTTTGTTTTATTTTATTTCGTTTTTTGTTTATATTTTTATTTTTATTGCCTTGTACCCGCAAAACTCACGTCGCATCCATCCATGAATGGGTTTTGCGGGCCTGTTGAAAAGTTGTTTCGTTTTTTTTTTTAGTTTTTTTTCGAGTATTGTGTTTGCCTTTTTGTTTCATATTATTTATGTATGCAGATTTAAACTTTTTTAACTGTGGGATTGTTTGTTTTCAGCTTTCGTGTGGAAGCCAGCTCAGCTCGTTTTTATTTTTTCAAAAAGTTTAATGGCCGTCTGATTGCGGACCAAAATGTTCGTATTACCTATTTATGTTTTCAAGGATGTGTTCATTAAGTTGTAAGATTTATGTAATGCATATCGAGGTGCGTGCGAACGTATGCGGGCAATGCTCAAAAGATTTTGTTTCATTTGATTTGAATTTTAATTTTAAGGCGCAATATACTCGGAGATACAAAACTTCATCTCATTTTGCACTTCTCGAGTCTCGAGTCTAAGAACTGAAAAGCCAGTCAAGCGCGTCGGGCCTGAAATTCAAGTTATCTGAAGGCGTTTGAAAAATTGCTCGAGCATAACAACTGTCTGCGGGCCCCTAGCCAAAAGTTAGATAATCAAGCGACACCAAAAAGCCAAAAGATACGCTGGCAGTGCAATACGAAACACGGCCACACTGGTCAGATTAATGGCTACAATCTGATTACTTTGAGGCCAACAACAAGAGACAACAACCGACAACGGACAAGAGACCAGAGACAACAGACAACGGACAACAGACAAGAGCCAAGACAAAGGCCAGTCAACGATGGGAGCCATAATTAAGCAAAGCCGTCGCAGTCGCTGTTTAGTCCGAATTTGTAAATTATAGACAAGCCGGGTGGGAATAATGCTCCACATGCCCAGCAACCAAATTGTTCATTTGTCAAAATTAACACGCGGTCAAAACACAAGAGCTCACTAGCCTTGCTGCTGTTGTTGTTGCTGTTGTTGTTGCTGTTGTTAATCTTCATGTTGCTCATGCTAAGCAGTTGCTAAACTTAAAACATATATTTTTAGCCATGATGCGTAGGAGCAGTCAGTTATTAATTATGTAAATGCCAACTAAAGGTATAGCAACAAGCAGATTGACTAACTAATTGATTGGCCTAAGATCAAAGCATTGCCCACAAGATAAACTCTAGACAACTGACTGATTGCTGAAGTCGTGTCTTCATTTTCATTTTTGTAAATTTTTGTATATTTAAATTGTTATTTTTTACATGAAGAATATCTAATCAAAACGAAATTAATCAAAAACAGAAGATGTTTTTATTGGTGAGTGAGGCTGGATGATTTTGTTTACTAACAGCAATAGTTAGACAGCTATATGTCGAGACCTTTGTTAAGGCATTTGAGTGATCAATAAAAGAGGAATGAGTATTTGAGTGTGTCGTGAATTTGTCAGAGAGAGCATTCTAGAGCACTCTACGCTCTCATCAGGTGCTGAGATGAACAGAATCAGAACACTTTGAAATGGAAACCAGAGGGAAGAAGCGGGCAGTTGAGAATTCGATCAAATGCAATGAGATTCGCTTGGACATTTAACTAAAAGCAATAGGTTTGCTTGCTCTCTTACTTTTAATTTCTATATTAATTGTATTTCTTTTTAAATTAAACATTTGTATTTTTATAAAACAACTATTCTGTTACCTTTATCTAGTTTTACAGCTATAACAAGTAAACTGAATATGTAAACAAATTTTGATTGCTATTTGTTTCTAAAATAAATTTATAATAGATTTATTCTTATTTTTATTATAAATTATTATAAAGTTATATTAAATATGTTTGGCCATTCGCGTATTTCTTTTAAGTTTGGTTAGATTTATATCTGCATACGTTTTCTATACTATTCAAGCTAAAGTCCTGAATACTTTTCTATTCGATTTTGTTTTACCATTCTTGCATTTCAGCAAAAAAATTTTTAATATTCTTTTAAAAAGACAAACAAAATTAAAACTACTACTAATGGAAGCATGCTTAAACTATTCGGATCAAAAATTACAGACAGACATATGAAAACAATTATATATATTTGTTGTTTTACAAATTCGGCTTTAATAAAAATATTAATCTAGAGCTGTATGAAAATATTTATATAAAATAAAATGATATAGAATACCAAAAATTACATTAAAAGCATTCAGGCATATAAAAACTTTTATAAATTTTATTTATTTTTTTTTTTAAATTACTAACTTTGCTAAAAAAAAATGATATACCTAGATTTATATAAAAATACTATATATACAAAAGTTATTTAGAATATGTTTGCCAACTCTTCCCACTATATCTGCATTGAAAATTCAATTCATATTCCAAATAATCTCAATTGTTATTCTTTGTCGTTGCCAATTGGGCTTTCCCTGAAAAAATGTAAATGAAAATCCATTTCTTTATCTAATTTTCGATTCATAATTCAAGTGAATATATGAAAACCTTTTCCCACACTATATAATGTGAATATTTATTTGTAATACAATTTCCAATAGCAATTGAGGCTTGTTAGCTGCTTGCTGTTCTTGGAAATTGCCAAGGCAAATTGAATAAACGAAACAGCTTTAAACAATTTTCACAGTGTCGCGTCTTGTTATTAATTCAATTTTTGTTGCTTATTTTTTTCGTGTTGTTTGTTGTTTGTTTTTTTTTCTGTTTTTTTGTTTTTGGGACACCAGTTACCGTACACTTTTGTGGGTTTTCGACCACGTTTCTGGCTGTTTAATTGAGGCAGCAGAGGGGAAACAGATACTGACAACTGCTGCTGCCGCTGTCTGTCCAAAAACCGGCTTAGGCGCGTCGCACACACAAACAACTCATAGCCATCCATCATTATGAAATGTGCTTGAGTGTGTGTGTGTGCGTGTATGTGTGTGTGTGTGTGTGTGTGTGAGCTGCACCTGCTCGCGTTTAGCTGGCCTGGGAAGCACCAGTTAAACTCACAAGAGGCCTCCTTCATTGATAGTTTCATGCACTCGGAGCTCAACTTTCGCATGCGCAAAGTTGTCGGACAACATATGCTGACCATCCAGCCAGAGTTCCAGCTCCCAGCTCCCAGCTCCCAGCTAACACTCGGCAGTCAGCAACTCCGCTCCAGTTTAAGCGGCGATCTGTGTGTAGCTGGAACCGGCCCAGCTGGCTCGCTTCAGCTTCTGTTTTTTGCCTTTGCTGTGATTCTGCGTAGCATGGTCTGGGCTCTGGGTTCTCTGTGTTCTCTGTTCAGGTTTTTATTTTGTTTTTCTTTCAACAATATTTTTTTTATTTGTTTGCTTTTTGTTTTTGTGCAGCGAACGTAAGTTAATATGACTTGTAGCACGATGATTGCTTCCTGTGGCAGCGAATGACTCGAAAGCTCGCACGACGCTTAGGCGCTGACAGCGACGCAGACGCTGACGCAGACGCAGACGCAGACGCTGACGACGCTTCATCAGCTTTTGTTGGCCAACTTTTGTGAGTTGAGCTGACTTTTTTTTATGAATGAAAAATCGCTGCTGCTGCTGTCGCTCTTGCTGTCCCTGCTGCTGGCGGAAGTAATAAATTAATTGAGTAAATATCGATTCGCACTGCTGCTGCTGCTGCTCTGCCAGGGCAGCCTTGTTAATTGGCAGCACTTGAACAGCACACACAAACACACAGCTCAATCGAGCAGTCAACTGGAAGCTTGGCAATTGGACTACAAAGATTTTTCTCTATTTTGCATAGCCAATTTGGCTAAAGGGCGATGGGTATGAGCCAAAGATGTCTGGCTGGCCAAATCGTGTTAGCGTAACGAATTCAGGCAACAAGCGCAGCTCGTCAACATTTGTCGCTAGATCCTAGCGTCGTCCCGACGAGATTAATGACCATTGATAGCGCATATTCGAGTGCGCATCAAGCGTATTAATGCAGCTTGATAATTTATTGAAAGCGCTTCTAATGAATTTTTATGTTTTGGCTTAAAGTATACAGCAGCAGCATATTGGCTAAGTAGACTGTGTGTGTGTGTGTGTGTGTGTGTGTGTGCTTGGGGTGCTTCTAAAGCGCTACTAAGTGCCTTTTAACGGCTGCTTCCGCTAGCGTTTGACTTGTAATTTGGTACGTAAAGCGTTTTTTATGGCAGCTTTTATGGCAGCATATGCCAACGAGCTGCCTCTGCTGCCTCATCGTGCGTACTAAACTTAATTAATTGGCCAACGGCGTTGTCTTACCAATTATTTCTAGTTCTGTTTTGCGCTTAGCCCAGGACTAACTTTAATTTCAAGTTGCAAAAAAAAACAACTATAACACATCAGCTTAAATTGAAATTCAAATTTTATGCTCTAAATAATAGACAAATTAAATATGCGAATGTCCAGCTGACCATTGACTATTTACTTGAGAGGAGCTCTGCCTAATGCCACCTCAGGGGCTGTCGAGTGGGTAAGTGAGGTAGGCAGCTCGGAGTTAACTGGCAAGCATACAGCCTGCAGTTATCTGAAATTATCTGCACTAACTAATTTTACTGTTGATTTCATCTACGGATCACAGAGGCTCAACTGGCCCGCGGCGGCTGCTCTGCCTTATGATATTCAATTCGCATTGACAAACTTACGATAATGAACTTAGGCTCTATTTGTGGAGATTAATGTTATTTATGTGCAGTCGAGTGTGTATCAAGGCCATAAATTGTTGCAGTCAGGCCTACGCCTTTAATTACAGTTGCAGTTGCAGTTGCAGTTGCAGTTGCAGTTAACGTGGCTATATCCGTTATAAGCCGCTAGAGCATTCACACGTTACATATATTTAACCCAATATTTTTGCAGAAATTTTATTATTTCGTGTCTTTTTGTTGTTGTTGTCATGCATAATTGCATATATCAGATGCAAACACCTAACTGTACACATGTGTGTATATTTATATATATATATATATATATATATATGTGTATACCTATATGCTCGTTACGAGCGGCCCGTCATAAGCAGCAGCAGCACCAACAGCAACAACTGCAACTGTTGCAACTTGTTTGCTCTTGCTGCGGCTGCCGTTGACGCCACCTAACTGTCAACTTTCTTTTTTCGCCAGCTCACATAATTACAGCCATGTCTCGGTCTCTATATATTTATATGTATGTGTATGTGTATGTGTGTGTGTGTGTATGTGTATACGGTGTATTAAGTTTTACTTGCATGCAATTAGCATAAAAAATATCAACAGAGCTTGCATTTATATAACGCTACAAATTATGCATCATTGGAGCTGCCACAGCAGCAGCAGCAACAACAACAACAACAACAACAACAGCAGCAGCAGCAGCGCCAAATTGCAACGACGTTGAATAATGACCGAAAATGCAATGGCAACCAGCCGCCAACTGCCACCCCGACTGTGAGCTACCATCTACCAGCCCAGCTACCAAGTGGCAGTGGCAGCCAACAGCCGCCAGTTGCCACCGCAGTTGCCACAGCCTCAACTTCAGCTTCAGCTGACGACAGACAGCTGCCGACGATGATGGAAACGTAGATGGAGTTGGAGATGGAGATGGAGCTGCTGCTGGAGACGTCGAGCATATGTAGGAGTCGTCGACAGCTACCCAGTGTCGTGGTAGGTGCCGTGCCACTGACACCACACGCACGCCCCCATCTCACTCCCACTCCCACTCACATTCGCACTCGCACGCTCACGGCCACGCCCGCGACCCAGCACCGCCCACTTTCAGTGCAAATCTAAGCGCATTGGCTGTAAATCTGCAATTGCAAACATGTTCAAACACCAAACAAACGCAGCAAACTTTCTGCTTGAGATGGAACAAATTGCTAAATTCAATTCGATGTTTGAGCTTGATGAGATGAAGGTGGGATATAGAAATATTACAAATATCATATGTAGTAATTTGTAAATATGTATTAATGGTAGTATAAATTCTGTAGTGGATTTTAAGAAATTTGAATGTATATTTAAATAAATTATATAGAAATATTAATAAGAAAAAATTGATTTAAAAAAAAAGTGTATTCAATGCTAAGAGTTATTCTTTAAGAAATTGTATTATTATATGCATAATTTGTAAAAATAAAAATAAACTAACAAAATGTGTATGTTAGGCAAAATTCTTTAAATTGTATAAAATTGTTACACAATTAAAAAATTTAAATGTCTAAAAAAAAAAGTTTAAGAAATATGCATCTAAAAAAATCTGTCTACATATTTAAATATATTTATAATACTTAAAATATTCTTAGATTACAAGAAATACTTATTTATATATATATATATATATATATATATATATATATATATATATATATATATATATATATATTTATTTATTTTAATGTACCCAATTTTTTATTAATATAAAAAGAATTCTTGTAATATGAATCTGACTAACGTAATTATTTATTAGACTTTAAAAAAAATTTTATTTTATAGTATTTATCTCCAAATATTATTTCCTATTTCTATATTTTTTATTGTTGAATCTCAACCAAAATACATTAAAAATATTAAATGCAAAATTCTTCTAAAAACATATTTAAAATATTAATGATATTTGTATATGCTTACAATAATGATATTCAACTCTTGAGCTCAGCTCAAATAATATGAAAGTCTCTAAAAATTCCCGTAAAAATAAATGTAATTCACACATATATTTGTATATATACGTATATCTGTCAAAATATATGTGTATGTATATAAAATCTAATACTACCAATTTATAAAAGTTCAAAATTTGCGTTAAAAAAATGTTGGAATATCGAAAATAATGTCAATGGCCCATTGTTGTCGTTGACGCTCTGCTGGCATTTTGTCAGCGTGTGAAAAAAGTCAACAAAATAAGGTCGCGTAATAACAAATATCGATGGGACGAACGTGCCCATCTCTAATGCTCAACATATGTAAGCAAATACATGTGCATATAAACACACACCTACACACATACACAAATATGTATGTGTGTGTATTTGGTGCATTGAAAATAGGCGCTGTTAGGGGGGGCGTGGCTGGGTGGCTGGGGCTGGGTGGCTGTGTAGGCAACGGCACGCATGAATAGAGACATAGACAGCTCGACGCTTTCAAAGCGCATTCGTGGACGGCATTGCACGGTGGGTTTTCACCCACTTGACGCGCAAAGTGGTGCAAAATAAGCGCAGTGCTAGGCGCACATAAAGCACAAATATGCAAACGTGTGAGTGTGCACGTGTGTGTGAGAGTTTGTAAAAAGACAAACAAAATGAAAGCGTATAGCAGTTAAAAAACACACACACACACACTCACACACAGAGACACACATGTGAAAAATAAGAAGCAGAAAACAAGATGAGAAAAAAGTGATATAAAAAACACACACACACACGCAAAAAAATTGGTTCAATTTAGCACAGAGACAACGCTAAGGAGGTGGAGCACATCAGCCATTGGCAGCATCAGTTCACGATGATGGGCTTGAGCCTATTTGTAGCTCCAATTCAGCTTGCTTTTCTTTATTTTCTGTTGTTGTTTTTCTTTTTTGCTATTTCTTTTTCTTTCTTTTTTTTTTTGCAATTTTTGCAGTCGAAACGAGCGACGACAACTCGTTAGCACAAATTTGCTTTGAGGGGTGTTTAATGGGCGGGTGGCAGTTGCTAAGGGCAGAGAGCAGGAGATGTACTCCACTTCCCAGCACTCCACACCACTCCATCTCTACTCTATTCCACTCTACTCATTGCTGTCAACGCCTTTTAAATGGGCAGCAACGAAAAACCTTTTTTACAATAGAATGAAAAGCCAAAGCGGAACGCGTTCCCAAAGCCGTCGCCGCCAAAAACAGGAAAAGTCACTTCACTTTGTTGTTGTTGTTGCTACTGTTGCTGTTGATGTTGCTGTTGATATTTTGGCAAATTTTCATAAACTGTTATTTATTTTTATTGCACAAAGCAAATGTTAGCCAAAGAAGAGAGCAACAACAACAACAACAACAAAGCAGCAGCAGCAAAAGACGCTGCAAAAGTTGCAAAGCAATTTTCTGCTGCTTGTTGTTATTATTATTATTTGTGTGTGTTTTTTTCTCTCTCTCTCTCTCTCTCTTTTCGTGTTAATTTTTTCAGCTTTTTTATATTTGGCTGGCAAAAGTCTGTGGCGGAAGTGAATTTGCAAAAAACACAGCAACAACAACAGCAGCAACAACCAGTAACAGGGGTAAAAAGGAAACTGTTGTGCGCTTTTGACCAGGCCCCAGCCAAAGGCGGCGCAAAATGTTTGCAAAACATACAAAAAACAACAGCAACAACAACAGCAACTATAAACATATATAAATTTTATATATATTGCACAAAAAAGAGTGTCAGACTGAGCGACTCGTTGAGTACAAGCAAATATGCATAAGCTAACAACAACAACAACAACAACAGCAGTGAGAGCTACAGAAACAACTTGGAAGCGCATTTTATTTACATAAAAACAAATGACCAGCATTTTGTGCGGGTCTCCAAGCTGCTGGCTGACTGGCTGACTGGCTGGATGCTATCCATCGGGTAGTCAAAGTCAAAGCCGGGAGTGAGTCGTACAAATGCTAAGCAACAACAACGACATCAGAAATGAGAGAAAAAAGCAGTAGAAGTTGATGTAGAAGGTAAGACAGGGGTTGTAATTATCCAACATGCGAGAGAGAAAGAGAGAGAGAGCTGATGGGGGCAGCTTGGATGGAACCCTCAACAAAGTTGCACACGTTGGTAGGTCTATTAGGTAAATGCCTCAGCATGGAACCAGGCTCTGGAATTCGCTGGGAAAGTTGCAGTCGTCAGTCGGCAGTCGTCCCCAGCATGAGCTGGCAAATAACTACTATATGAATGAGAAAGGATGCCAACTGAATAATCTGCAGATGGCCTTTGCCCACAACTAGCACACGGAACACAAACTCCAGGAGCTGTACGGCTATAGATATTTAGGCTATGATAAAAGTACTTATCTATATCAGGAACAAAACTAAAACCTAAATGGAAAAGAAGCCTGGTAACGTTTTTATGGGAAACATAGCGCATAGTTACGAGAATTTTGAAGATGATTTTAAAACAAAAATGTTTATAAAAATATCTTTAAAATTTGATTTTCGATTTTATAAATAAAAATTTAGTTTATCTAAGAAATTCTTTATATTTATTTGACTAAACATCAACTATTTTAAAACATTTAACATATTTGATAACTATTGCCTAATAGCCTTTAATATTTTAATATCAGACATATTTAATTTCATAAAACTGTCAAATTTCTTTCAAACAAATTTAAATATTTTACTTGTCTTTTTTTTAATTTTTGAAAAACATAGAAGGTGAGCCAAAAATTAAATCAAATATTAAGTTTTTATAAAATTTACATAAAGTAATATCAAATTATAGAAATTATAAAAAATACATGAAATTAAAAACAAATATATATATATATTTTTAAATTCTTTATATAAATAACACTCACTTTTAAACTTTTTTAAAATTATTTTAATCTATTTTTTTTAAACATTGAATTATAAAAATTAAACAAAATTTAAAAACTTTGAAAAATTATTATTCATGAAATTATATAAAATAACCTAAATTTAAAAACGTAACAAAAAATTTGGTTATATAGAGAATATTAAAAATAAAAAAAAAGTAAAATAAAAACATATTTGAAGCTCATTAAAAAACTTATCTAATACAAATAAATAGTTGTAAATTATAAGATACTATACAATTATCTAAAATTAATTCAAATTTCTAAATACAAGACGTAATCTTTTAATTTGTTTAACAATCTATTTATCTAGAACTGAAAATCTATAAACAACTTGGAAATTTCATAATTTTAAATACCTCAGCATAATTAAAAACCAACTCTAACTCAAACTCGCTCAGCTCTCAGTGAGATGCTAAACAGCTTTGAAGAGCTATTTAAGAATATTACGCAAAAATAATTTTTTTATTTTGGGCCAATTCCAAATGGGGCAGAGCAACATTTGCTCTGGCTATTGCGGTCAGTCTGCCCCCTTTTGTATATTTCTTTATGCTGTTTCGCTATATGTGGGCCGGCTGAGCAGGCTCCTCCCTTGCCCAACTGCTGCCCACAACCTGTTCAACATAATTTGCAGCAGTTCTTTTTTAATCAGAGCAAGTGGCTCGCTGGACAAGTACTCTGTAAGTAGTTCTCTTAGCCAGCTGCTGCTGCTGCTGCTGCTGCTGCTGCTGCTGCTGCCCACCGATTAGCCGTTCAGCTTAGCCGAGGTTCAATGCACTGCAAAATGGTTGCGTATTAACCCACACACTTGCTTGGTAGACAGGGGCGGGAAGGTATGGGCGTGTTTTAGACAAGTGCGTCAAAAGTTTAGCACGTTTTGAGGCACGACTCTAAGCCAAATCGGTGCTAAGTCCGGCTATGAGCCGAAAGCCGTCCGTTTGCCGAGGTTTAAGCTTTAATTCAATTTGCCTGGCTAAAGCGCTGGGATTATATAGTCAACTCACAGGCAGAGAGAGAGAGAGAGAGAGAGAGAGAGAGAGGTATATGTATGTGTATCTATAAACCTACATATTCGCAGGTTTACACAGCCCGTATTCCCTGCTTTTGGGCCATCAGCATTTACGAGCTTGTAGGCAAAAGAGATTTGAACATTCTACACTTTTTTCATTTTTTTTATGCCCCCCTCTGTCTTGTATTACAACTTCTCTCACTCTCCCTCTTTTCAGAGCTTAACCACATCCTCAATTTTTCTAGTTGTGCTAAAAAGCGAACAACAAAACACACACAAAAAAATGTAATCATAATTTTTGTGCCGCCTTTTGTAGGTTGGTTGTAGGTTTGGCCGCTTGCTACACATGTTGAAAATTTGACTGCCTCCAAACTGTGTGTTTTGCGGGCTCTCGGGCAGGTGTATTTCTTTTTAGCAGGCCAGGCCTGCCTGTTTCTCTACTTTTATTTCGTGTTTGTGTTACTTTTTTGCCCGCTTTGGCCTTTTGCAGCTTGACTGGTATTAATTTTGAACGCGTGCAAATGGAGCTGCGACCACGAGCTCGACCACATGCCGAGGCAGCTGCTCACCTGCTCACCTGCTCAGCTGCTCAGTTGCTCAGTTGCTCAGCTCCAGCCATGTCCCTGGGCGTGCGCTAAACCAAACAAAAACAAAACAAAAACCAACTGAAGCTGAAGCTGAAGCTGAAGCTAAAGCTGCTATCATAATGATGCCAACTGCAACTGCTGTTGCTGTTGCTCCCTTTGAAACAATGTGCCACAAAATATTTAAGCAATTTGCTTTTAACTACATAAATTACGCTTAATAAACATGCACGAAAATCGATTGCTGCACAATCTTTGCAAAATTTTTAAATTATTTTTAAACGTTTTTTCCCATCCTTCTTCTTCTCTTTTTCTTTCTCTTATTAAAGAAGTCATTTTGTAATAATATACAATTAAATTGTGAAATGGCAATTAAACTTGTTGAGCACAAGGGAATTTATTTATTCAGATGTTTTTGCCTCACTGATTTTGTGCTTGAATATTTTTAACAAATTTCTGCAATACTTGAAATAATTTAATATTGCATAAATATTTGGAATGTGTTGGATTTTAATATTGTTCAAAATTTGTTATAGTGTTTTGTTTTTACATAATTAAAATGCATTTATATTTATTATATGTGTGAGCTGAAATATGTAAGCTGCATCAAATCCAGCACTTACATTTTTAAAATATTTTATTTATATTGTATATTTATATAATATATATTTATATATTATATATTTATATTTTTGATGATCGGTTTTTGTAATACTTTGTAATTCTTAAATAATTAATTCACAATATTTATTTTATATGAACTTCAGCATAAATTTTAAAAAATCCTTTGCTTAAATATAAACATTATTTATAAGTTTGTAAACATACAGATAATAGGGTTTTAAAATATTTATGCTGCAGTTAATATAGAAATAATATTAATTAAATATATGTAAGTCATTTTTGTTAAAGCCATTTTTTATTAATAGTATTATTTTTCAATCATTTTTTATACAATATTATATTTTTAAATCATTTGTTTATACAATAAAAATGATTGATATTTTTATATTTTCATAGCTTTATATTTTTATATCTGTTTTTTATTATTTTATTTTTTTATATTGTGTTTTCTGTGTTTTTATACAAATGAAATTTATTTCTAATTTTATATGAGTTTATTTTTTGTGAATATTTACATTTTCTTATACTAATTTAAATTTTGTTTAATTTTTTTTTTTTACTTTTATTTATTTTATTCATATATATTTTTTTTTTAATTTATTTTTAGCCTTCATATTTTTGTTTAAATTTGTATAGCTTTATAGATTATTCTCTATTCATGTTTATATATATATATTTGTATATTCTATTTATATCTTGCCTTTTTGCTTCGACTAGATTCATTAGAAATAGTGTTGATTCCTAATTCCTATACATATATAAATACGTTAAATTTATCATTGATAAAAAATGGAGCAGCTCATCGCTAATCTTCAAATAATAATTCCCCCCATAAATCTATTTCTATATTTAAGAAATTCCTTTGTCTTTGCGCCGCCTCAGCTCATAAATGCAAATGCACGTTCCACTCTCTATTCATTTGCAATTAGCATCGTGTTAATTAATGATTTTCAATGCTCACTAATAAATTCGTCATGTGCTGTAAAAATGATTAAAGGTCGACGACGAAATCTGACCAAGCAAAACTAAATTCTTAATTCGATGCTCAAACATTTTCATCGGCATATTTTCATCGCCATCGCCTTCGACACATTCATTAGCATTGAATCAAAAGCAGAACAGAGACAAATTGTTAAGTCTCTGTGTTTCTCTGTGTGTGTGTGTGTGTGTGTGTTAAAGTTGTTAAATCTTTTACATTTTTTATGCAAACAGAATTTTAATGCTCGTTTCAATTAGCAGCCAAACAAACTATGGCAACAAAAGGCGCCAAAAACTTTACAACACAAAAAAAATATGCAAAAGCAAAAACTATGCAGAATGCAAATTTGCAAAATTGGAAATAATTAAAAACAGAAACGGACTGCAGGCAGCAACAACAACAACAACAACAACAACGACAACAACAAAATGTGATGGCAAAAATTAAATTATGTGTGCCACAAAGTTCGCCTCGAATTATGTCGCATAAATCAAATAAACAGCAGCAGTAGCAAAAAAAAAAGGAAGAAGAAGCAGCAGCAGCAGCAGCAGGAGAAGTTGAGGCACAGCAAAAATGTTGAGCAAAATAACTGAGAAAAAATTTATACGAAAAACTTTTGCATTTAAAGCGAGAGCCAGAGGCTGACTGAGCTGGGCTGACGGTGTGGCACGGTGTGGCACGGTGGCAAGTGCCCCGTGTGTTAGCGCAACACTTGGCCAAAAAAACAATAACAACAAAAGCAACAGCAACAACAACAGCAATTTTTATACGTATTCGCATTGTGAAGTAGAAACCGCAGTGGGCAAAAAACAAGTGTTTAAATGTCAACAGCAAACACAAGAAAAACCAGCAGCAGCAGCAGTGGCAGTGGCAGCAACGGCAGACAGCAGACAGCAGACAGTAGACAACAGACAGCAGCACATCAGACAAAAGGAGTTATGTGCGAGTTTAGCTCTGCGGAGTCTGCAGAGCCGCACAATTCATATGGCAAGATAAACGCTGCCGCGACTGCGTCTGCGACTCATCTTCTATTTGTTGTTTTACTTGTACATATTTCACTGGTTTTTTTTCTTTTATATATATATTTTTTTTACTTTATTTTGTAAGCCAAATGTCATGAACTTTTTGGTGCGGTCAACGTAGCATCTGCAACTGTGAGATACATTTTTTGGCGCACATGACGCTTAATAACTTACCCGCCAGCAATGCAAATGTCAAAGTTATCCAAAACTGCATCTTGTTGCCTTTTGTTGATGTGTTGCACATATAGAGATATATATGTAAATATACTTGTATATATTTATATTTGTTAACAAATTTGATTGGATTTCTTGTTGGCTGTTTACAGTCGCAGATACTTTTGTATCTTTTTTTTTATTTTGTTGATGTTTAATTGCAAGCCGCTGCCTGCGCTAGGCTTGGCCATGCATTTGAGCCATGCATTTTACACAAATACATAAATACACACATACACAGATACACACAGAAAGGTTAGTTAATATCAACTGTTGTTTAAAATTTGTTAAGCAAATATTTTGTAACGCCTTTCAGTTGTTGTTTTGTTTGCAACTCTCGTTTTCTCGACTTTGTTTTGTTTTGATCGTAAACCACACGCTTGACACACGCTTCACAAAGACGCGACCACGTACATAAACAACGCGCAGACCGCTGAAGACTAAACGCAGCCACAAATGCCGCCTTGCTACGAAGGTCCACTCCACTCACTTGCAACTTGAAGCGGCGCTTGGATCGAACTCAAACCGAGTTCAAGTGGCTTGCCTTTGTACGTTTGCAGCCAGCTCGAACTCAAACACGAACTTATACGAGTCAAACGTCGGTTTGGGTCATTGCTAAGCCAGCCACGAGACCAAAAAGATGTTGCAACTGAATGTGCTGGCATTTTAAATAATACTATTTAAAATTATATTTTAAAAAAATATTCACATTTTTATTTTTATTTATATTTATTATTACATTTATTTTTTTAATTTATTTTATTATTTTAATTTATTTTTTTTAACTTTTCTCTCTCAGCTGCTCTCAGCTTATCTAAAAACGATTGCAGCTTCGTTTTATGTTTTAGTACAGCTGCTTCGTTTGCCAACTTCGTTTAGCAAAGGCACACGACTCTCTCGCAGCAGCCATGGCGTTTGCGCCGAGCCGCTGTCGAATTGGTGCTCTTCTCTGCTAAACATTTCGAACTGTGCAGCCGTGGCTCTTATACAAAACTCTGCTACGCCAGCAATAGCAATAGCTGAATATAATTTCGAACTCCATTAGTAGAGCGCACAGAAAATGAGCAGCTAATTCGAATATAGTATAAGAGTGACAGTAGAAGAGCTGGCTGTAGCAGAGCGGCAGGCAACATGTCTGAGCTCTGTTTTTTTTTTTTCGATTATGAAAGTAAGAGTATTTTGTCCATTCGTCCGTCCGCTCGTCTCGCTGGCAATGTTAGTGGAAAAACATGGGAAAAACTTCATCGAAAATGCAGGCGGGGCCAAACAACAAGTTTTGCCCAAAAGATTCTAAAAAGTTTGCCATACAAGCGAAAGTGGCAGCCATGGGAAGTCAATTTGGCTGCTTAGAGTGCGCACCACTACAGCTATAACAATAACAAAGCACACACTCACACACACACATACATACATCATATGTGTATCTGTATTGAAAGATGGATTATGTTTGGATTTATTCAACTTTACTTTGGCCTAACTTTTAGACCTTGAGCATATTCCACTCGAGACCCACAAATAATTCATAACAAATTCGAATAAAAAGATTTTTAATCTTTTGGGCAAAAGATTTTTGCTGATTTTAATATTCTAATAAAACTTACTTATAAATGCTTTGAAATGAAGTCAGGAGATTTTTGATAATGCTGGCAAGATTTTTATTGAAATTTATTATCTAAAGCATTGTAATAAAATTATTAATTTACTCATAAGTAAAATATATATTATATACATGTTTTTGTATACATATATTACAAAAAAAAAAATAATAATAATAAATAAAAAAAATACTTTAAAATAAAGTTCATATATTTTCAGACTTATATAAAAACAATTGATTAGAATTTATGGTTTTAAATTTAAATTTTTTTATTTTAATATGTATTTCTTTTATATGAATTTTTTAAATAAATGTATACAAACAAATACATATAAAAAGAAAATAAATAAACTTTTTCAAATTAAAAAAATTAATTTGATTTATCTATTTTTTTTTTTTTTTTTTTTAATTTATTTTCAATATTTTTATGTATTTTATATTTATAGAATAATTATTATTATAAAAAATTATGATAAATAACGAAAATTATTATTAAACAGTTCAAAATTTAAATAAAGAAAAATGGACAACATATTTTTAAAATTTAAAGCTACATATTTATAATTCAATAGTAAATAATAAAGTCTTTAATATTTATCTGTATCATTTCCAGCTGTGCCCACACTTATTTTCTTTAATTAATTTAATTACCAAGAGCTTGCACACTTTTAGCACTCACTGTGGTTTAACGTGTAGCCTACCCACACTTGGCCAGGCCGCATGCTTCACTTTCCAGCTGGACAAAGCTTCGGCATTTGTTGTCATAGGCTGTGTTGCCTCTTTAGAAGTCCTCGAACTGTTTGCAGAGCTCGTGTAGCTTTCACTTTTTGCACTGCAACACAGCAGTTTGTTGTCGAACAGAGAATTTGTCTCCCATGGAGATCACCTAAGCCCAGTTTTCTACTGAAAAGTTTGTGGACCACAAACCAAACAGATGTTATACATTAAATATAGAGTTAATGGAAAGCCCGCAGCACTTGAATGCCTGAACTGAGTTTTCTGAAGAATTTTACTCAAGTTTTTTATTTAAAGAAGATTTGAGCTCAAAATAAGTAAAGCAAGCCGATTTGCAACTTCTGTAAGATATATTTTAAGTATTTTTAAATATATTTATTTTATTTCTTTTCATTTTACTTTTACATACTTTTAGATTTCATTTTTTATTGTATTTGTATTTGTATATATATTATATAATTTATTTCCATTTTATTTTTATTTTTTCTATATATTTTTTTTTAATATATATTTCTTTTTTTATGATTTCTACATATTTTACAAAATTTATTTTTTCTTATTTTACTTTAGTTTTTTCATATACTTATTTTTATATATTTTTTTCGTATCCTATATAATTTAATTTATATATTTACATAATTTCTTTTTATTTGATTTCATTTTTGACAAAAAATTAAATAAAGAGTTCTAATCATATATCATATTTATACATATGTCTTCTATATCTCATGTATCTCATATATCTCACATAACTAATTCATCTCATGTATCTCATATATCACACATATCTCATATATGTATCTATCAACCCATTAATCTTATCCATTTCTATACACTCCATTCATATTCAATTCTCAAAACTATTTCAAGCATTCTATATCAACTTTTTTTGTATTCACATTCTCTTCCATTTGTTCGCTCCACATCTCAATCTAGTTCTCTATAAAATGACTTTTGAAATTAGAACTCGCTGCTCGCTGACAATTCAACACATAATAAAATTATAAATTCAAGTTATCTTATCTGCCCTTCCATCGTTGGAGAGGGTGTGTTCTTAGCATAAGTTGAATTTTAATCGTAGCTGTTGGCTTTGCTAATGAATTCCTACACACAAAAACAACCCTCTCGGATAAGAACTAACAAGAGCCAACACGCATTCGTGTGAATTTATGATCGAGATATTTTTCAAGTGAAACAGATGTAAATTAAACTATATTATTTAAATTTACATTTTCAAAAATCTTTTGTAGTACAAAATAAAATTTTGTTGATTTAAAATAAATTTTAAAAACAAAAGGAACTTTAAAAAAAATAATAATATTAAAAATATAATATATAATATATAATGAAAGTATAAAAAAAAAATAATAATAAAAATATAACATATAATTTATAAAAAATTAAAAATAATATAAATATATAAAAGTTATAAAATAATATAAAAATATTTTAAATATATTTGAAAGCTACCTATAAACATAAATTTCAATTAATTTGTCTTAAGAAATTGCTCAATAAACCATTTTTAATTTAATTTAAGTCAAAAAATAAATCAAATTTCGTAATAAATATTTAAAGCGCATTTCATGCAATGCCAAATTTATGTTATATAAAAATAATTATGCCATTGCTCATAAAATTTTATTTTTATTTTTCATTTTTCAAATTAATTGAAATGCTTAAAAAAAGAAATCGAGAAAGAAACACATAAAATGCGAAATGCGAAAACGACTTTGCATTTGCCGCTGATAAACTGCAATAAAAATGTTTTTTCAATAGCCGAAAAATAAAGCCAGCAGATGTATGTATATATATATATATATTGATATATATGTGTGTGTTAACCCAAAAAAGAAAATAAATATAGTTAACGGCAACAACACTCACCAAAACGGACTCGAATCGCCATCTGTAGCAGACATTTGGGCGCATCATCCACGTGGTTGACTTTCGATGGGTAACGCATGAGCGGGATAAGGAAAGAGCAGCCAGAGGAGTAGAGGAGCAGCAGACAGGCAGACAAGCAGGCAGGCAGGCAGGCAGACATGTGCACATTTATACCTATGTAAGCTAGCAAATGCAGAGACAGAGACAGTGATAGAGACAGAGGCGGGGGCAGGGGCAGGGGCAGGGGCAGGGGGCAAAGACAGAGGCAGAGGCGCAGGCAGCAGCAGCAGAGTCAGTGGCCAGTAGTCCACAGCGGGCTTTATTAATGGCTCATAATGACTTAAGTGAAATTACTGAAGCATAGCGACCCCCCTCACCACTCACCCCTCTCTCTTTCCCCTCCACTTTGTGTCTGTGGCATCTCCCTTTTGGCCTGGTTGAAAATTCAGCTGCAGTCATAAACAGCGAGAATTCCCACGCGGCATTTAATATTCCTTTTCCTTTGGCCAAGTAAGTTCTCTACCTCACTCACACTCTCCCATCTCTCTCTATCTATCTCACCTCTCTCTCTCTCACTCTCTCTCTCTCTCTGATTCTCTGGCTGTCGCTTCACATGGTTTTCCCTTGGAATATCCACAGGTTTCTTCATCGTAGGCCAAAACGTAGTGTATATTGCATTTAAAGGCCAACGTAATTTGATTAGCAAACTGAAACTTAATTGAAATAGCAGCTCGCTTTATATACACTCGCAGTAGTCTATGCAGAGTGCTCTAATTGCGTTTTACACAAAAGCTTACTAATTTCGAGCTAAGAGCTGAATTTTTTAGTTTTTTGAAAGCTTTTGTTTAACTCTGTTTGGCACAGTTTTTTGGTTTATTTAATAATAATTGTATTTATAAATGAGGTGCTTATTTAATGTGTGTGTAGTTTTTAATGAAAAATATTAAAAACATATTATGTATATTTAATGGTTAGTATATTTATGTATTTTTATTTTTAAAATAAATTTAAATCAATTTTTTTCTTTAATTTGAGATCTATATATGCTACATGTAATATAAAAAATAAATAAACTAAAATTTATACATATAGAATGCACTAGATATATATTTATATGCTTTTATTTTAAATAAAATTTTGATCAACTTATCGCTGTGTTTTTTTTTTTAATTTGAAATTTTTGATATTTTGTATTAATAATATATATAAATATTTGTATTTTAAATAAAATTTTGATCAAATGTATTTTATTTTTTCTTTAACTATATTTGTAATTAGAGATTCATATATTTATAAGATATAAGATGAATTATAATAAAACTTGATTTAAATAAAAGATTGATTTATAGAGAGATAAATATATTTTTGATTTAATTTTGACTAATTTATTATTTTTATTATTAACTTGATTAAATTATATTTTTTATTATTTATGGTTTTTGTTATATAAAATATCAATGATATAATTTTACTCTCTTAAACAGCCTTCAACTGGTTAAGATTCTCTCACTCACTAGCGCTAATATTATTACAGTTTTTTTGTTATTATTTTAGCTTGCTTATTATCAAAGCTTGTTTAAAGTTTTAACACATTTTAATTTTCCCCTTTAACCTTTTTATATTCTGACCATACTTAAAATTCCACATAATACAAATTTGGCTAAGCATTTTAAGCTTGTTATATTTGTTAAAAACAGTAATGCACAAATTCAGTTGTAAATTTAATTTAATTTTTGCTTTATAAATAAACACATAAAACATTTTCAGTACCTTTGATAAAATCCCAGTTAGGATTTAGTTAATACCGTAAAAACATTAAACTTTCATTTCGGTTTATTGATTTACAGTTCTATATAAAACTTCGTATTTTTTATAAAAAACGAACAAAAAATACATACAACTGCTTTAATCATATTAGGTACATTTTTATTAGAAATTTATTTTTGAGGTTTTTCATTTTTATAATATTATTATATTTTCATTAAACTTGTAGCAACTCAGTATCTATATATAATATATTTTATTTATTATTTTCGATTTTCCAAGAGCAAATATATATGCCTCCATATTTGACATTTATTCCTTTTATTTAGCATATATATTATATTATTAAATAATTACCAATATATTTTTTATTATAAATTTTTTAAAATTATATATTTCTTTTTCAGATTTTTTTATTTATAGATTTTCTAAATCTGTTATTATTTCATTAGGTTTCTATAATTAAACTTGTTTTTTTTTTCTTTTTTAATTTTGCAGAAGCTTGTTTATATATATATATATATATATATATATATATATATATATATATATATATATATATATATATATATATATATATATATATATATTTTTTTTTTTAATATTTTATTATTATTATAAATCTTTTTTTCTATATATTTTCCATTTTTCTATTTAGTTGTATATTTTAACTCGTTTTTCATTTTTATTTTTAACTTCCTTTTTATATATTTTTTATATATTATGCTTTTATATAAAATCAATCATTTTATATTTTTTACATACAACAATATATTTTTGTTAGTCTATTCATATTAGATATTACATAAAATACTTTTCCACACATACATATGGATATATACCTTAAACATAATTATATATATGCAGGCATACTCATATAAGTATATTAAAGATTTATAGAAATAGAATCAAATATATTTATCTATATTTAACTAGGCTTTAGCTTAGCCCTAAAAGGAAAAAGTGATTTCGTTGATACCATCAACAGATATACATATGTAGATATATTGAGATATTTGAGTGTACATACATATGTACATGTGGTAATTGTAGATATACATTGTATACATATACAATTGTACATTTGCATTCAAATACATCCACATATAAATTGGGAAACCTAAATACATACATATTAGCCCAAGTTCTTTGTTAGGGTATTCAATCGTAGTCAAAGCTTAAACACCGCCTTCTTTTTTTTCTCTTTGTCTTAGTTATTCGCTGTTGTTGCTGTTGTTGTATTTATTGTTGCTGCCTCCGAGCTGCTGGCGTGCTAGCAAGTAGTTAAGGTCAGTTCATATATTATGCTTTGCCAGCAAAAGGTGCCATAAGTCTATGAGTGTGTGTGCATGGAAAGAGAGAGCGAGAGAGCAGAAGAGAAAGATAAACAAAGAGAGAGAGAGAGAGGCAGTGGCAGAGGCTGTAGTAGTTTTTGTCGAGCAGCTCTTATTTATTTTTGCCCTGGCTACCGAGTCGGCAACTGTTGCCTACTTTTGTGCGTTGTCTGATGTCTGATGTCTGCCTGCTAATTAAGCGAAATTTTGCGTAATAAGCTTGTCTGTAATTTGCGCTATCTTTTTGCCTTTTGTTTTTGTACAGCAATAGTGTTGTAGTTGTTGTTGCAGTTGTTGCTGTTGCTGTTGCTGTTGCTGTTACTGCTGTTGTAGTTGTAGTTGATGTTGGTTGCTTTTGGTTTCGCTTTAGTCCATTGGCTTTGTTTTTTGTTGTCGCTGCGGGTCCTGGCCATGGCCGTGGCTGGCTAGCCCCGTCGCCTTTGTGTTGACTTTGTTAACTGTCATCAAGGTGTTCATTGGCTTTGTTATTACGCCTCAATGAATTTTCGGGTATGCGTGTGCGTATATCTGCACAAATTGTGCGCCATTCAAGTGATATATGCGTGTAATTTTTCATATGCGCCAGCAGCTCCAGTCGATAGTTTGGGCTGACTCTCGGCTGCTAACAGTCGAGAGCCTTCGTAAATCATGTTGAGCCATGAACTAAAGAAACTGATACACACACACACACATGCACACCCGCACACTCACGCCTTCTTGGCGAGAGGTCAGCGATGGGAAAATTGAGAGCAAACTTAATGGAGTACATAAATTTATTGTCTTTAATTTGGTTTATCGCAAAAGTGCGCTTTAAATTACAAACGATTAATCGAATTAGATATTCACGTTTAATTTATGGCACTCTGTTTTTTTTTCTCTCTGAACTAAATTTAATATTTGTGAAATTATTTATTATTTATTGAGATAGCAAATTTAGTTCAGACAAACTAATTAGACTCCACCTGCTTAGCTTTTTTATTATTCATTGGTGTTCACTTTAATATTTGTGAATTTATTGATTAGTTATTGAGCTAGTAAATTTAGTACAGAGAAATTAATTTAACTCAACCTGTTTAGACTTCTGATTATTTATTGGGGTTTAATTTAATATTTGTGAATTTACTTATTTATTTAATATTTATTGAGGTAGCAAATGTAAATTGAATTTATTAATTAAGCTCAATGTGTTTAGTTTTTTTATTATTTATTGGAGTTGTCTTTATATTTGTTAATTTATTTATATTTGAGCTAGCAAATTTAGCTTAGATAAAATAAATTTTTTATTGTATATTTGAGTTTATTTTAGTATTTGTAAATTTGTAAATTATTTATTGAGATTGAAAATTTAGTTTAGATAAATTAATTAAACTCAACTTGTTTAGATTTCTGATTATTTCTTTGAGTTTAATTTAATATTTGTGAACTTATTTATTTATTCATTATATATTGAGCTAGCAAATTTAAATTTTACAAATTAATTAAACTAAATCTGTTTAGTTTTTTTTATTTTTTTTTGTTATGTTTTGGACTTTATTTTAATATTTGTGAATTTATTTACTATTTATTGAGACAGCAAATTTAAATTTAATAAATAAACTTAATTCAATTTGTTTAGTTTTTTTTTATTTATTGGACTTTACTTTAATATTCGTATTTTTTTTTTATTATTATTTATTAGACTTTTGCACACTTATTTGCAGGCCTTTCATTGACGCCCCCGCATCGTTTGTGGAGTCAAATTTCAATTGCCCCTCCCACTGTTTAGACTGATATGGCGCATTATTAACGCTACGTCAAGTTCAGGGCTCGCTTCAATTTTCACAAAATTCACACATACCTAATGGAAGTTCATACATATTGTTGTAATTTTTGCACCTGCTGCTCGTGTTTCACTTTTGTTTTTACAACGCCTCTTTATTCTTTTATTCTGGCGAACAGATCTGCCCGGATAATAACAACATTATTCACACACTCGCACACACGCACACGCGCACAGCATGGTGGCATTTTAAACACATGTAAACAAAACCGTTGAATTAAACCGAAAATTAGCATCGATTAAAGTCAAGAAGCGGTGACACACTCTGCCACCCCCCACCCCCCTGGCCTACTCGGCCAGGCAATACCTTATCAGCAGCACAAAGCCAACACACAGATACACACGCACACACACACACACAGACAGACACACGCGTTTATCTTGTGCTGTGGCACTTCATGCCCGCGCTGGAAACAAATTTTAACATAATTTAAACATGTGTTGAAGGCGCGCGCACACGCTGCGTATGCTTAATCCCTTTTAATCCGTTTTTAGGCAGCGGCTGCAATGCGCGACGGCGCAACATAACCTCAGCAACATGAGCGAGGACTAACCCAAGCTAATCTAACCTGCACAACAGCAACAGCAACAACTACAACAGCAACAACAACAACAACAAACTGCAGCCACTGATAAGGCAGCCAGCGCTGCGACGTCCTTGGCGGGTCCATTGAGGGTGCCAGCATAAATAAATAATAGGCTGTATAAGTAAATGTATGTGTGTGTGTGTGTAAGTGTGTGTGTGTGTGGCTGTTGAGGTGTTTGCAAGACTGCAAAAATATTAGTGCGCTGGAGGGCTTTAACACAGCTGCGCTTGTTATTAAACACTGGCGGCCTACCAGGGAGAAGGAGGTAGTGAGTGAGTGAGTGAGCGAGAGAGAATGTGAGTGTGAGTGAAAGAGATAGCGCCAAGACTTCAAGCAGTTCTTGTAGGGTTGTCTCAGGCTTACTGCTACTGCTGCTACTTATCGTATGCAAATGTTTAAAAATGTTTGTGCTCATAAATTCCGGACAAGCTAAGCGTATGAAAAGTGTTGAGTCTCCACACCTCCCATTCACGCCTTTCTCCCGCCGCCTTCTCCCTCTCCCTCACCCCCTAATCTATAGGTTGAGCAAAAATTTTGAGACTTGCCTTGTCTGCTGCTGCTGCTGCTGCTGTCATAAATTCATTAGTGAGTTTTTACGACGCTTGACAGCTATCGAGGCTATTGCCGGAGAGTCCGTCGTAAGTGCTTTGCGTTTTTATGTGGCCCATAAAAATACATAATTTGGCAAAGGTTAATGCCATTACGGTTGACCGCTCGCAAAGCGTAGTTCGGCTTAAATGTACTTAGATATACGCACTGCCCGTATAATTGTCAAGAAAGTGCCTAATTTATGCGCTCTGTGTTAGTAACTGTCCTTGATACACACTTGGCACTAATAAACCAGAAAAATGAAGAAATAAAGCAAGGCAAAGAAAGAAAAACTTATGAATAAATAAAACTGCGAAGTGCAGATGGATATTCAATTAAAAATTCACTTTGTATTATAATTATGCTTCATTATATGCGTGCCCAAATTAGCTCAGTCGTTCATTAGCTTACATATTTAATATTGCGTATAGAGCGACGCTGGACTAATTGATTTGATTCCCATTGACTGCGATTCAGGCAGACAAATAACCTTTTCGTGGAAAAACTCGTTCGAGGACAACAAGAAATGAAACTTGATTTGGGTTAAATGACCTTTCGCGACTACTTCAAGTAAAAGTTAATTAGCAAACTTATTTACTTTTGTTCCGAACTTGCATTTGGTCTTTATAAAACTGATAAATCAATCAATTGTTATCGATAACTGAATTAACAAAATAATGAGCTGGAGGGTTTTGCAGAGTTTCATTATTAAGCATGATAATGATATTAAGATCAAGCTTTAGTATGGTGTCAAGAAATTTAAGAATCTTTGTATAAGCTTTTAAATTTATTAATTAATACTTCAGCTTTGACTTGGAAATGCAATTTTATTTATTAAATAGAATTATTATGTATATGTATGTATTTTCATATGTTTATATTCAAATATTTATACATTTACATATTCTTTTTATAATATTTATATAAAGTTAAATAATTCATTTAAAAATATATATACATAAATATTAAATTTAAATTAAATATATATATATATATATATATATATATTAATCGATTTGATCGTAGTATAAGATAACAATTTTAAAAAAATATATGCATTTATATATATATATATATATATATATATATATATATATATATATATATATATATATATATATATATATATAAATGCATATATTTTTTTTAAATATATATATATATATATATATATATATATATATATATATATATATATATATATATATTTTTTTTTTTTTTTTTTTTTTTTTAATTGTAGATAATATTTGCTATAGACAAAACGGAAATCCTTGAAATTTGATCATTTTAGAAACTAAATATTGCATAGAATAATAAAATAAAATAATAAATTAAAATTAAAAATAAAATAAAAATAAATTTAGTATTTAGCCATTTAATAAAAAATATATATTAGTTAGCAAACTTATACAATTATCTAAAAATGTTGACTAAATTCTAACTGCTCTGAAAGTAAAACATCAATTCTGTGTGAACTGGTTCACAGTTAGCAATTTTCAATAAAACTTAAGACGAAAATGAAATCGTATTTAAATTTCAATAAAGAACTACAACTTAAAGTGTTAGTGAGTTAAACTTTAAGTTAAATGATAATTATGCTCGCTGTGATGCATTCAAGTTTAATCGAATAGTTTGCAGAATACTTTGTTTTCCTCAGCTTTTCCCAACTATGCATCGCCTGCTATTCAATTTTTCTTTATCCTTTACACTCACCTTCGCTCAGAATTTTGCTGTTATTATAAACAGAGCGATGCGCACGTTAGCATATTTTTTATGTAAAGCTAGAAATTTCCATCAATATGCAATTATGAAGTGATGAAGTTTTGCCTTTCACCTAGCAAAGGGTTTGATGAATTAAAGTGTTTAATTAGCATTAGTCGACAAATCAGTTAAGAGCGAGAAGTGTTAATTGGCGTCTGTGAAATGACTATGAGTATTTTTCTCTTTTCAACCTTGCCTTCAACACATTTTCAATTCAGCTTTACACAGTTCGATTCAAATGGGTTTCGAGTCTAAGTTGCAGCATAAACAAGCACCGGACATGGCGACAGCCATTTGGTTAGGGGCGGAGCTGGGGGCTGCCTTGACATGGCCATGCTTCGGGAGCAGGAGCAGGAGCAGGATATTCAGTCAGGATATGCTTGAGTTTTGCTTTCGGTTGCAGCCTTGGCCTGCTTTCGACATGTCCATCTTCAATTGGCCAGACTTTTGGGCCATTTTTCAGCTTGTCCTTCGGCTGCAGCTGAGCCAACATGGAGGCTTGACGCGTTGCCTTCTCAGTTTCTCAATTTCTCAGGATTCTTTTTGCATGGCAAATGTAATTTATACAAAATTAATTTACGTCATAAAAGGACTTTTGTAACTAGACAGGGCAGGAGCGGCGGGGCATGGCTCTGACTGTGAACTGTTGATGTCATAAATGTTGCATGGCACAAACACAAAACACAAAACACAAGGCAAACAAAGCAGGGGCAGGAGCAGGAGTAGGAGCAACAAATATGCATCGAAATAAAATAAAATATAAGCCAAAAAGTAGTAAAACCTAAAGCCCTGGCCAAAAGGCCCAAAAGCTGTGCACAATTTATGCATGAACACGCCCCCTTTAGCGCCTCCATGCTGGCAACATTTTGTTGCACTCCCCATAGCCACATAGAGTTGTAGTGGTGTGTGGAGGCCGGGAAGGAGGGGAGGAGGGGAGGAGGGGCCATGGGGTACTTGCCTATTGTGAATGCAGCTTAGAATTTGTTGCAAATAAAGTGAAATGGCAACGGGCTCTGTTCCCAAAATCCACACACACACACACACACACATACAAAGAAAGACTTGGCCAAGTCAAGCCAGCAGGCAAAGGCTGCAACGGGCTTTGGGTTGGGCTAAGAGTTACGGAATAAGTGAGAGAAAAGCCAGCAAGGCAGCAGCTAAGAAGAAGAAAAAACCAGAAAAAAAAAACAAAACAAAAAATTGGCAATTTAACATTTGACGTTTTCTACGAGACTTGTTCAAACAATATACTTGGGAATTTGTTTTAATGCTCAGGCGAGGCAGGCAAAAGAGAGAGAGAGAGAGAGAGAGAGAGAGAGAGAGAGTTTTGGCGGAGTTGACGGGCGTCTGCCTTAAGCTCCATGCGAGCTGTAAGGACCACGACTGGCGACGGCGACTGAGCGGGGCTCGTGGCTATAAGGGCAACTGGCAATAATGGCTTTAAATTTTTATTAGATGACGACGCTTATGCGCCTTAGTTGCCTTCTGTGCTGCCCCGGCACGTTGCAGCTGCTTGAATTGTTGAAATGTTGTTGAAAATGCGATACAGCTGCAGTTGTTGTTGCTGTTGTTGTTGTTGTCGTTGTTGCCACTGTTGTTGCAACACTCGTCAGTACTTGTGACTGTATATGTGACTGTGACTCTGTGTGTGTGTGTGTGTGTGTTTAGTTAGGTAAAAATTTGCCCGTTACCTGCACAGCGCAAACACTTTCATATCAAGCTGCTCATGCAGAAATAAGTATGAGCACTAATTACCAAAAAAAAAGTATAATAATATAAAATAAATACAAACAGGCTGCAGAGTACAACAAACATAGAAAAACGCATAGTGTGTGAGTCAATGCGAAGCTGGGATACACTATTCAAATAAGTTTTGTATGTGTAAGATATAATTAAGAGAAGCTGATCTGATGATGATGATTGGCTAGCTAATTAGCAGTTATCAATGATGGCTGAAGGCTTACTGTTATATTTCAGAATTAATTACAGACTAAATCCAACATTAAAGGTTTACAATAATAATATTATATATATATATATATATATAATTGACAATTGATACACAGATAACATACATATATTTCCATTATTTGAAAATAAACTAGTTTAAAGATGGTCTAGTCTTTAAACTAGTATATTTTCAATTAATGGAAATATATGTATGTTATCTGAGTATCAATTGTCAAGGTTACATGGGTAGACTGAAGATTGAAATATTTTATATGTAAAAGGCTTTTTTAAAATAAAGACATTTAGCTTTAATTTACGCTTCTAGACAAAAAATTGCATAAGAAATTATGTAGATAATACGATCATGATTTGCTGACGATGTAGGGTCTGTTAATCTATACATATATCAAGCCAGCTCGTTTATATAAACTGATTGCTGATCATAAATATATTTAATATTGAATTATTATTATATATATTATAAATATATTTTTAATAAAAAATATATATATTTAATTTGTTCACAAAATATACAGAAGAGTGAGAGCAAAAGCTCTGCTGCTTGCATATATTTACAAATGCAAGTATACATAATATTAACAACAATTTCCAACATGCCAAATGAGCAGCATGTGTCTCTCTCTCTCTCTCTCTCTCGCTCTCTCTGTGTGTGTGTGTGTGCTTGCTTAGCTAGTTGCCCCTGAGCGTATGCTACACTTTATTTTATGTGGCTGCTGTCGCCTAATTCGCATAATTACGCGCTTATTATTTTTGCAAACCGAGCAGACTCACGATTCTGTCCACTATGCACACACGCACACACACAAATTTGTAGATAAAAGTATAATTGTATTTGTGCGTAATTGTATTTCGCTTTGCGTGTATCCTGTAATTGTATTATTTGCTTGATTTCATTATTTTCTATGGCAAAACGCAGCGGATCGCAGCGCAACGCGACGCAACAGCTCAGCGGCCATAATTAACCAAATAAATAAAACAGTCGAAAACTGCCCAGCAGATATAAAGGCATTATAGCAGAGCCTAAAGGGAAACGGAAGCGTGGCGAGCCAACAACTAACAACAGATAGCCAAACACACACACACACACACATACATACATACACATATATGTGCCTATGTCTGTGTGTATTATTGAGTACCGACCATGGCCCGTGGGTTAGATTTGGGATTTTTGTTCATTGCCAGCATGACAGCAGCAAATTAAATGGCTGTCATTTCGCATTCTTATACCCTATAAAATTTAATTGACAAACCTTGAACAATATCAATTAAATAGCCTAATGAAAAATTACACACAAAAAAAGTATCAAAAGCTATTTAGACATGAATTAGGCTCAATTCAAATGCTAAAATTGTTGTAATCACATAAACGTTGTGCCATTTGATAATAATTTGATATGACTATCGCTGTCAGCGCAACCAAACAGCTAATAGGTAATGGCAATTTCAAAATAGACATATCTAAATATTAGCGTGTGTGCTAAACAAATTTAATAGCCCAGCAACAGATTGTAATTTATCACATTCTGAAAAAATATAACATATATAAAAAAAATATAATATTTGAATTTTAGAAGCTTACTATACTTGAGCTACCTTTTAAATTAAATATTTTAATTTTTTTATTAATGTTTAAATTTTCTTCGTCTTTAAAATTATTTTAATTTTCTTTATAAATATTTAAATTTGCTTCTTCCTTAAAAATATTTTGAATTTCATTATAAATACTTCAATTTTCTTCTTCCTAAAAATATTTTAATTTTCTTTATAAATAATTTAATTTAATTAATTTAATTTTCAGCCACACCAAAATATCAACAATAATGTTCTGCCAATTCAATAGATAAACGAACTAATTTTTTTAAATTCTTTTGTTTTTCCTTTTAAGCTCTTCAATTTTACAACGTTGAAAACCTCTATCAGCCTCTACATCTGACAATTTAAAATGCAGCTTCAGTCTGATGAATTCTCTTCACATTCATTTATTGATTTGCCCAATTTTTGGCCTGAAAACTTTGATTTTTTCCACGTTTGTTACGTCTTGATAAAATGACGAAAATTTCAAAAATGTAATAAAAGCTTTTGCATGGTATAAGTAGTATTATTTTAAGTATTTCATTTCATTTTAAAAGAGTTATTAATTAGAAGAAGAAAAAAACGATTTATTCTACTTAAAATGTAGATTATCGAAAATATGTTTTAAAAGGAAATTCTGATTTTAGATTCTAAAATATTTAGTTTATGTCTTAATTACGTGAGTGCTTTGAGTATTATTAAATATCTACACTTATGAAAAACTAAATACATAATAAATATAATAGTAACTACACTTTAACTATGGCATAAATAATGACGTATTTATTACAATTTGTTTTTAATAAAATCATCAATAAATTAGCCACGCCTCATTGATATTTGGCCAGATTAATTGATAAGCAGCTGATTATCAGTTTTTATTGCGTTTGATAAATTGAAATGGAATTGAAACAACTCAAGTGCATTGAATTGCATTAAATTATTTAGCAATACGGCAAGCATTATTAATGCATGCAAGTTTTTTTTTTTTTTGAAACAAAAGCTGGCATTGTGAGTGGCAAAAAAAAGTTAATGAATATTTAAAAAACAAAACTACTCAGTTATATACAAAAAGCTATTCAGCTGTTAGTTAATGCTGTTTTCCAAAAAAAAACTTTTACAACTTAAACCAATCACATTTACAGGGTATTTTTTAACACAGCATTTTTGCCAACAAGTTTTTTCAATTCCTTTTTTTTTGTGTGTGTTTTATGGCGGTTGGCTCATAGTTTGTTTGTTGGATTACTTATTGGCTGTTTTGCAAATTTGGTATTACTGTTTGTCCGCTTGGCTTTGCATTATGAAGTTGTGAGCATAACTAATTGAAAAGTTTTTGTCGCTTCGCTTTGCTTGACTAGCGGATTTACAACCAGCCAACGAACAACTGGCAGCGGGCAACGGGCAACGAGCAACTTGCAACATGCTGCAACGGGCAATGCATTCATCTCCAATGTTTTTTGTGCGATAAGCTATTGTTTTACTTATGATTCCGGCAACAACAAGAAAAACTGTTTAGAGAGTTTGTCTGAAGCCAAGAGATTATAACAAGTACACTCAAAAGGACAATGTTGCGAGGCCAGATGGAAGTTAATTTCAAATTCGATTTAACAAATTCTTTGGAATTTGTAATAAAGTTAACTTTTCAAGTTGTTAGTTGCTGTGTCGCGTAATTCTAGCGAAATCGAATTGAATAAATTAATCAAATTGTCAGTTCCTTAAAATTTGTCTTTCCAGGAATTCTGAAGCAACCGTAAATTGTGAGCAGTCTGTCCAGAATATTTCGAGCTTGCATTTGCGGAGGATATTAAAAATTGTATATTTATAAAAAATATACTTTTATATATCTAGCTTAAATTTTTATTGTTGGGAAAAGATTATGGAAGCGTCTACGTTATAAGTCTAAGTAGTCAGCTGGGCTGAGATGCAGAATGTTTTTATTAAAATGTAATGGACAATTCATTAAATTGCTCTTAAATTATGAAACAAGTAGTAGTAGAAATAGTAGTCAAAATAGTAGAAGTAGTAGCACTTCTAGTAATTGTAGGAAAACTTGTAAAAACAGTAGGTATACAAGTCATAGTAATAGTATTATCAGCAGTCATAATAGTACTGGTAGTAAAAGTAATAGTTGAAATAGTAATATTAGTAGTAGTAATAAAAATAGTAGTGATGCTAGTCCTGGTATTATTAGCAGTCATGGTAATTGTAGTGTTGTTAAAAGTAGTAGATATAGTACTAAAAGTAGTAGAAAAAGTAGTAAAAAAAATTGAAAGCATAAAATATAATGGTAAATACTAAAATATAAAAATTGTATTTGTAGTAGTTGTAATAATAGGAGTATAAATATTAATAGAAGTAGTATTATTTGTATTATTAGTAGTAGGAGCAATTATAGTAGTATTAGTAGTAATAGAATAGAAAACGTAGTTGTAGTATTAGAAGTATAATTGTAGTATTAGTAGTAGCAACTGCCTTAGTAGTAATATTAGCAGTAAAATAGTAGTATTAATAGTAGTATCAGCAGCAGTAGCAGTAGCAGTAGCATCAGTAATAGAAGAAGTACATAGTAAAAAAAGGCTAGAATATATAAAGATCTATTTCCAAATCGTACTATTTTATGTATTCTCCTTACTATGCACACGCATATGAGAACTTAGTCCTCAAGCTTTATTTATTATTTTCTTCAAGTTCATATATCATTGATTATTGATTTTTGGTAGCTGCCTCAATTTATCGTCAGAACAGCAGCAGCAGCAGCAGGAGCTGTAGTCAGCTGTGATGCGCATGTTGAATTATTATTAGACAAATTGTTTTGTTATTTAATTATGAAGTTTTTCTATAAAATTGATTTGATTGTTTATTAAATGCCTAAGCTCAACTCGCAAACTTGAGCGCTGGCTTCCGGTTCCGTCTTTGGGTAGGCACACGCACACACACACACACACACACACATACACACACTGTGAAATTCAATAGCCTTTAATAGGCAGCCTGTTACGTTAAGGTCTCATGGCTCACCACCGTCAATAACCACACAAATTACATTTATTTAAGTTCCGTCACATGAAACGTTAACAGCCCCTGGCCAAACACACACACACAAAGGACAGAAAGGGAGAGAGGGAGAGAGGGCGGTACAGTGAGAGAGATGCCTTCTCATAACTCAGCTTCTTCTGCATGCAACAATTGCCCATCTAATTCACTCAACTGCTCACCTGTTGGCCCCGCTCCCTCATTTGGTTTGGTTTTTGGTGTCGTTTCGTCGTCGTCGTCTTGGCTGCCGGCGTCTCAGTTAATGTTGTCTGATTTCATTAGCGCAGCTCCGCAGACATTGTCACCATCTACTCCGACCCCAACTGCCGCTCCTACTGCTGCTGCCACCCCCTCCTCCACATCTAGTGGGCCGACCGCAGCGGAACCTAAGCCCGAACACAAACATAAACGCGCATTGACAGTTTTCGTTGTAGGCCGACCTTAAAGATACACGCGTAATTTATCTCTTCACATCTCTTGACTGCTTCGCACGCCAATTAGACGCCCCCACGCTCCGCCCCCTCTTGCGCCCACTCTACACTCGCAGAGCCACTAAAGCATTTTACATGAACTTGAATGAGCTTATTATTGGTTTCGCTTTTGTCGATGGCTGTCAATATTATTGATACCCATGCTAAGCGTATTTATAAATGTATTTATATATTGCTCTCTTTATAGGCCTGGATTTTTTCCCACCAAGCTAAGCCGCTGGAGCTCCACATGCTGCTCCCCGCTGCCCCCGCTACCCCCGCTGCACTCAACGATCTGCCGTTTGTTGTGGCTAATTTGCTTTTATTATTCGCATTAAATTTTATGCTTATGTTTATGTTACTTATTTTCATTTTTGTTTTTGTTTTTTTTTTTCCCTGTTCTGTTCTCTTCTAATAAAAGTCGAGAACCGATAGAAATTGAGACATTGTTGCCAGTGCGAATTAGCCGGAAGTGTTTCGCCCTTATCCGCTTCGTTGCCGTGCATTTTAATGGTCAGTTTAGACCAACAGTTGCTGCAGCAACAGCTGCTGTCGTTGCCGCTGCTGCTACAGCTGCGACTGCTGCTGAGCTTAGCCTGGCCTAAAACGCAATGATTAGAAATTGCCGCCAAGTATAGAGCGTAGCGAAGTGTTATTAGCATTTTCGACATGTGATGCCCATACAGCGACATTAGCAAAAGTCGCATGCCGAAAGCAATACAATATATGTATAGGGTGCTGCCCCAATGGCCAGTTGAGCATAGATTGCTTAGAACAAGACTAATTTCAATTATTATATATATAGATAGAGATATATGTTATAGATAGATTGATAGACCAATTTACATTGTAGTTATAGTTATAGTAGTAATAGACAAATAAATTAATAGATTAATAACTAGATAAATAGATTAATAGATAGACAGATAGATAGATGATTGATAGATAGATAGATAGATAGATAGATACATGGATAAATAGATAGATAGATAGATATATATATATATATATATATATATATATAGATACATAGATACATAGATACATAGATACATAGATACATAGATACATAGATACATAGATACATAGATACATAGATACATAGATACATAGATACATAGATACATAGATACATAGATACATAGATACATAGATACATAGATACATAGATACATAGATACATAGATACATAGATACATAGATACATAGATACATAGATACATAGATACATAGATACATAGATACATAGATACATAGATACATAGATACATAGATACATAGATACATAGATACATAGATACATAGATACATAGATACATAGATACATAGATACATAGATACATAGATACATAGATACATAGATACATAGATACAGATACATAGATACATAGATACATAGATACATAGATACATAGATACATAGATACATAGATACATAGATACATAGATACATAGATACATAGATACATAGATACATAGATACATAGATACATAGATACATAGATACATAGATACATAGATACATAGATACATAGATACATAGATACATAGATACATAGATACATAGATACATAGATACATAGATACATAGATACATAGATACATAGATACATAGATACATAGATACATAGATACATAGATACATAGATACATAGATACATAGATACATAGATACATAGATACATAGATACATAGATACATAGATACATAGATACATAGATACATAGATACATAGATACATAGATACATAGATACATAGATACATAGATACATAGATACATAGATACATAGATATATAGATATATAGATATATAGATACATAGATACATAGATACATAGATACATAGATACATAAATACATAGATACATAGATACATAGATACATAGATACATAGATACAGATACATAGATACATAGATACATACATACATAGATACATAGATACATAGATACATAGATACATAGATACATACATACATAGATACATAGATACATAGATACATAGATACATAGATACATAGATACATAGATACATAGATACATAGATACATAGATACATAGATACATAGATACATAGATACATAGATACATAGATACATAGATACATAGATACATAGATACATAGATACATAGATACATAGATACATAGATACATAGATACATAGATACATAGATACATAGATACATAGATACATAGATACATAGATACATAGATACATAGATACATAGATACATAGATACATAGATACATAGATACATAGATACATAGATACATAGATACATAGATACATAGATACATAGATACATAGATACATAGATACATAGATACATAGATACATAGATACATAGATACATAGATACATAGATACATAGATACATAGATACATAGATACATAGATACATAGATACATAGATACATAGATACATAGATACATAGATACATAGATACATAGATACATAGATACATAGATACATAGATACATAGATACATAGATACATAGATACATAGATACATAGATACATAGATACATAGATACATAGATACATAGATACATAGATACATAGATACATAGATACATAGATACATAGATACATAGATACATAGATACATAGATACATAGATACATAGATACATAGATACATAGATACATAGATACATAGATACATAGATACATAGATACATAGATACATAGATACATAGATACATAGATACATAGATACATAGATACATAGATACATAGATACATAGATACATAGATACATAGATACATAGATACATAGATACATAGATACATAGATACATAGATACATAGATACATAGATACATAGATACATAGATACATAGATACATAGATACATAGATACATAGATACATAGATACATAGATACATAGATACATAGATACATAGATACATAGATACATAGATACATAGATACATAGATACATAGATACATAGATGCAGATACATAGATACATAGATACAGATACATAAATTCAGATACATAGATACAGATACATAGACACAGATACATAGATACAGATACATAGACACAGATACATAGATACAGATACAGATACATAAATACAGATACATAGATACAGATACATAGATACAGATACATAGATACAGATTCATAGATACAGATACATAGCTACAGATACAGATACACAGATACAGATACATAGATACAGATACATAGATACAGATACATAGATACAGATACATAGATACAGATACATAGATACAGATACAGATACATAAATACAGATACAGATACAGATAGATGATTGATAGATAGATAGATAGATAAATAGATAGATGTATAGATAGACAGATAGAAATATATATAGATAGATAGATAAATTGATAGATAAATAGATAGACAGCCAGATAAATATATAGATCAATATATAGATATAGATATAGTTCCACATATTAGACGATACTACATATGATATTCTGCTTTAAAGCCATTTCAAGCTGGTCCAAATTTTAGCTAGCAGTTTTGCACAAGGAACTTGTATTTAGAAATGCTTTTTATTATTTGTTTCATTTAGATTTTAAGCATACATCTGCGGTAAAACAAATAGTACTAGTAGTAGTACTGGTGGACAAAAAAAAAACTGTGATAAACTCAATATTTTCAAAACAATTTGAAACGAATATTAAGATTAATATATATATTGTTATTAATTTAGATGTCGATATAAAGTTACTAAGGGCTTACATTTTTTATTGTCTCTCTCTTTAAAGACTCTAGTTTTTTTACGTATGTAAACATGTTTTATTTACTGTCATCCAGTTATTCACTCTGACCGGTGTGACGGACTGATTTACTGCTTACTCGCTGAAACCCCTCTGTATTCTTAGACTGCCTTAAAGCCAGGTGCCCTATCGCACTAACCTTCAAGGTGAATCCCTTCTACTATAAACTCTAGCTGAGCCATCTAGAGTAGGTAATTTCAAATGATCTGGCTTATAGCATGCTTTAAAATAATAAGAGCAAAAATTGTATGGAAATTAGTTCTTTAATGAGTTATAATAAAGTTCAGTCTATGCTATTATCATATTTAAAAATATTATTTATATATTGTCATATCAACAGCAATATCAATAACATCGTTAATAAGTCAACAAATAAAGTTTATTAACAAATGGTAATAAGCCCGCTGGATATAAAGCTTCAAAGACTGGAAATATCGAGTAACGCCACAGTTGAATTGGCATTGCTGATTGAAACTTGATTACAAACGATTTAAATATGCAATAATTGCTGATTTCAATATCCGGCTTAAACGAACTTAACGCGTAAGCCGTGTGGTCAAAAGCAGCCCTATTAATGTCGTTTGATGTGAAATTAAATTATTAATTAAAAAATTGTTTAATTCGCATTAAGTATGGTGATGACGACCTATAAGTTTTCCATTCGAGTGCCGATGGCAACTTCTCTTAATTCAAAGTGAGTTTTAGGTTTCGTATTGACTCGACGAGCTTTTATCAGCATTAACGTATGGCCCTAGCCCACCTTAATTAAAATCTCGCTGGCTGGTAAATTTCAATTATATTGTGTGACCTATCAGAGGCACAACAGTAAACAAGCCAGCGTAGCACGCCCCCTAAAAGTCAACCTCATTTGCCCCCATGCAAAGAGCGGGCGTTGTGTTGCTCTGTGTCTATCTCTCTCTCTCTATCGCTCTCTCTCTCTCTCTCTCTCACAGTCATTCGTTCGCTCATTCGCTCGCTTGTTTGTTATGAAATTCGCATATAGGTAAAGGTCTCAACGCCAGCATCACTGTCCCATCCCGCAAGCACAACACATATGTGTCATAAAAACAGGCAGCGCATAACTCTGCCCCACATCCACACCAGACTCGACTTCCAACAGCAGCAGGAATAGCAGCAGCAGCAGCAGCAGCAGCAGCAGCAACTCTCCCGTTTGCCGTATGTTGTTTTGTTTTTTATGCCACACCTCGATGCAAATCATTGCCACATCTGACGCACATGTGGCACGTAACAGACACAGAGACATGCTTCCGTACATCGCTTGCCAGCGACGCCAGCAACGTCGTCGTCGTCGTCATCGTTGCAGGATTTGTCTGTTTTGTGATTGTCGTCGACGGCGGCTGCTGCTGCCTGGGCCAGTCCCCTCCTGCCCCTCCTGCCTCCTCCTCCACGTCCATCGTCTGCTGTGACATTCTGTAGGCGCTATGGCGTGCGAAATTGTAAATTTTTGCATCCACCCGCCACTCCGGCCCCAGTCTCAGCTCGCTCCCACTCCAACAGCTGTTGCCGTCCATGTTTTGCTTTGTTGTTTTTCTGTGTTTTTGGGCATATGCATTATTAAGAATATACTCAGCTGTCAACAAGTCAGCGTCTGGTGCACGGCACAGGCTCTGTGTTTTTGCGTCTGGACTTTGATTGGCCCCCGCCAAAAGCATTTGAATTTTCGCCTTTGATACGGGGGAGCTTATGTTGCTCGCTTAGTTTAATTCTCAGTTACGTTTGAAGTTGACAAATTTTAATGAAATTTGCGACAACCTCTAATAACCTATCGCTCCCTCTCTCTCTCTTTCTCTCTCTGCTGATGCTGCCTCCTAACTAACCCTGTTTCCCGTTGACTGCTGCTAATGATCGCAGTTATTGAACTCGCCTGTCTCTCGTCTAGCCGTCGCCCTAACTGGCCCGTCGATGAATCATGAGTACGTGCCGAAAGTTTCACTTTGGGGTTTTTCGCTTTTCGGCTTTTCGCTGCATGAGCTGAAAAAAAAAGTTGACTCCGCTTGACCTGCACCAATAGAGCGCGCGCCTTTTTCGAGTTGTGCTTAAAAATTTATTTCATATTTCTGCTGACAGCAGGCGGGGCCAGCGGGCGGACGGGCGGACGGGCAGCTGCCGCCACAGGAAGCTGCATCTGAGCTGGCCGCTTTGCTATTTACTTTTCATTTATTTGAAAAAAAAAATGAAAAGAAAGAGAGGAAAAAAAGCGCCGCTGCTGCAGTTACATAGACCTGTCCGCTGCCACGCCCCTGCAGCGCCCCTTCAACATTTTGGCTCGTCACTTTTGCTCATTGGACACGTGTTCACAAATATTTGTGCTACGTGGCTGCACACCTTTTGGCATTCCCACTCCCCAGTCATTTGTGCCTTTGTGTACCCTAGGCTCTTTAATCCTGCAAAGGGTATACAACTTCTAATGGCCAATTACATCGTTTTCTGCCAAGTGCTCTGTAAGCCTCCATTAAAAATAGAAATTGCTGATTTTTCGTTGTAAAAATAGACTTGCCTGCTGTTAGAGTGCAGCTTATGGTGTGACTTAGTAGATGATTGGAGAATAGTTGGTCGATAGAGAAAGGAAAGTGGAAAAAAACAAAAGGAAACAGCTTGAAAACATATTTCAAGTGTGAAAAGCATTAGATTTTGAAAACTATTTTTTTAGAAAATTTTCTAATATATTATTTAATTTAATTTAATTTATTTATTTTGGGATTTCAATTTGTATTTTACCATGAAAAATGTACAACTAATAAAATAAAATACTTCATAAATACTATTAAATAAATCAGTAGATCTACTATAACTCACTGAGAGCAGAGATAGAGTAGAGGTAGACGAAGATGCCCGAAGTATTCTCAGGCACAAATTATGAGGATTTTTAAAGGTTTTTTGTATAACTAGGCAAAGTTTATATCTCAAAGTGAAACTTGGCATATGTAGCTTTCTTTCATCACCCTCAATATGAACTTATCTAGCTTGAGTCTATGCCTGCAACTCAATCTCAATATTAGTATTCTACACCTACATATATGTATTATCATATATCATAACTATAGTCCACTAAAATCAAACTACTTCCCATCCAATGGCTAAACTAATACTTCAACCAACAAATTTTTCTATAAACACACTTTGGTTTATTAAAAATTTTAATAGAATGTTCTCAATAACTTTTTTATTCATACATATATGCTAGATTTCCATTTTGACTAGATAGATGACTAAAAGTAAAGAAAACACTTAACTGAAGTTAGCTGAAGCCAAATACTGGCAATTTTATATCGATATGCAGAGTTAATAACTAAATTAAATTTAGTTTATTATAAATAAATAAATTCTTGGATAATGGAAAAATGCTTGATAAATTCTGGATAAATGCTTTGTTAGCTTATACTGAATTCTTAATAAATTTCCAATTAATTTTTGCTAAAATATTGATGGTATTGAGCAATTTTTAATTGATGCTTCATAAACTTCGGATAAATTCTTGATAAATTTCCAATAAATTTTTGCTAAAATATTGATAGTATTGAGAAATTTGTGATTGATTCTGCATGAATTTTTGATAAATTCTTGATTGATTCTTCAAAGGTCTCGGATAAATTCTTGATAAATTTCCAATAAATTTTTTATAAAATACTGATAGTATTGAAAAATTTTTGATTGATTCTGTATGAATTTAAATTTTTGATTTATTCATCATAATTTTCGGATAAATTCTTGATAACTTCTAGATTCTGAATAAATTCTTAAAAAAAATGTGGAAAATTTCTTGAACCAATTTTGAATACATTTTGAAAATTTTTTTGATAAGTTCTTGATTAATTCTCAATAAATTCTTAATGAGATCTAAATTAATTCTTGATCAATTTATCATAAGTTCCTGACCAGTTATTGATTGATAAATACTTTATTAACTCTTTATTAATTTAATTAATTAATTCTTTATAAATACGTGATAAATTCAGAATAAATTCTTAATCATCTTTTGATTTATCCTTGAAAAAATCTTTACACATTTGTGATTGATTCTTCATAAAGTCCTGATAAATTTTAGAGCAACTCTCGTTAAATCTTTGACACATTTTTGATAAATTCGCGACAAACTTGTCATACATTCTTGATAGATCCTTGAAAAAGTCATCATCACCTGATTTGTCGTTGTAACCCATTCCGTACCGTTTTTCTGTTTACTAAACGAAAGCTATATATATATAGAGTCTGTATTCGTTATATCAAAAAAATATATATAAGTTATGTGAGGTATATGGATATCATATTCATGCTCAACTTGATGGAAAAAAGGCAGGTGTACAAGCTACACAGCAACTGATAGTTGAATTTGGCATCAAATAACGTCAAAAGCGATTTTCGTATATTTGCGATTCGAACTGAAAATTATTTTATGCGATAGTTTTAACAATCTGTCGACTTTTTGGACTACGTTTATTTACACAAACGCTGCGAACGTATAAAAAATGAACTGAAATAAAATAGAGACAGCGGAAGCAAAGAAACCCGAACATCGACAAATTTACCGGACGCATGTTGTTTCCTATACAGCCAGCTGCTATATATGTACATATGTATTTTTTTTATTTTTATTTTTTTTATTTTTGTCGATACGGCTCTGATTTTCAATAAGCACGGGAATCGCATACGCGGAGTCTCGACGGCAAATGGGTTTAAAATCATTTGCCGGTCGCTTGGCAGCTGATAATTTTCCGATTTTCATTTGTGGCCGTTGCAATTTAATTTTTGTTTAGCGCCAATTTGAATGCCAACACACAAGTGTGTATATGTGTGTGTGTGTGTGTGTGTCTGGTGTGCGTGTGTTGGTATTTGCCAGGCCATAGAGAAATTTAATTGCGAGGTAAAATTGTAAACCAACGCCGTGGTTTGCACTTTAAGCTGCAGCTAAACTGCAAATGGGAAATGCGAATGTGTTTGCCCAACGCTGGACCCTCAATGTTTATGTTTATATTGGATTGAATGTAGGTAGAGCCCTGCTGCTTTGGCAGCCCACTTGCGGGTCAAATATTTGCCGGAGCCTGCTTTTGAGCGAGGGGCCAACGCTTATTGGTGTGATTACCATTTGGATGGCGTCTATTTGGCATTGTCTGTGTTGACACTGTGGTTTGCTTATTGCTGTCAACTTTTCTGGTAAATTATATTCCAGTAATCTGTGGGGTCCACACGGCCACACGCAAGTATTTCAACAAAGATTTTGCAGTCGAGTTGGGTGGAGTGAAGTTCTTTTTTTCTTTTGGCCAAATTGCATTTATCTCGCTTAGTGAAAAGTTTCGTTAGCCAAACAGCATTCCAGTTCATTTGTTCTTAACAATGCAATATTTTATATATATATATATATGTATATTTATACAGTGTATATTGATTATATGGGCGCCTGGCTGACCCATATATGCATATAATTTACATTTACTGCCGCTCCACGGCTGCCAGTTGCTTGCGCCTAGCTTTAAGCTGTCAATTTATTATAGCCCACTTTTAAGCTGTCTATTTAATATTTGGCCAGCAAGCGCTGTTGCATCCTGGCTGTTGGCTGTTGGCTGTTGGCTGTGTCCCATTGGCTATTAATATGGCAATAGGCAACACTTTAAGCGCACACTTTATGCCCTGGAATAGCCTCAAATGTTATCTCAATGGGCAGTCGGCCGTATGTGTGGACAGGCGACTTACACCATTTTTTTTTTTACTTTTCTTTTTCTTTTTTGTTGCCCTTCGATACAGATAGCTCCAAAGGTATAGGTACAAGGCATCTTGAGCATCTCACATGTGCCTGGGGTCTCTCTCTGTGTGTGTGTGTGTGTCTGAAATTCAATTGCAAAATGTCGAAGACAACAGGACGTTCTGCTCAAACTGGCAAAACTTACCCGCTGTAACTTTTCGACTATTTGCACTGACATGCAAAGTAGCAGAAAAATTGTCTGGCAAAGTTGCCAGCCAGCCAGCCAGCCACCCAGACAGACAGACAGACAGACATGTATAAGAGCTGCCCCTGCCCTGGCTTCTGCTCCTTCCCCTGCCCCTGCCCCTGCCCCTGCCCTCTTTTTTCAACCAGACGCATAAAGTAGCTGCAGCTGTATCTGTATCTGTATCTTGTTGCTTGTTGTAGTTGCAGCTTGAAGCTAACTGCTGCAGCTGCTGCCATTGCTGCTCCTGCTGCTGCTGCTGCAGCTAAAGCTTACGTTTTGGGCTTCTTTTGGCGTATCTTAAAGATTTTTCACAGCATACAGCGCCAAAGTTGTCGAAAATGCTCGTATATACGAAAATTGTTTAACAAGTTGAATGCTGCCAACATTGAGCTGGCAGCCGAGACGAGTGAGGCAACTTTTTCACCTGTTTTCTTTCCGGGCCGTGTTGAGCCGGGTTTGGGCTTGGCCTGCAAAACTTTTCACACCGGGCCATAAGTTTTGGCGCTGTGTCTTTGCTTTTTAGCCAACTGCAAATTCCGGGCAGACGCAACGGCTTTAGTTTCAGTTTCAGTTTGCAGCTTCAGTTTCTCAGCTTTTAATTAAATAATTTCTGCTAACAACGGCAGCAGCAACAGCAGCAGCAGCAGAAGGCGGCAATAAAATGTTTTTCACTCAGTCTATCTCTCTCTCTCTCTGTCTCTTTCTCTCCCAAGTGAACATTTCATATTTGATTTAGCTTTGCGTTCGTTTCGTTTCGTTCTCTGCAATTATTTCGGCTGGCAAAATATTTAACTGCATTTCCTATTGATTTTACTGCTTTGTAATCAACTTGGCTACCTGCAGGCAGCCAGGAAATTGACGATCTCCTGCAATTGTTATGCCTTGCCAAAGCCGGTGCCCCAGCCGGGGCTGGAGTCAATGTCGATGTCGATGTCGATGGCAAAGTCAAAAAGCCATTGCTATAGCCATAGCCATAGCCATAGCCATAGCCATAGCCAGCAGTCATCCAGGAAGTGAGCGCAGCTGCATTTGTCTATTTTTCTTCAGTCTTCTTTACACACCCACACACTCTCACACTCACACACACATACACATGGGAAGTTGCAGCGTTTTTAGCAATTTTACTTGACTTCTGCTGCTGCTGCTGCTGCTGCTCTGTTTGCGCTTGGTCAATAAATGAGCGTAATATTAAGACATTGATTCGTATGGCTAAAACGACATTGCCAACTCAGGTGAAGCAGAAAAATGCAATGCAATGTTTTCCGTTAACTTTGATTCGTATGGTCAATAGAAAACCGGCCAGCCTAAGGGCCATTTGCTGCATTTTCTTCTTTTCTATTTTGTTTTTTCTTTTTTGCTTTCCCTTTGCCATGGCAAAACGTTTCTTAAAAACGGTAAACAAAACAAGGACTAAAGCAAGCAAATAGTAAACTGTTTAAACAGTATCTGAATAGCTTCTTTTTTCCTTTTTTTTTAGCCCTTGGGATAGTGTTTTATAGTGCGAAATAGACAGTTTATGGGAGTCCACACTGAAATTGTTAGCCAACAGTTACCAGCTCTTGAATTCATTTAGCAATCACACAGATAGCAATTTGCCTCGAAAATATTTCCGTTTTTGAAGAGAAATATTTCGTTTCAAGAGCGAACAATTTGAATATGCCTGCTTCATCGTTGCAGCTCTCATTTAGGTCTCAGTTGGCCAAAATGTCTTTGTTAATTGCAGCATGAATCTTGGCCAAAATCTAAATACATCTAGCTGTATGGTATGGTTGCTAAGATGCAGCAAAGAAAGATCACTGGATCAGCAGGATAAATAGTAGCAAAGGATAGAATACAAAGCTTTAAAGACTTTTCTCAAATAAATAAGAAAAAATCAAATTTTACTCAAGAATCATGGTCAAATCTCTTTACGCTTTTTGAAAATAGGCATCAGAAATTCTCAATATATATCAATAACTTTAATAAATCTGCTCGTCTATTTAAGTTGGAATACGAATCGAGGTCTATTTAAGTTGGAATCGAGGGGGCTATATATATTTATTGAAAATGAGGCATCTACTTCTACTCGCCAATTTTTGGCTTCTCCCCACATGTCTCGGTGAGTAGCAATTGTTTTCCTTAGCAAACTGTAAATAATATCATTTGTTGATTGTTTTTTGAAAATATGTGCTATGAAAGACCCTAATGCCTAAAGGCCATTGTAAGGACTTAGATTTAACACATTAAGGAAATGTCTGATGTATCATGATGGTATTTCAACGCACACATTTATATTCAATAAAAAGACTAAAAAAAATAAAGAGACAGGCGCTATTCGCTAACTCAACTCAGCTCGTCCTCCTGCGTGTGTACTTCTGCTATAAATATATTTATTTTTATTTTTGTTATTATTATTATTTTTTTTTTATATATATATATTATTTTTTTTTTTTTTTTCTTTTAATAAATTGTAGAATCTGTAAATCAATTTTATGCTTTTACAACACATTTAGTATAATTAGTTAGAAGCCAAACCCCTTATTAAAGGGATAAAACTCAATATGTAAAGAATAAATAATAAATAATAAATAATAAATAATAAATAATAAATAATAAATAATAAATAATAAATAATAAATAATAAATAATAAATAATAAATAATAAATAATAAATAATAAATAATAAATAATAAATAATAAATAATAAATAATAAATAATAAATAATAAATAATAAATAATAAATAATAAATAATAAATAATAAATAATAAATAATAAATAATAAATAATAAATAATAAATAATAAATAATAAATAATAAATAATAAATAATAAATAATAAATAATAAATAATAAATAATAAATAATAAATAATAAATAATAAATAATAAATAATAAATAATAAATAATAAATAATAAATAATAAATAATAAATAATAAATAATAAATAATAAATAATAAATAATAAATAATAAATAATAAATAATAAATAATAAATAATAAATAATAAATAATAAATAATAAATAATAAATAATAAATAATAAATAATAAATAATAAATAATAAATAATAAATAATAAATAATAAATAATAAATAATAAATAATAAATAATAAATAATAAATAATAAATAATAAATAATAAATAATAAATAATAAATAATAAATAATAAATAATAAATAATAAATAATAAATAATAAATAATAAATAATAAATAATAAATAATAAATAATAAATAATAAATAATAAATAATAAATAATAAATAATAAATAATAAATAATAAATAATAAATAATAAATAATAAATAATAAATAATAAATAATAAATAATAAATAATAAATAATAAATAATAAATAATAAATAATAAATAATAAATAATAAATAATAAATAATAAATAATAAATAATAAATAATAAATAATAAATAATAAATAATAAATAATAAATAATAAATAATAAATAATAAATAATAAATAATAAATAATAAATAATAAATAATAAATAATAAATAATAAATAATAAATAATAAATAATAAATAATAAATAATAAATAATAAATAATAAATAATAAATAATAAATAATAAATAATAAATAATAAATAATAAATAATAAATAATAAATAATAAATAATAAATAATAAATAATAAATAATAAATAATAAATAATAAATAATTAATAATAAATAATAAATAATAAATAATAAATAATAAATAATAAATAATAAATAATAAATAATAAATAATAAATAATAAATAATAAATAATAAATAATAAATAATAAATAATAAATAATAAATAATAAATAATAAATAATAAATAATAAATAATAAATAATAAATAATAAATAATAAATAATAAATAATAAATAATACATAATACATAATACATAATACATAATACATAATAATTAATAAATAATAAATAATAAATAATAAATAATAAATAATAAATAATAAATAATAAATAATAAATAATAAATAATAAATAATAAATAATAAATAATAAATAATAAATAATAAATAATAAATAATAAATAATAAATAATAAATAATAAATAATAAATAATAAATAATAACAATAATAATAATAATACTAATAATAATAATAATAAATTAAATAAATTTAGCCATATCATGAAAATTAAATCAATAACTTGTGTGCCATGAAATCTCTTAACAGCCCACCGAGTGCAGCTTCAAAAGTTTCTCAACAATCTTAAATAGAGGTTTGCTGTGCGCAGTGCTTACCTTCAAGTGGGCAACAATATTTTGCAGCTCAGTTGCAAGATGCTCAGCCAAATGACAGCACAAGTGTGTGCTATGGTTTTTAAAAAGTCAACTAACCAAACTGGCTGGACCCCACTAAACACACTCACACACACACACACACATACACACACACGTGAGCACACGGAGAATTTGTGACAAAGCTGCAGCTGCCTGCAGAGCCATGCAGTACTTTGACATGAATGTAGTATACGTAAGCATCTCTCTGTGTGTGTGTGTGTGTGTGTGCTTGGCCAACGTGTAGTGCAGCAAGCCAAAGGCTAATTCAAAGTCAGGGCGCGCACAATGCGCACAAACAGCAGCTCGCGGCCACCTCCCACCGCCCCCCTCCCTCTCTGGACAGCCCTCCCCTTCCCCTCTACCTCCCCCCCTCTACCCACGCTCCTTCCACCTGCCGCTCCATTCGTTGTTTTGTATTATGACAGCAGCTGCACCTGAAAGTATGCAGTGATTTTTTCCACACGCGCCTCTCTAAAAAACTGTAAACAAAAAGCGGCAACAATAGGAAAAGGTGGCAATAGTTGACAACGACGCTGTGGCATTCCAAGTGTTTATTGTCCAGTGCACCAACAGACTGTCTCTCTGTGTGTGTGTGCGTGTGTCTGTTCGTGTGTATTTCAAAGCAGTTGGCATATCAACTGGTCGGACATGGTGTAAACACGTTTAATGTTGTTGCCCCTCTGCATTGCTTGGGTGCAGTTGCTCCAGCTTGGGCTGCAGCTGCAGCTTGCAATGTTGCTGCGTTTAATTTAATCTACTAGTCGAGCAGCTACCTTGACATGGACTAGACCAGTCACCTCACAGACACAGTACAGTAATGGATGTGTGTGAGTGCGTGTGCATGTTGGCTGCTTGAGTGCACCGCAAGTCCATTTAACTTAACTTTGGCCGTACATGCACTCGGTGCGGACTAGCTTCTGGCCATCAGCCGCTCACTCTTTGCCTGGCTGCCTCGCTGCCTCGCTGCCTGCCTGTCTCACTGCATCACTCAAGCGCACGGCCAAACGGTGACAGGGCTGCGTATCCATGTGAATGTGCGTGGCTGTGGCTGTGGCCGCCTGTGTGCGCTTGTGTGCGCTTGTGTGCGCCTGTGTGCGTCTGTGGGCAACGTAATTTGCATGGTCAGCATGCAACGACAACGGCAACAGATGGGGCCTGGGGCATACGACTGTAGGTGCAGTTGCCAGGTCCAGCAGTGGACTGACTATCCTTGCTTAATTGCATGCTACTGCATTGGCAACTTCATGCCGTAGTGAAATCCAATTGCAACTAGCAAAAAGTGTTGCCTACTTTCGGGCTCGTTACATCTGTGCGTGCAGCGTTCATCGTTTTCTTAGTGTAACTCACTAAAACATGCATATTAGCTTCTGTTGTTCCCAACTGTTTTTAAGCATTAATGTCAACACGATGTGGGCACGAGGCACAAGTTTTAAAGCTTGATTTCCAGGTGATTATGGGTCCAAGTTTTTCTCCAGTTTGTGCATGTGTGTGTTCACGTGATCCGAAACATGTGCACCGCTTTTTACGGCCAATACGAATGGCTGGAAAAAAGAAAAGAAAAAACAATTGTACATTGCACAAGTGCCGCGACACGCAAAACATTAAAAGGGATTCGTTCTCTTTTTTTTGCGTCTACTGTGTCGGAGTCAGGGAATCAAAATCAGACCGTGTACATATGTATGTATGTAATATGACAAGAGCTGAGTGAAAAAACTGGCAAACAAATGGTGCGGCATTTGCTGCCGAGTTTTTTTTTTCGTGAAACTATCAACCGTACGAATCATTTGCAAGCGATTTAATTTCAATTGCATGGGCGTTAATCAATGCCAACAAAAGCCAACTGCCGTTTAAGGTAAAAGAAACATAGCAATACAAAATCATAGCCAATGCATAAAATCCAATTAAATTAACAAAAGTGGAAAATTCACAAAACGAGCAAATGAAAATAAATGTACAAATAAAAATGCAATGTCAGTGCCTTAAAATAAAGTTCAAATGCCCGCCAACGCCAACAATAATTGCTTACCAACACTGGACGTGAGTGCATTATTTATTTATTCTCTCTCTGGCACTGTATATCGAAAATATATCGAACTGCAGCTCGATATACATGTATCAGTCTCCCTCCACCAATTAACTACGAGCAGAAAGTATAAATTCACAAACTTAAAGATATAAAAATTAAAATAAACATAAACCGTGCTAAGTTAATGGCAGCTAATATTCATTAAAACTTGAATTTGAATGTATTGGTGAGAATGTGTTTCAATATACATGTAAACCTGCATTCAAAACTAATCTGTTTAATATTTGCACTTCAACTTCGATAGAGACAGAAAATAACAAAATATTTAAACATTAATAAAAGCCATTGAGAGAACTGAAGTACGTGAGCAGTATTTTAACCAAAAGAAAAGCTTAAACCAAAATAGCAAAAGCTACAAAAAAAAAAAAAAAAAAAAAAAGGATATATATCTATATATATATTTATCTATATTAATAACAAATGAACGGGAATCGAAAGTTTAAATCGCTGCGCCTAGTGCGATTCGGAGAGATACTCTATGATCAGCAGAAGCGTCTCATATTAATATGCCGATCCTGTCAGCGTCATTATTTGTGCCTGGACGCCTTCCAGACACATCTCAACAAATGCATGGGCATCAAGCACATAGTCACGTCCATTGACGAGCTGCACTACGACGAGGAGAAGCGAGAGACAAGATTGGTCAATGGCAAGCAAGAGGTAGGCGTGTCCACGGTCTTTTTATACAAACTAAAAATCGAAACAAATATTTCTTGCAGCTGCTCATCTATGACCCCAGCGCAGTGCGTCCCATGAATAGTGTCAATTGCAACATTGACTGGGAAGCCGAGCTCGAGGATCCGCGCTGGTACACCGACGAGAGTCGTTCGCTGCCCAACAACAACAAGGCGCATCAATCGCCCACCAATGCCAAAGAAAATGTAGCCAAAAGTCGCCAGCGCAATGCAGTCGCAGCTTTCGAAAAGGAGAAACAGACACATTCCCAGTCGCCCGAGTCACCAGCCAAGCGAATGCGACACTCCACGCCCAAGATTACGCGCACGATTCTCGCAAATCAACAGCAACACAAATTGAGCGGCAGCTCAGAGATGCCCGCAATGAATGCTAATGTAAAAAACCAAATATATATTGTGGAAAACATCGTTGAGGACTTGAGGCGTCTGGATGCCATGCGATCAACCGAAGCAGCCCAGACAACAGTAGCAGCAGGAGCCGCAGCAATCACAATTAGTCCAACAGCAGCTGAAAATCCATCCCAGTTTTCCACACAATCAGTGAGTCCGCCCAAAGGGGGCGACACACAGCAAATACTGAACAAGCTGCGTGCTTGTGGCGTGGAAGTCAAGCGTCGCAATACGCGAGAATCCATTGAAAGCCCTGTCCTGGATGTGGATCCGAAAAAGCAACTGGCTTTGGATATAATGAGAAAACTGCAATCGAATGGCATCAAGTGCACGAAAGTCAATAATTCTAAGCAATAAGAAATTGTATGCGATTTGATTTCAATATATCTAAAAGTGCCCGGGCATGCCTACATTTAATTTATGTTTTTTTGATTCGGTGTGTTTAGCCAAACACTTTGGAGGGAAAAACAGATTTAAACAGCTGTTATAAACAATTGATTTGCAAATCGGACTGATTGCCATTCACATGAAATCGTAGACAGGTTATCTCTAGTTGCTCAACTTAGAGATGAGCAATTTCAAAGTTCATTGTGATTTTTACCAACAAACATTAAAATATACAAATTGCATATCAAAATTTCTCATTACAAATAACAATTATAAATTTACAATTGCTCCGTAAAATTTATATATATATATATATATATATAAACGCATTTTAAAATTGTTTTTATGTGCTGCAACGCGTTACATTCCGATAGTTAAAACAATCCTTACGCATGACATGCCTGCCTATCGCACACAACTCACATCTCTAGTTGATTATTAGTTGGTGCCGCACGCGTGCCGTTCAAGTCGAAAGAAATTGGTTAAAATTTAAGCTGAAAAAACGCCATTCAGTTTGTTTATATTTTATAAAAAATTCGTAACGAAATTCGCCAAATTCGAGTGTCGCGTGTGGCCAACAAACGCAGTGGCAGGAAAACAGGTAAAATATAAAGCCATGGACTTACATAATTTTTGGGCCTTTTTTGCGTCCAAATTTGTTTTGCATTTATAGATTTGTGTGTCAAACTGCAGGCAGCAAATGACATCATACTTAATATTAGTTTACGGGCGCCCAAAACTGCAATTGCCTAATAGTTGAACTGCTCGAAAGAACCTTGAAGCTGGTGCTTATTCAATATATGTAAAACAAAGTGTTGGATTGATAACAGAACTGGTTCTGAGTGAAAAACAAATTTGTGAAAAAGGATTTTCTATACAATTACGGTTGTTTGTGTTGACTTGGGAAATATTTTGTTACATACACACACATGTACATATGTATGACATTTTATATGCCAAGCTTTCAAATGTCCTAGCATGCATAAGTTTTGGAGGGAAAAAAACAGCTTTATATGTAGTTGTTATATTGGCTAGAAGATTTTGAATTTTTAGTTTTTTTGACTGAAAATCCATAAGAAAAAACAATTTGGCGGTTAATTTGAAATGTGCAAAGTTTCTTACATTGACATGTTTTGGGGGGAAAAAGCCAAGTTTAATACAGCTTTATAACTAAATGTAAAATTTGCCAAAATTTTTTTGAAACTTTGTATTTTTAGCAAATTTTGAATGAAAACCCATAGGAATCTTAGATGTTCAAACTCCCAGACATTCATATGTTTTGGGGGGAAAAAAGTCAAACTTAAAACAGCCTTATAGTTAGCTGTTCTACAAACTCGGAAAGTTTTTGAAAAGTTGTTTTCTAAGCTGTTTCTTCTTTACAGGGACCCAAAAGAAAAGAAAAGAATTTAGCGATTAATTTCAAATGTACATTTTTATTTGCTTCATAAATTGAAATTTGTATTTTTAAGTATGCGGAAATACTTGTTTGCCTTATTATTCACATACAATTAGCATTTTTAATATTTTCTATTTGAGAATCTTGCCTTACTTTATTTAACCGGCTAATTGAATTCGTTTCGTTTGCATTTCTCTCATTTCTTATTTTAACTTTTCATTCCTTTTTGTGTTATTTTAGGCTAAACTATTTAGTGCATGTGCCCATTTTTTATCATTTGCTCTTTAATTAGTAGGTTGCGTTATTTATTTTTGCTGTTGCTGATTTTTTTCTTCTTTTTTCTTTTTTGTTGTTTTCATTTGTTTTAAACATTAACTTAAAGCTGCTTATTGTTTAGTGCCTGGCTTTTTTTTTGGAAATTTGCACACAAATTACAATTTTCGTTTTGCAATCACATACAAAGAGGACATAAAGTAATTATTTGATATACATTAACAAGTTGAGAGACAATTATTACGCAGGACACTCAACGTTTAATAAACATTTATGATATTTTAATATACGAAAATAGATGTAATATTTTTATGCTAAATGTATTTATGCTATATGTTTAAGCATGTATGTGTGTACTCAATATTCAGTGTGTGAACTAAATGCGTTTCATTCATTTTCACGACGTTTCACAATTCATTTAATATAAACAAACTTTCAATTTGATTCAAAGAGTCGCTGCCGCTGGCGCTGCCTCAGTTGCAGTTGCTGCTGCTGCTATTCGAGGGATCGACGTCGCAGCTGCCTGCGCACGCTGCCCATGGCCGCGCTGCTGCGGTCCAGCAGCTCATTGGACAGCCGCGCCAGCAGAGGCAACTCCCGCATGGACACATTCACCGATGGCAGCGGCGCCAGCTGCTGCTGCAGCTTCTTGATCGCGGTCGCATTGCTGCCGGGCTGGTGTTGGGGCGTGACGGGCAGGCTGTGGGTAATCGATACTGTGGGCACGGTGCTGGTGCTGATCTTGATGACCACATCCCTGGCATCCACATCGTCCACATCGGTGTGGCGCTTCAGTGCCTCGGCGCCCAGCGAATCGGGACGAAGCTCTGTGGACTTGGCTCGCACATTTTGCTGATGTTTCGCTGCCTCCTTAAGCATCATCAGATGATCGAGCTTATCCACGGTGGCCTTCAGTTCGTGCTCCCACACATCGTTCTGCTGCTGGCCGTCGCCGCCCTCGATGGGTCGCACTGCGAGTATTTTGACCTTTTGCCGTAACGCCTCCAGCTGGCGTTCATCGACCATGCCACGCAGCTCGTTGCCCAGTCCGGCCTCATCGTAGTCGCACACATTGTCCTCCTCGCCCTCATCCTCTGTCTCCACGGCAGACGCTGTCGCAGCTGTGCCGGCGCCTAGAGACATTTGACTGCCCGCTATCGATGGGAAATCGCATTTCTCCAGCTCCAGCTGGAAGTCGGGCAGCGATGGCAACGTACTGGAGGTGGGTGTATTCAATTCAGCGCCCACGCCCGGCTCACGTGGCCCGGGCGGTGGCGGAGATCCACTCATCGCTGGATAGTCGCCTCGCTGCCTGTGTATCTCCTCGCTGATGCGCTCCAAGTTGCGCAAGGCCGTGGAGTAGGTCGCCTTGGCGCTGCTGACCTGCTGCTGCAGCTCCTGGATGCGATTCTTCTGTGTCTGCAACTGATCCTGGCACACCTGCTTCTCCTCAAAGTACGGCCGTGACTTGTTGATGCTCCGCCTGAACCGATCCTCCAGCTGCTGCAGCTTCTGTTCGGCACAGTGAAAGAGTCGCGTCCGACGCTGATGCTCGGCATGACAGTCGGCTTTCTGCTTCTCCGCGTCCATCACCTTCTGTGTGGCATGATTCAGCATCTCCTGCCAGGCATTGTCGAACTGCCACTCATGCGAGTTGGACATGAAGCGCTGCTCGGCCAAGGCGACCGTCTCCTTGGCTGCTGCATGGATTTCTATAAAGAGCAAAGAGCTTTAGCAGACATTCCACAAAAGACGGCATTCTCCCACTCACCATTCGCTCGCTGGAATTTGACAGCTGCCTGTTGGCATTCGATTTGCGCCTCGCGCGCCTTTTCCAGCGCTTCATAGTAGGGACGCGCCTTCTCAATGCAGTTGCCTAGCTTCTTGGAGGAGAGTTTTAAGCGGCGCGTCGACTCATTCAGCAGTATGCGGAACGTTGAGTTGGCCTCCTGTTAATGAGTAATTTATATTATTGATTATTGTGTCAAGTGATGATTGCTCTTCAATTATTACCTCCAATTCGATTTCGAGCTTATTAATCTCATCCGTAGCGCTATTGAGATTCTCTAGTTCAATCTGTAAGCAAAGAGCAGAATAAAATTTAATACAAATAAATAAAAATAGCTTAAATAATTATTTCGTATATATTTAATAAAATATTTAACTAAAGTCTGACTAAAATTATTAAATCATCATTTTATCATTTTATTTATTAAGACTAAAATTATTTTTTTTGTTAATGTGTTGAGAGTTTATTGCCATCATGATATCTTAACACATGTATTTGACATACATATAAGACAATTATAACAAACAAGACTAAAAAGAATTAGAATACCTGGTTATATGTGGAGTTTATGACAAATAAATTAAATGTACGAAAAAGTATGTTAAGTAAATTATGTCACGTATATTATGGTATTTGTAAGCAAAAATCGGAATACAACGATATAATAACTAAAAAGAATGAATTGATTAATACATAAGCTAATTAACTACTTCTTTTAAACCATATACTTTGTTAAAAAGTATGTTAAATAAATTATATCACGTATATTATAATTATATTAATTATTATTTTACGTTATTATTTTATAATATTTTATTATTATTATTATTATCAAATTCAAACGAAGTTAATCCAAACTAAAAACTCTAGCCTTCTCTCTACTTCCTGCTAAATTAAAAATATTTTCGAAAAAGTTTGTTAAAAAAATGTGATGTATATTATAATATTATATTATTATTATATATATTCTATTATACTATTATTATATATATTTTTATTATTATTATATTATCATATTATATTATTATTATATACATTATATTATACTATTATTATATATATTTTTATTGTTATGGTTTCAAAAACAAACAAATGTATTCCCAATCAAGAACTCAAGCCATTTTCAAGATGCAGGACAAACGAAATTTCTATTTATTACTTGACTGCCAAACTTTTACGTTATGTTTTTGAAATGTCACACAATAAATATTAACAAACAATGTTTTCGTTGTATTTGCTCATGTAAATCAAACCATCTTCCACTTGCAGTCGTTGCCAGCCAGCTAACACCAACATCAACATCTGCCCCACGAGTTAACCCACTAAACACAAAATGTCCGTGCCGAAGGATACGAACAGTAAATACGATCTGAGCAAAATATCAGCCCGGGTGGATAAGGTGAATGTGAGCGGGCTGCAGCGCACCCATGACGACTATGTGATGCGAGCAGCCGAGGGCCTGTTCAAGGCGAGCAACTTTCAGCAAATGATGCTGGAGGCGATGGCTGCCAAATCGTACCTGCACGAGCTGGGCATCTTCAAGGATGTGAGCGTGCACATAGACATTAGCAGGGGTGCAGATGCCTCACCTCAGGGCTATGAGGTGACGCTGAAGGGCAAGGAGTTCACACGCATCATGGGCTCGGCGGGCACGGAAATTGGCCAAAACGAGGGCTCGCTGCGCACCGAGCTGACCATACCGAATATATTGGGTCGAGGCGAGAGTATATCGCTGCAGGGTAGCTACAGCAGCACCAGAGCAAACGATCTGCAGCTGAAGTTCTGGAAACCCTTCTTTCACACGCGATTTCGTGATAATCGACCCGAGTAAGTCTTCTTACTTATTGCTAAACTGTATTGGCTGAAATACATTTTGATTTTCTACCTAAACAGAGCATCGTTCAGCATATTCAGGCAAACAGATCGGTATGACATCAGCTCGTTCCAGACAACCAACTTGGGCTATCTACTGGACTTTAGCGTACACACAATGCTAGGCGTTGAAGTAAGTTAACATATATGAAAAATTGATGATAGGAAAATTTTGTAAATCTACCAAAAGAGTCAAGCCAGGAAAAAGAAACTAATTGTAAAACTATTTATCTTTTCGCTATAAATATTTTAACGGCTTGATAGAGCTGTTAATTTAACATTGCCATTAATATAAGTTTAACGTACTTTCATTCACATGCAAGACTAACATTTATATGTATCAAAATCTATGAGAAAATTCCTTGACAAATATATAGACCTATTACAAAGCTATTTAGCATTTGACTGTTAAGCTAAGCAAAGCTGTTAACGCGGCTGGATTCAATAACAGCTTTTAAAATTACATAGACTAACATCCAACAGGATATCATTCCCTTTTATAAAACTAAAATTAGCTTAAACAGAAGAAAATTTCCTATTCCTAGGCAAGCTGCTAAGATTAGCTTTAACAGAAGAGATCGAATGGGAACATTCACAAGCTGTTAAAGCTAACAGTTAACAGAAGAATGTTCCACTCATATAGGAGCATTCCCATTTGCACATAAGCTGCTAGGATTAATTAACATAGAACAGAAGAGCTTTCCTATTCATCATATGTAAGCTGTTAAGATTAACATTTTCCCATTTATATCAAAACTGCTAAGATACACTTAACATAATAGCATTTCCCCACACTTAACATAATAGCATTTCCCCATTCCTAAAATCATTTATAATCTCCATTTTTCTCTTTCATCTACAGCTCACACACTCGCTGCAGTATGAGAACTCGATCAGGGACCTGGGCTTGTTGAACAAATCGGTGCCGTTCGCAATACGCGATCATTGTGGACCCAAATTGGCATCGTTGGTGCGCTATTCGCTGATCTTTGACAATCGGGATGCCAGCGTCTTCCCAACGCGCGGCCTGATGCTGAAGTCTGTGAACGAGTATTGCGGCCTGGGTGGCAACGTTGCGTACACGAGCAGCACGGCGCACGGGGAGGTGAATGTGCCGCTGTTTGCGGGCTTGGTGGCCCAGTTCTGTGCCCGGGTCGGTGTCATGAAGGAGACGAAAAAGACAACAATGCTGCCCATTAGCAATCTATTCTATTGCGGCGGTCCGCTGACACTGCGCGGCTTCAAGTACGGCGGCGCTGGGCCCGTTATCGATGGCACGCCCATTGGGGCGCAGACCTTCTGGTGCACGGGCGCACATCTGTGGACGCCGCTGCCCTTTGCTGGCGTCTTCAAGGGCCTGGCTAGTCATTTTCGCATGCATTTCTTTTACAATATGGGCAATAGTAATACCTTCTCAATGGGTGAGTAGAGAATGAAACTGATATGGAATAATCATTAATATTTAATTTGTATCTCTTTCAGACAACATGCGCAGCGCCTATGGCATTGGACTGGCCGTCAAGCTGGCGGAGCGAGCTCGCATCGAACTGAACTACTGTGTCCCGGTGCAAAAGCAGGCCACTGACAAGGTCCTCAATGGTTTCCAGTTTGGCATTGGCTACGAGTTCGTTTAAACCGAAGAGTCACGTTACTGTACTTAACTATAGAAGCCCGAGAGTCCCCCACACAAACACAAAAGAGCAATACGAACACGCTGCCGAACAATAGTCACTTTTCAATTTTACTCTGCTAGTTTGTTGTATTTCGTTGTCAATGCATTTTTCATCCTAAAATTTATTTGTAAACAAGAACTCTTATTAAGTGTAGTTTATAAGGAATGTGTATATACAAAAAAAAAACAAAGTCGAACTTTAAAAAATAAACAAAAAAATTGTTAAATTTCAATTGTATTAAACTGAACAAGAATTCGTATTAGAATATGGGTCACGGATGATTGGTATAAAAACTGAAAGCACAACTAAAACTCTTCAATTAAATGAACAATAAAATTAATAAATTAAAATAATAAAAAATGAAATAAAAAAGTTAATGTATAAAAATAGTGAACAAATATTTTTTAACCATTTAATCAATAAATATTCAATAAAGTTTTAAAATGCAAATTTAATTTTAATAAATTTAAATTAAACTTATTTCAATTTAATATTAATAAATTTAAATTAAATTTATTTCAATTTAATATTAATAAATTTAAATTAAATTTTTTTCAATTTGATATTAATGAATTTCAATTAAATTTATTTAAATTTAATTTTTAAACACAAATATTTAAAACAAAATTAAAAAGTCTTAAATACCTTAAATGAAAAGTTAACTTTAAATGAAAATTTTGTATACTTTTTTAATTTAAAAAACAATTAAAATTATTTTCATTTTTATTAAACTTAAATAGAATTTATAAAAATATATATAAAAAAAACCTTTTAACAAAAATACAAATATAAAAAAAAATTTAAAATAAAATATAAAAAACAATTAAATTAACTAAAACTAAATAAATAATAAAAGTTTAATTTGTAAAGAAAATAAAAATTTATTTAAAAAAAATTAATTGATAAATAAAATAAAGACTAAATTAATAAATAAAATTAAAAAAAAAGTAATGTCGTTTATAGATTTAGTGAAGTGCTCCGCTAAACAATGAAGTAAACGCGTACCCTCCGTGGAGTGAACAAAACGTGTTGCCATTGCTATTGCCCCATGTGAACATGAAATTGCTTTTTGAGCAGCGAATTCCAATAGCAAACCTAGGGGCATCATTATAAATACTCTTAATATAATATAACATACATTTACTACATTTATAAATAAAAATTCTCAATTTGTCTGCCAGCGGATTCGAACCCGCGACCTTAACTACTCTCGCCAGAACGCGCGAGCCACAATCTAACGCACACCACCATAGTAGCACCGGCGTACGCTGCAGCAAATGGATTACTTCAAATAAGAATTAACAGCATGCTGTTAACAAGATAGATGTTATCCTAACAGAGTGGAATAATGTTAACGTAAACAATGCCAATAGCTAAACTGAAAGTAAATATCTATATTGAATATTTCCCATGACATTTATCGTTACTCAAAAAGCAAATAAAATGTAAATTAATTAATATTAAGTATCAGCCTGCCAGCTGCGCCAATACCATGCCGCTAAGACGAATGTGTAAATGCAGAGGTGGCGAAAAATTAAATCACATAAGTGAGATGGGAAATAAGCTCAATTGGACATGCTTTGTTATATCGTTAAAGTATTTTATTACGGTTGTTGCTTGTATTGAGGAACTTATTTAAAAATTCCCAAATGTATTGTGTGGCCGGCGGGTGTGCACCAGCAGCAGCTCCATTGTCATGGATGGCTGAACTGCATGCGGTTACAATTTTTGTTTTGGTTTTGTTGCGGTCGCAACAACAACGAAATAAACTGGTTTTAATTATGATATTTTTGAACTGAATTTTGACCGCTTGTGTGTATGTGTGTGTGTGTGTGTGTGTGTATCCAATAGTCTCGCAGTATATGTATGTTTATGTTGCAGCTTTTATTAAGCTTGTCCCAGTTTGATGATTATCGTGGTCGTTGGGCATTTCTTCACATACCGGATATACAGAAAAGGGGCATGTTAAGATGCACACAGATATATATATATATGTATATACTTATGTTTATGTAGGTGTATATGTGGAGCGAAGCAGCGCAAGTCGGGAATCTGATTGATTTAAAGGCCAAAACAAACGCGCTAGCAGAGCTCGGACCGGTTCCAAGCTTACCTTTTGGCTGGCACCATCTCAAAACCAGTTTTCTCATGCCCCCCAGCAATTTCAGCAGTTGAACTTTCCTGGAATTCACTGGCATCTGGCGATGCCACAAAGGAAGTGGTGTACAGCTTTTGCGTGGCTTCGTCTGGCAAAGTGCTTGTTAATTAAAACTTTTTCAGCGCATTTCTTTAGCAAGCACCAACAATTTCCATGTGAAATATGCAACGAAGCCTAAAACACAAAGCTGAATATAATGCTAGTTAGCAAACAGTTAAAATGCGCATTAACACCATAGCGCCCCCTAGCGGCTGTCGTGTGCACCGGCCCCTTAAGAGGCAAAGACTTTTAAATTAAATATGGATACGAATGGATATATAGTAGAGTCAATGTGACTGCGGCACATCATAAAAACTATATATGACAATGCAATTGAATTGTAAAAACCCCCCAGTCAGTTGATAAATTATTTACCACCAGCTGTACGAGCTTATGGATATGAATAAGCAAAAATATTTGATTATCAGCAAAAGAAACAAACAATACAAATATTTATTGTAGGTAAATTTATGGAATGACGTCTCGGAATTTTACCTATAAATAATTTGCACAATTTTTGACGTATTCGTTTTTTTCCACACAAATAAGAAGAACAGAAAGAAGGAGAAAGAGAAAGAGAGAGAGAGAGAGAGAGAGAGAGAGAGAGAGCAAATATATAGAATTTTGCATAATTATGAATCAGAATTGCAATTATATAAACCTTTGCGCAATATACATATACATATATATATACTTATTGTTTTTCTTTTGTTGACTCAAGAATTTTATAAAAAAAAGTTTTTGAAATGCATAATAAACAAGTAATCAAAGAAATTCTTTTAAATAAATTCTTATTTTATATATATATATTCATTTTATATTTACATAACACTCTTTTGGATATACAAAAAAATGTCATCAGAAATTTCCTTTCATCTCTTAGCAACCAACAACAAATTATTGATTAATCATTGCACACGTCAAATGCTAAAATGTTAAAGCCTCTACCGCAAACAGGGTCAAAATCACATGAACCAGGGCTAAATACTGAAGCTTAATGATCAAATAACACGCGATTTGTTGACATTTCTTTTTGTATTCGTCAAAAGTTGGCTGAGTGAAATGTAGTCGAAAGTTAAACCTAAGCCAGGGACTATATAAATCAAATGCAAAAGGTTACGAAGCCTGGCACATATGTATGTATACTTATATAAAGTAAGTAAAAGTAAAATTTAAAGGCAAGTCAAGATGACGTGTTTCCTGCTCAAGTATCAAATCTTTGGCAGACAAACAGGAGCCCCTAGCTATAAATTTGTTGATAGCTTTTGTAATTGCCATAATAAAATATCATATTTGAGCTTGGGTATAAATACTATACAACGGTTATGGTGGAAAGAAAGGCAGAATAGAATTATTATGAAATCATTGTTTTTTTTTTTTTAATTTTGAAATGTATTTAAAAATTTGTCGACAAATAATAATTATTGTTAATATAATAATTGAAAATTAAAAAATAATTATTGAAAATTAAAAAAGCTCTTTATTCGTTAATATTCTTTATCAATTTCATCTTTTATTTTATTATTATTATTAATATATATTTTTTTTTAGGTAATTATTTTTTTAAAAATAATTTATGCTTATAAAAATATACAAAAATAAACCTAAATTGATTTTCAATACATAAAATTTTTCATATATAATATTTATATAGTGTTAATTCTTTACATAATTTTATATATTAGTTATACAAAGTTTATGCATTGAATATCGAAATATATTAATTTTTATATATTTTTATGGTTTTGAGAAATACTTGAAAATCGTCAAAGAATCATTACTGTTATTAATATTAATATAATAATTAAATAGTCAATTTAATATTTTATTATATATATATTTTTTTTAAATTATTATAAATATTTTCTTATAAATTATTAAAACTATTAAATATAAAAAAAATCATTAATTTTTTAAATTTTCTTTCAATCTAATATTTTATTATTTCAATATTATTTAGTATTAAACGAATTTCAAGTAACATATTCCAGGCAGGCTACATTCCATTTGGGTTAAGTACATACATGCTTATATATACTTATACAAGTATATATACTTGTATATATCGTACTTGTATGTACCATAGAAACATCTGTACAAAGTTTAAGCCGAACAGCTTATTGCATCTGCCCTACAGACCTCTATCTGCTGACTCAGCCCAGACAAGCTGATCAAATTGGATAATGCTCCAATTTGAATGGTGTAACAAAAAATATATAATAGTGCCCACTTTTTGTTAAGTACTGAGCCTATCATTAGCTTATTAATATGCCCGCTCTGCTGGCCAAGGCAAAGCAAATGACGCCAGCAACTCAATTCAGGCGAGCACGCCGACTCCGTCAGCTGCTGTCGATTTGTGGCGTGATGCCTGCTCCTTGCCTAGCCCAATGCGACAGAGCCTACTCCCTACTACTCCGCAATGACCCGGACCCGACCCGACCTGGCATGACCTGACCTAGTTGTGGTGGCCTCGTACCACTCTATGGCGCAGACTTCCTGACCAGCACCACCCTTATTGCTACGTAAACATTTACGAATGGCTAAGGAAATGCGAGCCGTAATGGAAGCCGTAGTCATCGATTCAATTTTAGCGGCTTGTGTAATACAGAAGCATGAGCAGGAGCAGGAGTAAGAGCAGAGCAGGAGTTGGGCACGTGTAAGCTCACAAAAGGACATTCAACTCGATAGAGAGCTTTTGCGTCATTAACAGCGAAATGTGAAATATATAAATACATATAGAGACATATATACATATATATAAATACATATACACATATGTATAAGTCGCAGTCAATTTGAGAGAGACAGAAAGTCGCAGCTCCACCCCAAGTGGGCTGAGAGGGCTAAAACTAAACTAGCACAAGTGTTGCCATTGCCACGGCTTTGTTGTTGTTTGGTTGTTGTTGCTGTTGTCAGCACTGAGAAAGTGCTGTTATATAAAAAATCAAAAGAAAGAAAAAACAAAAAAGTCTCCGGGCGCTGCAGCAACTCAGCGTTAAACGCAATTGACCGCAACAATTTTAATTAGCCTAAAACTTGAACCCAAAACAACAAAGGGCAAAAAATTGTTATGTCAACAACGTGAAGCCAATGGGCAAAATCTGATAATTAACAAGTAAAAGTGGTCGTGGAGGCAGTAGACGACTAGCAGAGACCCTGCTAAATACTATTTGTTTTTGATAATGAATAATAATAGTATTAATGAATAATAATTAATATTTAAAAATATTATTCATTATCAATAACAAATAATCTTCGCAATCTTCTTCAAATTAATTTCTAAATATATATAATTTAATATTTTATTAAATTAATTATTGTTATTTTTATTAAATATGATATTATATAGATATCGATCAATAATATTTAATATTTAAAATTTTATTCTTTAGCATGACCTTTTAAGTTAACTTGTGGAAAGAAGTTCATAATTAAGAAGTAAAAGTGGTTCAGGCTCCACTAGCATAGACTATTAAATGCTAATTGTTATTGATAATGAATATCATTTAATGGTATTATTATTTTTTTTATGTATTATATATTATTCATCTATTTTATATTTAAAATGTCTATTGATTAATATAAATATATTTGGAAGTTTCTTTGAGGGCAAACTCTGACAATAATTTAGTTAACTCCGGCAATTAAAACCTAGTGAACTAGGCAGCAGTATCCGACCAGCTAAGACCCTGCCGATTACTACTTGTAATTGATAATGAATAACATTTAATATTAGTAATATTCATAAAGATTATTAATATTTAAAAACTTATTCAGCAAAATCTGATTATTAACGAGTAAAAGTTGTTTAGGAGTCAGTATGCGACTAGCATATGCCCTGGATTTCTATAATAATATAAAATATTATTATTGAAGAATAATGTTTAGTATTTACCGACATTATACATATTCACAATTTATTTAAGTCTATCTGAGATTTTTGGCGTTTCCTTATCATAATAATTGATGTTTTTGATAATTCGAAATAAGCCTTTAGACTATTTATTTATGCCAATCATTCACTTAATCCATTCACTCAAACTTCAATTAAATAGAATCTGATCAAAAAAATATATATATTCTAAAGTGATGTAAATTATATATAAATATAAATATTTAAAAATTGATGTATATATAAATATAATTATTTATATCAGATTACATTTTATACAATATCTTCTCTTTATGTAGAGATATACATCAACTATTCGCTTCATACATAGACCTTCTCCTTTGTCGACTACACTCCTACAAAAATAATGTTCCCCCTTTTCCAACCAACTCTAGGGTATACAAATGTGTTTGAAATGGGCAGCGTGAGATGTCAGACGTTTATAAATTATGAGCTTTGTGTTCAATAGTTAAACAAAAGAGATTGGATAAAATGTTGCTATGGCACTAAACACAGATACATATATACATTAATGACTTTTTCTTAGAATTTGAGTTTGGCTTTTTCTGAATAGAAAGCCAGCTAAGTTGAACGACAGCATAATAAACTGTTTGCTTATGATTCTCAAACTCTCTGGAATGTTGTTAAACCAAAAATTTCTTTATGGATTGCTCAATATGTGGTCTTGAAACGAAAATTCTTTATGGACTTGAGTAAAGTACGAGAGGGAATCAAAGAGAAGATAAATTATTGAGATTAATGTTTAAAAATGTAGAATCTGCATTAATTTTAAATTTAACAAATGAGGGCGTATTTTCACTCTGATAATTTCGCTAAAACAACAAGCTTTGACTGCTACAGTAAAATCTAATTATAATAAACTGAAACTTAATTATTAGTTTGAAGCATCTTTTCAATTTGAGGTATCACAAATTTGAATGTTAATTTATTTAATGATAAAATTTTTGCGAAATTTTGAGAATCAATTAAATAGAAATATAATCGAGAGTGTCTAACTAAGAAATACTTCAGATTTCATGGGCTGATTGACACAGCTTGTTATGCTGATAAAAACTATAAATGCTATATACTTTATGGAGTCTATCTATTGCCCACATTTCAAAGATAACAAATTACCTCATATTTTCAAGATATACAAATTGCAAAATATATTAGGAAACTGCATTTTACGATAGTCACATTGAAACTTCTACCCCCTTTTAAAGTTCAAGCATTGAACTTTCGAATTGTTACGGAAACAAGTTAATGACTTTGTGAGATTGATAAGATTGTTTCTGGTATTTTTTCCGCCTCTGGAAACATGTTCGTCATGCTATATGGACATGTCAGATAAAGCCCAACAATTAAGATTTCAGTTTCTACTTATATAAACCATAAACAACATAACAAAATTGCTGTACATTTCGCTTGCGGCACGAATTAATTAAGGCAAAAGCCCCACAACAAACAGCAAATGTAAATTGTGTGCGGTAACCGCGAGCGAAATGTTGGCGACTCTTGCCATAGATTGCCGTTGTGCATCATTGGAGAAGAGACAAATGATAGAGATGAAGGCGCCTCACGCTGACGCTGTCAAATGCATGAACATGACAAATAAACAAAAGAGACTGGCAAACATGACAAACAACAAGGCGAAAGTCATTTATATATACTACATTGAAAAGACATTCGCAAATATATATATTTCATTTGAAGATGTTTGGAATTGATGTACAATGAAATTAATTTAATTTAAAAATATATACATAAACTTAAAATAAATCGTAGAATGACAAAGATATTTTAGATTTATGTAAAATGAAATTGTTATAATTAAAAAATTTATTAATTAAGATAAAACTTAATTTTACAATGACATAGAGAAAATACACTCGCAAAGATTTATATATTTAATTTGAAGATATTTTGAATTTATGTGAAATAAAATCATTTTAATTTAAAAATATATAAATACACTTTAGAATATATTATAGAATGACAAAGAGAGAATGCTCATACATAAACATAAGATTGAAGATTGAAAATACATACATATTTAATTTGAAAATATTTTGAATTTATGTATAGTGAAAATTTTTAATTTAAAAATATATACATAAAAAAATGTAAATATATAAATAAAATTTGAAAAAAAGTTATATTAATAAAAGCAAATTATAAAATGCTGTAACTAAATCCATTTCTCATATACCTCACAACGTCCGTTAGATCATCTTAGCTTATGAAATTCATAAATTATTATTGCACTTGAGTGCAAGCGAGACAGCAAACATTTGTTTAAGTTTCAATTGCCGCACTGTCTGCTCGCACGCTGATGGAGTGACAGCGATAAAAATACCGACAACGCTGCGTGGGAGCTGCGTCCATTGTCGCTCAAGTGGCAAGCAATACAAATCTTTTTTTTTTATTATCATTTACTGCAGCTTATAAATAAATAAAGTCAACAATTACATTGGAAATATCTCTGTATGTCTGATATATATAAAGCCCACAGAGACGACGCAACGTAGCATGAGAAATATATTTGAACGGCGGCCAAGCACATGGTAGCGTGGCCGAGCGGTCTAAGGCGCTGGTTTAAGGCACCAGTCTCCTCGGAGGCGTGGGTTCGAATCCCACCGCTGCCAAGGGAATTTTTTTCAAATTAAATAAATGAAATTTTTTTTAATATTCAAAAATATCAGCCGTATACAATAGGTATTATTGTTTATTTTTCACCAATTAACTTATCTATATATATATTTTTTTTAATTAAATCGTGCTTCCAGCTATTGTTCATACGTGTTAATTAATCAGTTTTCTATGTTAATTAGTTTTACATCACCCTTACTTTGAGTCATTAGTATACTATATATAAGTATGTACATTAATGGATTTGTCAGGCGGGCATTACGTGAATCACTAGAGCTTTTCGTGTTCTCCATATCGCGCCTCGGCTCACCTTGCTGACAAAAAAAGGCGTACAGTTATCGTGTCTTTATTAGTCATTGGCAAACATTCTGCTAGACATGGATTAAATTTCCTATCGTAGTCAAATTATCATGTGGAACAAGGTAAAATTTCTATCGTCGACAAATATTAAAATTCATTGTAAAAATATTCAATAGAAAACGGTTGATAATCAATTCCTTAACCTCGTTACAGGTATTTAAATGGAAATCGTACTATGACGATGTGCTGTTTATAAATAAATTTATAAAAAATAATCATTCATATGTTATATTAATATAACCCTTTTATCGCCTATCTATAAATAGATATTATTAAATAAATAATCATCATTCATATTTTATTTTAAAAATAACCCCAAAGTTATTTTTATATTTTATCGCCTAACTATAAATAGATATTTTTACTTTTAGCCCATCAGCGATAAGTGTTAAATAATTAAAGCTAAACACAGCTCACGAACTTACGATGAAAAAAGCTTGATTAATCTACAAGAAAAAAAAACAGAACCAAATGTAAAAATTTCCCCCACACAAATTACTAAACTTAACTTTGCCCGTGTTGGCACCTGACACGAGTGGAAGACAGACCTGAGACACCAAAATTCAGTTGATCGCAAATATAAATACCAAACAGCTGTCCAAATCGCAGATAAAGATGAAGCCTTTTTTTTTTTTGTTTTTATTATTATTATTCTTTTTTCCATTGTTAGTCTCTTTGCTTTCTTCGTCGTACGCCTGCCTACCTGCAGACGTCATTGAGTGTCTTGCGCTCTATTTATACACTTGTTCACTCATTCTCTCTTTGCACATGTCGCCCCCTCTCTCTCTCTCACACACGCTATTGACGTGTGGGCGACATCTTTGATAAGACAACGAGCAACGAAATTGCACGCGCTAAAAATTTCATTGATAAACATAGCATTCCAAACAAACCGGTGGCGAAAAAAAAGAGGAAGTGGTGCATAAAGCATAGAAAAGCACATAAAAAAGCAAATAAATATTTATGATCATTTCGCTGTGTATGTACATAAGTGCTGCATATGTATGTACATATGTGCGTATATTTTGTATTTGAAGGTGCCTAAAATCGTATTTGGCAATATTCGCTTATATACTACATGTGCATAAAAACAGGTTTTCTATTTTGAAGAATTTTAAATTTCGTACATACAAATACAAATTGAGAGAATTCTCACACACACACACACACACAATAAATACACAGACATGACGAACGTTCCAATCAAATTGAAGGCATGTGATTTGCTTCTACATCAATGTAAATGTTTTTACGCAGCGTGGGATATTTTTTTGTGTGTGTACAAAAATAGACAAATGGCGGCCGGGTGAGAAATTAATGGCAGTGATGGGAAATTTCATTGAAATCTACTGCACAGAATAAGTTGAGCATGAATAATTTTTGTATATATGTAATATCTATGTCTATATATTGCTATGTAGTATTTATATCAATATAACAATAAAAAAAGAATAAAAATGAAAAGATACTATTAATTACAAATTCTCGTTCTTGGCATCATAACAAAGAATTCCACATGAGCAACAACATCAAAATATAGCAAAAATAACATGAGCTCAGCTTAATTTATGCAAACTGCGCACAATTCTTTCGCAACTCGGAATCAAATAAATACAAAAGAAAGAAATACTGTGATTTTGCTTTGGGCGTATATTTGCACATTATTGTTTTCAGCTGCTTGCGTCGGCGTTTTTGGCATTTCCCTAACTATTTAATTTCTATGCATGCCGCCGTTGCCATTCCCCGAATTCCTATGCGACTGTTGCGCTCTCGCTTGCACTGCATAAGCCACACCTAAGCCACACACACACACACAGCTGCCACTCAGTTTGTATTTGGTCAAACGTATCGAATGGTCACACACATATAGAGTATGCTATGTATGTATGAATGTACATGCATAAATACATATACAAGCATCCACAATTGAATATGTATGAATGTGAGTTGGGAATTACGCACGGAGTATAAAATGCAATTACTTGGAAGAGACAGAGGCAGTAAGGCAGAAAACGCACTTGACTGACAAGGACGTTTCAGAGGACGCCAGAAAGGGATGGGGAGAAGATGTCGGGAATTGTACTGTTGTTTTGTCAAGTGCGCTCTTGGCAGCCGTTTCCCATGAATATTTAACAGTTTCATTAAAGGAAGCGCACAATTTGTTTAATTGCCAGGCAAAACGTTATGAAAATTGATTTTTATTGTTTGAGACGACAAAATGCAGCCGAGCGTAGAAATTGCGCATGCAATAAACCGAAAAAAAAACACAAAATGTTAATGCTAATGTAAATTTGTAGCAAAAAGTGCAATGAATAACTAATGCCGCCTTCCTGCAAAAGGCTTAAGCAACTGTCAAACTAATTAATAGTGCACTCACTGAGCTGGTGGCAGGGGGAGAAAGGGAGAGAGAGCGAGAAACTACGTCAGTAAACAAAGAGAGCGCCACAATAACAACTTACAAAAAACAAAGACAAGAGTAAAGCAAAAACAACAGTTAAACTTGTCAAGGCAACAACAGCTGAGCATTGTTTTTTTCTTTCTTTCTTTCTCCTTCGCTTTTGTTGTTATGCGCTTCTCGCGGTGCCTGGCACCAAACTTACGCACGCACACACGTGCAATTTATGCGCTGGGCTCACCTGAATTTGCGGGTCCAGCTCGCTGTCTTCAGTATTTGACATTTTGCACTTTGAGCAAATTTGTTGCCTGCCAAATCCAAGTTTCTCAATTGAAATCGCTTTTCACTTTTGTCGCCAGCTGCTCCTCTAGTTGTTGTTGTTGCTCCCTCTGTTAGCGCCTTTTTCAATTAGTTTGCATTTGCATTTTCACTTGCATTTATTGGCCAGCGTAATTTGTATTTATTTAATTTTATTTTCGCTCTGCCCGTGGTAAAATTTAGTTAAGCAATATAATCACATGAGCGTCAGCATGTGTATTTTGTGTTTGTGTGTTAATGTGTTGCCGAAAATATGCAAATATGTTTCACATTTGGAATTTACTGATTTAAGCAAAAAAAAAAAAAAATAATAATAATAATAGTATTTGTTGTACTGCGTTGTTTGTGTGATGCAAGAAAGCGAGAGGGAGAGAGAAGTACAAAGTATAGACGCGAACAAATTAAACAACAATTATAATTATCTATATAAACACAAATACAATTAATTGTATACACACACTCATTCACTCACTTCTATTATTATTGGTTATTGTTATTTTTGTTGATATAAATTCTACGACTATCTTAAAATTATCGGAGCGTCCGAACGCGGTGTAAGTGAAAAGCAGACTCAGTGTGACCGCAAGAAGTAGCAATAGATATAGCACACAAATGCTTATAATTATCGATAGCTATCGATATAAAAGCGATGTTAACAGTCGGAGCAGTTTACAGTTAAATGGAATTTTGTGAAATGAGATTTTTGAAGTGATATATCAAAAGCAACGACAATTCTTTGAAATACATAACTGCTTTGCTAACTAATTAGTATGTTAGCAGACTACACTGTTAAGTGAGGAGTAAAAGTGTTGCAGGAGGAGCAATAGTTAAGTGTGGAGCGAGCAAGTGGAAACACGTTATGTTAGCTATAAAAAAATACCAAACGATAGGTAGCACTGTAAAATAAGAAGCGCAATTTTTAAATTTAATCTATATTGAATTTTGCTTGTAAAGTCTTCAATAAAATGATTTCATACATTTTTACTATGAAATTTTATTTTCTTTAATTGTTTTCGTTTTGTTTTTTGTCCATTATGTGCTTTACATGTTGTGAGATTTCCTTTGCATTTGATAATATATATATGTATATGCATTTATGTATACGTTTATGTATATTTTCTTTATATAATTTTCAATTTCAATTTAATTTCAATTACTAATAATGATATGCGCACCAAAACAAATTAACTTAGGCGCAAACAATTCAAATTGCTTTACAACTGAAAATGTTCGAATCGAAAACAAAATTAAAAAACAATTCACATTTCTCTAAAAAATTGTTTATTTAAGTAAATGATAAAGAAAGGCAATAGAAGTGTATACCACGGAATTTCTATACGTTATTTAGCATTGATGCCCGTATTTTGCTTGCTTAATTTAACGCTAATATATATCTTTAAATATATATATTTATAATGTTTTTTGTTTTTGTTTATATTTAATATAATGAATTTAATATATAGTTTATATGGAATAACACTTAATTATACATTCATTCATATAGATTTTTGTATTGTTCTGTATACATATTTAAAATATATATAAAACTCAAGAGTTCAGCTGGAAATTATTGAAATATTTGTTTGTTTGATTTGATTTCTAGTTTTAACAAAATCCACTTTGTATCAACTAAACATTTTGTTTAAGTAGAAAAGTTTGCTAAATAGTTTTTGTTGTTGTTTTTTATGTTTGTGTTTTGTTTGTTTCTTGTGTGTGCTTTGCAGTTTCATTTTCATTTTCATTTTCTTCTTCTGTATCAAACCTCTAAATACTTGCCATATAAATGATTTTGTTGTTTAAATATTTATTAAATGTATACATATATTTATATATATATATATATTTTATGCTATATATATTAACCATGCAAGTGTTGCATATATGCAATTTGCGCTTACTTTTCATTATCTTCAGATATTCTTTATTGTTTGCTATTTTTTAATATTCCTCGTTTTTTTTCGTTTTTGTTTTTGTTTTGTTAACATTCATAGGGAAAGTACAAAAGTATACGTGTTTCAAAAGCTTTTCTGTTGTAGTTTCACGAGTTACATTTAATACACAGCTAAATATTGTGTAAATCAATCATAATTAATTAATTAATAAAAAACTGGCCTCGTCATTAATTATAAAAACTGTTTAACTTAGACATTAACTAATTGGTCTATTTATGCTACAGCTTGCGGCTTAGCAGCCAAAACAAATATACAATTATTTATATTTATTTATTTATATAAGAAGTTTTGCAGTTTGGAATGTCTGATAGTTAGCTGGATTATTTTGATTTATATGGAAATTAAATACATATATATATATATAGATTTATTGCTTTGTACACGTTAGAGCAACATTTGTGCTCCATTTGTTTAAAGTTTAACAAATAATTAACTAAATTTAATTCAGCTCTAAAACTGCCATAGCATAAGTAGACCAATTATTGATATAGCTACATTTTATATGCACTTATGCAGAACCTTTCAACTTAGGCAATTAAATTAGAATTAAGACATCAATAAGAACTAGACAAATTATATAAAAAAAAAAAACATAACCGAAAATCGACGCGGGACAGCAAACTAAAAACTTGATACGTTTACAAACAATTCAGCTACACTACGGTGTTCATCTTAAGGAAACTTTATGATTTCTGGATTGTTTTTGTTGCTGCTGTTGCGATGGCGGCGTCTCTCCCTCTCTGCCCTACTCACTGTCTATGTTCAGGCCCACTCGCTTCTCCTCCTCGAGCATGGCGTCGAGCTCATCTGTCAAATTGGCCAACATATTGCCAATGTCATTGAGCACATTCACCGACACCTTTGGCGGCACTGCATTCACAGTGGTGGCTGGTGGAGCAGCAGCAACCGTTGCAGCTGGTGCTGGTGCTGCTGCTGCTGTTGGCTCTGGTGAGGCGGCCGACTCAATGATGCCACTGCCTGCACCACTGGCCATATCTAGGGTGGGTGAGCGCAAATGCAGCGCGCTGCTGCCAGCGCTTGCGGTGCTATTCATGCTGTCGCTGCGCGCCATTGTGGCATCGTGCAGCGAACTGGAAGATTTCAGCGAGTGGAACGAGTGCGCTATGTTGGCAATGGTGTTCGTCGACGACGAACTGGAACTGGAGCTGGAGGAATGCAGATGCGTGCCGGCCGCATGATGTCCAGCATTCGCTGCCCCACCGACGCCCGATTGCAGCTCCTGGCGATTCAGCAGACGCTGCTTGATTGTGCCGGTGTTCTCATTGGCAAAGGGTATCGTATCAATTGAATCGATGCTGGAATTCGATTTGTTGTCGTGATACTTCTCGCAGTGTATCTCGGCCGTTGTCTGCTGTATGGTCGCATAGTTGGCATAGATTGGCTGCTGCTGGGCATTCAAACCGCCTGCCTGCTGCTGCTGCTGCTGTTGCCAATGCTGCGCCGTGTGGCCATAGAATATGTGTTGCTGCTGTTGCTGTTGTTGCTGCTGCTGCTGTTGGTTAACGCCTGCAACTGGCGCCTGCTGCGAGCCATCCGCGCTCAACTGCCGCGAGTTGCGTATGCTGCAGTGACGCCGCGGCGGCTCTGGCGCAATCTTCTTGCCCGTCAAGGGACTGCCGCTCAAATAGGACTGCAAGAGAAGAGGCAAGTGTTAGCATATGGGTATTTCAAGAGTTCTCTCTCACTGTTTGTCTACTCACTGTTGCACCATCAGCACCACCGGCTGTCACGTACTCGGCCGCCGCCGCTGCATTCATATAGTGATGATGCTCCAGTGGCGGCATCGTGTTCAGCACAGCTCGCTGCAGTATGCCGCGCTGCTGGCGTGGCAGCGTGCCGCCGCCCTCCTCGTAGAGCAGCTCACGTGTGGCATCGTTGGTGGGTGTTATGTCGCCATCGTCGTAGGAACGTCGCCAGGCCATCGCTGCCGCATTGCTGCCCAGCAGACGAGCTGCCGCCGCCTGCTGCTGCTGCTGTTGCTGCTGCAGCAGCTGATGATGCTGTTGTTGTTGCTGCTGTTGCAGTGTGGCTGCAGCTGCCATTGCTGCTGCTGCTGCCGCTGTCGTGGGCGGCCCAAAATGTCCATAGTCCGTGGTCGTATAGTGGCTAAAGGTCAAATGGCTGCGCGTGCTGTTGTCGTGGATATCCTCAAGCGATTCCAGGCTCTTGCCACGTGGCTGACGCACCTGCAAAAGAGAGAAAGAGAGAGATTACTCACTGTCAGTGTTGCCATTTTGGCTTGCTTTATGCTAGATGTAGCTTGCTGTGACTCTCAACAGGCAGCAGTGCTCAGACATGCGGCACTTAAAGTTCAAGGACAACTGCGCCTACGACTGACATTTGCCAAGTATCAGACCCAACCCCATCCAACCACACCCAACCACCCACCTTAATGAGCACCACATCGTTGCCGTTGCAGCACTCGTGATTGCTGCCCGTGCAGTAGTAGGCGTCGCCCCCACTCACTGGGCTCAGGCCACCTCGGTGGCAACCACTCAGCCCATTGGCCATTCCATTCACACTGTTCGCGCTCGTCGCATAGATCTTTGTGTCGTCCCAGGAGACGCGCGTCGTTGGCACATAAGATGGCGTACTGGGTATGGGCACGTTGAATTGCCAAGGCTTGCGCTGGTATTCCTAATTAGGTGCGTCCATTAATCAAATTATATCATGAAAAGAAAAGGAAATGAAATTTAATCAAATTAAAAAATTATAAAAGCAAAAAGATAAAAATCAATTTTACAAAAGGAAATTAGCAAAGAGCAAAGTTAATTTAAATGGAAGAAGGAGACAAACTATATAAAAGGTAAAACTAGCAACAACATAAATTAAATTATTTAATTAAAATGAAATTATTAGAGAAATAGATAAAAAACAAGAAATACATATAAATTTAATATATTAATATAAAAATAGATTTGAATTATATAAAATGTATTATTTTATAACAAAATATATAATTATTTAATATTTTAATATTTTAAAATAAAAATATATTTGCAAAGTTTTAAAATTATTTTAAAAAGAAAATATAAACATTAAACACATAATATTTATTTAAATTAGTTTTACGGAAAATGTAAAATAATATTTATATATATATATATATGTTATGTTTATACTAAACATAAAATAAAATATATAAAATATATTATTTTATACGCAAAAATATAAATAGCATATAAAATAATTTATTGATTAATAAAAGTTAAAAAATATATATATTTGAGATGTAAATAATATAAGTATATATATTTCAAATATTAAATTTTTTAAACATAAATGTAAACATATTTATTAATGAAAAGTAATTTAAAAAAAAATCATTTTACATATTCAAAATATTTTTTTTAATAAAAACAAATATAAACATTAAACATATTTCCACAAAATCTAAAATAGTTTCAAATAATATACTAATATAAAATTAAATTTTCAATTAAAATAAAAAACATGTAAAAGTTTTATATTAAAAGAAACCTAAATTAATATTTAAATACAGTAATATAAAATTATATTTAATATCAAAAACAAATGTAAAAAAAAATGTAATTATCTAAATATTTCTAATTAATAAAAAATCTGAAATAATATTGAAAGACAGTTACAAATTAAAAAAATATGTAATAAATAATCAGATAATTCAAAATTATCTAAAGATTTCGAGATAATAAAAACTCATACACAAAAATCTTAAGAAATACATAAAAATTAAATAAACATTTAAGCTTACGCAATAACTAATGTTTAATGCTAAACAAAATCTAAGTAATTGACGTCATCTTCGTCAGTCACGCCCAACCAACTCTCGCATCTATTTATTACCAAGCCCAAACATGTCAAAGTGTAAAAACAAAATGTACCTGTTGCTGATAGGCATTGGCGCCGCCTGGATTCCATTTGCCGCTGATAATGTCCTTGACCCGCTTGATGGCCAGCAATATTTTCTTCTGATGGCCCAGCTTGACAATGCCAATGTCCTCGAGATCCTCCCAGGTCACTTGGGTGACATCGCGCACTGTCTTGTAGTTCTGCTCGAGCAGCGGTTGAATATACTCCTCCAGACGCAACAGCTGCAGCCATTCCTCAATCGAACCCTGTTAATAGAAGAACATAAATTGGAAAGCATAAGAATCAGCTTTACTTTTATGATTATTTATTTTCATCACTGTCTGTCCATATTGACGACTAATCGCGCTTGATTAACACAGCAAAAACCCCTCAAGTGCGGGCTGCCAGCCAAGCTACAAATTTGTCCATGAACTAATTCCAGGCCAAAGCGCTGATACCACAGTCAGAGCGCTGTGGGCTTATGCTAAGGGGCTGATACGAAGAGGGAGAGGGAGGGGGTGGGGCTGGGTAGGAGTCAGTGGATGGGGCAGGGGCATAGCTATGTATGTTACCCTGTGGTGCGTTTTGTACACCGCTTTCTGATGAGCTCGTCGCGGCTCTAATCAGTTGTAATTGATAAGATATGACATAAATCGCGTCAAAGCACAAACATAAAGGAACGGGTAAAGAGACAAAACTCGTCGCTGTTTGCCATTAAACGGTAGCCAAAGTTGCCATAGGCAGGGGCAGAAGCAGAGGCAGAGGCAGACACACGGAGACAGAGACATAAACGCATACAGAGACATATACACACATATATGCACACTTGCACACATACAGAGAGACGTACACACACGCAGCGAGAGGCAGTCAAAAATCATCAGCATCAGCAATCTCGTATACTCTGTAAATATGCAGCATGTAGAGCCTGTTGGAGCTGTTTGCTTTACTATATATATTATATACTATATACTATATAACAACATAGTATTATTCTTGAACTTTCGTACAGATTAATTGAAATTGATTTCAATTATTTGTTTTTTTTTGCTCATTGTGCTAACAAACGTTTGTGTCTAATTATTAAAAAAAAGTTTGTTTTAATAACTAATTCATTATTTGATTAATAATGATAAATTGCTTTATTTCATTTTTTTTCTCAATATATTATCAAGATAAAATTACTCTTTTTTTTTCATAAGCAATGCAAGTTTTTTTTATTCATATTTGCATATATATGTATATGCACCTTTTATATTAAAAAAAAATTAACAAAGAAAAAACAAATGAGAAAATAGATTTATTCAATTAAATTACTTTCTTGTCGAAAATAGATGAGGATAAAAAAAATTTTTTTCATTTTTTGATTTAAATAATATTTTCATTTTTGTTATGATATATCAAATTTTATAGGTTAAAAAAATAACAGTTTTTACGTGCATACATATGTATACATCAAATATTTTATTTACATACAAAAAATAAAAAAATAAATAAATTTAAAATAAAAACAGAATGTTCATAAAAAAGAAAAAATAAATCAAATTTTTATTAATACTAAAATGCATAATTACATTAATTACATTAAATCATTTTTTTTAGCACAATGAGCAAGAGAATTTATTTAATTTTTACTAATCTATAAGAAATTTCAAAAATAATACATAGATCATGGAAAATAAAATAAAAACTCATCGATCTATCGCAAGTTTGAATGCCTATCGATGTCTTTAACAGTTTTAATATAAGCTAATACTCTCCATCACTAAAAACCCCCTTTCCATAACTTTCATAAATCCATACCCATTTGGTATACATAAACATACCCATTTGGTATTTAAGTACTAGAATTCCCCAGCTCTAGGGCATCTGTTAGTCATGCATACAGCTTTTACTATGCTCATATTCATACTTGTTTTTTCATCTGACGTGTTAATAACTTTTGAAGCTTTTGCTCTTTCGCTTGCTGTCTAAATTGGCGTTGATTTCTATTTAATTAAGCGAATGGAATTGTTGTTATTGCTGTTGTTGTTGTTGTGATGCTGCTTGTTCCGTTCCTGCGGCAATTGAAAACTGATTTCAGCTAGACTTTTCAAGGGTATGCCGTCTGTTTTAATACAGTGCTAAATTTAATGAAAGTCAATAATTATTATTAAGATTGATTCCTTGATTGCTTATGACATCTATCTATAAATGCCCAATCAATTGGGATTTACTTCATTTGTTGGATTAAAGACAAAGTGAAGCTTAAGCTAAGAGAGTTCATCTCCAGATGATGGAACAAAGTTTGATGTTAACAGAGTTTTTCTTTAATAATTTTTTTTTTTTATTTACTAAAGCTTTAAGAGAAGTTAAATAATAGATGAAAAAATAACATAGATTTTTACTGTGGAAAATTTCCATATGAATCTACAATTCTATGGAAAATTTCCACATAAGAAAATTTTTCACATATAGAAATTTTTCATAAAATTCTAAATAGATAACCTATAGAAGCTTAGCTTTTAAAAGAAACTATATTAAGAAGTGAATTCTTTCTACTAAAAAGGCTTAGTTTAATAAAATTTTGAAATAAAAAATATAAAATTTTACAAATTAGAAATTAGAGAATGAATATGTAACATAAAATATATTTATGGAAAATTCCATATTTAAAAGATTTGCATTCGGGAATCCCGATAGCAATCATATAGAGGCTTAGTCTATTATTTATTTAAATTTAAAATAACATAGAATCTGCCTGTGGAAAATTTCCATATGTAAAAATTGTGATTATGAATGGAAAATATATAGAAGCTTAGCTTATCAATGAAAATATATTAAGAATTGAGTTTGCTATTCCATTTTTAGTTATAGGTATAGTATAGTTGTCTATAGAAGAAAAATCTAGTTAAAAACTTAAAGCTCAAGGCAATCACTTTAGTAAAAATATGAAGTTTACTTAAAATTATATATATTTGTCCTTAACTAGGTTTTCCCCATTTACTATTAATCAGTCTATAAACTCTGTTTACAGAGCTTTATTTCATTGTTAGTTTATATTTTGCATATCTATAGCAATATTTAATAAATAAATAAAAGTCTGCATATCTATAGCTATACTTTATAAACAAATAGTTTGTTTAGCTCCAAGCAGCACTTTAAAGAGATCTGCATATATTTTCTATATCATCTCTAGATCCAGCTCCAACTCTAATCAGCAACTTGAGACAGCGGGCTGCGCAATCGAAAGATGTTAATCAAATTTTAATATTTGTAGAGAGCATCTCGACCACAGATGCCACAGAAACTTAAAAATAATATTTATTTAACGTCAGTCAGGCGACATGCCGAAGATATGCAAACATATATAAGAGTTATATGTATGTATTTATGTGTATATATGTATGTACGTATATATTTTGTTTTCTAATTTGAAAACTCATTAGCAGGTAGCATATGGTATGACACCGAAAAAACAGACCCGCATACAGCAGCCAGGCAAAGCGGAATGGTCAGAAACTCGTTTTTCAGCAAAAAAATACAGATATATATATATAGGTATATGTATATGTATATGTATGTGTGTGTGTATATATATATAGTTAAACATGAGTACGTCAGGCCGAAAACTAAATACCATTTGGAGTGTCTAATAACGGCAGCCAGCAGCAAATGCTTTGGCCTAAACCTCAAGGTCGTTGCGTTGATTGCGGTTTTTGTTTTTGCTTTATGGAGAGGTATGAGCCGGGCCCAGAGATTGCCAACGACATGTCGTTGACGCTGTTTAATAACTATTTTTGTTGCTTTTCCTTTGAGTCTGAGGTATTTTGCTTTATTTCCGTTTTCGTCAGATAAAAAATGCTAAAGAAAGTGCCGGATGAGGTTGTGAGATTTTTTCTATGTATTTTTTTCTTATCTTAATTTAGGTTTTTTTTCTTCTTAGAATGTGAGCTAATGAGGCTGTTGTTGCAAAAACTTTCATTTGTAGAAATATATATGATATATATATATATATCTATATATACATGTATATATAATATATAATATTGATTTGCGCATGATGTAAGCAGCCACACCCAAGGCGCGTTTTTTGTCGCTCAAGATCAACCGAATAAATAACAATTGTTTTGGGAGAGTTTTGTGAGAGAGTCAAAGACTGTGAGTAACAACTCTCAATAGCAAATAGGAAAATAAAATAAAAATCTACTTGCGAAAACAGTCACGCAGCATTATACAAAGAGCAAACACAACAAATCAAATAACAACTGAAAACTTCTGCTAGTAAAATAATGTGGCGTTTTTTATACTCATTCACGAAAGCAAAATAAGTGTATTGGTTTTGGGAAAAGTATGAACGTAAATCATTTCGACGCTATTGAAGGTAAACTTGAAATTTGGAATATATACTCTTGTGTACCTCAAAACTATTCACTAGGGGCGTGGCAAATCATAATAATTCCTTTTCTGATAACTCAAGAAGCATTGCAGTTGAAGTGCTAGAAAGTTGAAATTTGGAATTTATACTCGCGTTGACAGGCCAAGATCAAAAAGATATGACGAGATATCTATATGAAATATATGATATACTACGCCCATGGGGGCGTGGCAATCGGGTAAAACTGTAGCGTCTACAGTTAGGATCCTATAATATATGATCATATGATCATAAATCTGCAATATTTTAAACACTATTAGACCTGAAATTTAGAATATATACTGGGATTGACAGCCCATAATCATGGCGAATATATCTACGCCCACTTGGGGCGTGGCTAATCGGGTAAAACAGTATCTTCTACAGTTTTAGAGCTAGAAACAACAAATGTAATGTCTAAATTACTGTTGACATCCTGTATAATACAAAAATAATATATATAGCAATAGGGGGCGTGGAAAATCGGAAAATGGATCTGACCATGAATGAGTATTCTGCAGTCGGTAATGCCCATCGGCAACGCTCTTACTTGTTTTTTCCCTTTTCAGCTGAAAAACCTTACGAAGCGCAAAAAATTTTTAAATAAAACTAAAAGCTGAGGTCATTTTGTTGAAAAATTGCACAGCTTCAAAAGCGTCGCAAATCGGTCGAGATATGGGCACATGCATAAATACAGCGCCTCGGTTATTAAACAAATGCCAAACAACAAAAACAACAACAACAAAAGATATCCAATTGGAGATAATGGAAACTGAAAAATAAAAAAAACGCTGGCAAACAATCAGCCATAGGTTATAATTTGAAACAAGCAATTAAGAGAGCTCCAGCAAAATGGAATGTGGTTCAAGCTGCAGAGCTGCAGATACAAATAGATAGCCGATAAATGATATTTCAAGTTGCGCTTGCAACCAGCAACAACTGCAACAACACATATGCATTTTGTAAGCTCATGCATGGTATGCAGGCAGGTGGGCAGCTGACAGACCGCATTAAGTCCAGCCCAAGCAGGTGGGCGGCGGGGAATGTGCGCGCTTTGAGAGGCTGACGAAATCAATGAATCAGACGAAAAACTTCGAATGCAGTTACAACTAGGGTATTATATGGGGGAACTATGGCTAGCTCAGTGGGTGGGGGGCAGTGGCTTTGTCTGATTTTTTTTATGATACTCATAAAGCTGCCATTGAAGGCGGACTTTAAAGTGAAATCCATGCTGCATGCATGACTATCGCATTATGAACGATACGATATTAAAGTTTGTAGAATGTCATAATTGTGAGCGCTATAAGCTGTTTGAATATCCACAGGTAGCCAATAGAACCTATAGAAGAAGCCAATAATAGTTTATAACCAATCTTCTATTATGTTATTGTTTACTACTCTTTAATATTTTTAAGCTGACAAATTATCGATAGTAACGACTAAATAGATACATGAGAAGAATGAAGACAAAAGATTTTATATAGAACTTAAAAGATACATATATAGTTTTAATGAATCTTCTATTATTTTTCATTATTCAGTTCTGTTTACCACCCTAAATTTATTTGACAGATTATCGATACTATCGATTAAATATATGATATATGAGAGAATATATATAAAGGAAATATATAAAAATTTAAAAGAATGTTATAGAATATCAAAAATAAAATATAAAAGAAAAAATGTATGCCAGACAAGTTAAAAGATAAAACATATAGATAAAAATATATATAGAAGATAAAATATGTATGATAATAGATATAAAATAGATAAAAGAAGAAAATAAAAAATACAGAAGCTAAAAGTTAGTCATTACTTTATCATTTTAGTTTTAATCAATCCTTCCATGGTATCGACATATATGTATAGATACTACTGTATGTATCCATTTATAGTTACTGATATATATTTCTAACTCTATCAAACATTCCTCTTATCTTTAACCCAAAGTCCTCCTAATACTACTCTTTGTTTTAATTCCCATTAATAACTACGCATTTGCAACTATAAATATAGCCTACTATATATATTATATGACTTGAGTAAATGAAAGTATATTTCGATAACAATCGATAACAGCTCAGATTATTAAATAAAAGATTGCCAACTACTCTATACTAGTCTATATATTGCTTTTGCGATAATGACTAATCATAATACATATACTTTCTTTCTAGTTACTTATTTTAGTGTGTCACAAAATTCAACACGTATCAGAAGCGATTAATATTTGGCTTTTCGTGAGTTACTTTTATTGTAATGCTATGGATGGGGTTTTAAGAGGGCTTGAGCACCACATTTGGTTATGAGAAACCTGTGTCGAGGGCTTGTTTCAGTTGCACGTGAAATGCATATCGAAACGACAATCGCAATGCACTTGCTTATGTCACGTATTTTATCGGATATTGTAGACGCCCATCAAAAAATGATGTGGATAGGTCGACGTTATGCATATTTGTAGCGGAACTTTTTAACTTATTACAGGCGCGTGTGAATCACATGGTATATACATATATGTATATATAGGTATTAACAGATAATGTCATGTTTGGTCTATATGTTAGCAAAGTTAAGTATGTGCATAAACAAGAAGTATATATATGCCTAGAGTTTTAGATGTTTATCAAAAGTCTCAAGTACTTTATAAGGAATAAGTTGTATAAATTTTATTTTAATCTTTTAAGTAAATAATTCTTTCTTTAGTATACAAATTATATTATATAAGGTTTATCAAAAGTCTCAACTACTTTATAAGAAAAAATTTCTAAAATTTTTACTCAAATCTTTTAAGTAAATATTTCTTTCTGTAGTATACAAAGTATATTATATAATTATATATCATTATTATTAAATATTATATATTATTATATAATTTCTGGAAACTAGTTTTCTCAAATGACTTAATCATTAGTTGTTGCTTGTTATCTTTCAAGTTCAGTCTTTAATCTTAAAATTGCATGGCACTCAAAGGCCCAGTTCCATTAATTGTTAAGAGGCATAGAGACTACTTTAATCTGTCAATGTTCAATGTTAACACGCCGTCGATCAATTAGCCTTGCAAAAGTAGCGAGTCAATGTATTAGCTGATCCGTAAACCCCGCACACCTGAGCCAACTGTCACCTGGCAAAGGCGCCAACATGTTGAGCTTGAGAGAACCTCACCAACTTTACGTTGTTTTTGCATTCTGCTGTCTGTTTATAGAGTCGAGTGTTTATTTAATGAATTGTTGATGGGAATTAATGTGCGCATATTAAACGAAATTCTTTCATTAACAATAAAATTAAAATAATAATAAAGAAAAAAAAAGAGTAGAGAAGAGAATAACAGTTTGCTGACGACGGCGCTTTTTATGGTTCGGGGTTGGCGTTCATCAGAGCTCACAATATGTGAGAAACGAGTTTTTGCAGCACGACTGCAAATGCCTTTTTAATGAAATATATAAAAGATAAGCTGCAAAAAAAAAAGACTAAAAAAAAAAAAAAAAAACACAAATAAACAAGCGAACGAGCGACAGAAAGCGAACTAGTTGGAACAATCCCTGGCTAATAGAGATGAGAGATCTTACAAAGGGAGACGAATATGTTTATATATTAATTGATATTTAAGACGTGGGAAGCTATTAAATTACAGATACGTGAGGCTATTTAAAAATCAGATTAAGCAAATCTTTTCGATTTAATTAATGCTCAAATTTGCTGCTTGTGCTGGGTTTGGGTTTGGGAATTACAATTTAGAGAGTATAAAACTACTGTGTAGGTAACTCTGATGAATACCTAGATATATTGCTGTCATTAGCATGTTCTAGAAATTTGATTAAGAAAGTCTAAGTAGAACAAAAGTTATGCAACTATCAATTGCTCTCAGTAATTCGAAGATATGTCTTAGGCACTCCCGACTAAAGCACTCTTTTTATTTTTTATAAATTCCTCATTCTTTTAGAAAGTTTAAATAGTTACCTAACAGCCCTTTAGTAATGAATACTTCTACATATAACTGTCATTTGCATGATCTAGAAATTTTATTAAAAAAGTCTAAGTAGAACAGAATATTTGCAACAATCAATTTACCATAGTAAAGCCCTTCAGGTCGGGAGAATTATATTTATTTTTTAAAACTTATGATCTTCTAAAAAGTTAACAACTCTTAAGTTACGAACAAGGCTTTTTTTAAAACGTACAAAATTTGAAGATACTATACATAGATAAAGATTATATATCCACATATCAAATCTCGAGATCATCCTACATAAAAAAAGAAGCTTTTAATGAATCGACAAGTTTTAAGATAAAGATACGAGTAACCAATTACCACGCAATACTATCAAAGAGAGCGATAAGCAAATATAAGATCATCAGATATAGAGAACAAAAGTTCTACAGCAATCGATTTCCCTTAGTAAGACAGGACAGACTAAGCTCAAGTACTCCCAACTTTAATTTATTTTGCAAAAACTTCTAAATTTCTAGAAAGCGCAAAAATTTTCTAAGCAACTCTTTAGTTATGAACAAGGTTTTTTTCTAAATTGTAAACAACTCTTAAGACACGATACGCAGCTGAAGATTCTAAATCCACATATCACACCTCCAGATCATCCTACATAAAAAAGAGAAACTTCTAATGAGTCGACAAGTTTTAAGATAAAGATACGAGTAACTAATTACCAAGCAACACTATCGCAGAGAGAGAGAGAGAAGCTCATGTTGATAGTTTAAGATCATCTGATATAAAGAAAACAAGTTCGACAAGAATCAATGCCCCTTAGTAAGAGAGGACAGGCTGGGTTCAGGTATATCCTAGTCATTCACTCTTTAGGAGATAGAAAAGAAGCTCATGTTGATAGTTTAAGACCATCTGATATAGAGAAACTTGTTAGCTTTACCCAAGCTTATCCAAGTGAACTAGAGATCGTCTGTTCTGTATTCAATGAGCTCCGATCGTCGGCTAGTGCCCATCTCTAGCTATTTTCACCTTTAGTATGCTTTAGGCAATTAATACCAATTTGACAAATTGCTATCTGTTGACTTATGACTAAGTTGGCTTTATGCAAATATCACGAGTTTTGCGGCTGATTAGATAGGGAAAAGCGGAACCGGTCGGTGGGGCTCTAGTTAGCTATAGGTCGCTAGGTTGGGTTGGGTTGGGTTGGATTCGTTGTTTGTTTGTTTACTTACCGGCACAAAGTGTGGCAGGTTGTCGAGCACCTGCAGCTTGTCGATGCGCTGCTTGATGCGTTCGCGATGATGCGGATTCTTGATGCCGATGGCGGTGAGATCCTCGGGCGTCATGCGTGCAATGGTTGGCAAATCATAGCCGGCGGCTATGAACAGCTGAGCGTACTCCTCGTGCTTCATCTCGAGCAGCCAATCGATGATCAGCTCATCGTTGCGCTGCCGATCCACGCTGCCAATGGAGCACGAGCTGACGGAGCTGCAGCGGGGCGAGGAGAGCGGTGCACGTATCGAGGCGCCCGATGAGGAGACGCCCGTTAAATAAGATGAGGCACGTCCCGAGTCCAGGCTGGCGGTGCTGTGCCGCGATCCGGAGCCGGCCGAGCCCGACGATGAGCCGGGCGAATCGCGTCCAGGCGATTGGGTCAAATCAATGCCCTGATCCTCCTGCAGCGCCAGCTGCTGGTGATAGTACACCGCCGCCTTGTGGGTGAGCGGCTCGCGCAGCGTGGCGCAGAAGACGGGCGGCGGACAGGCCACAATGCTGGGCGGCAGCGGCGTCTGCGCCGGCGCCTGTTTGCTGCCAGAGCTAACAGCTCCGGCTCCAGCTGCCGCTGCTGCAGCAGTTACTCCAGCTGCAGTTACTCCAACGCCAGCAATTGGCTCATCCTTCAGGCGCAGTGCCACGCTCGTCTCGCGCGGCAAATTGAAGCCGCCCTCCTCCAGCGAGGGCGACGAGACAATGCTGCTGCCACTCATGCTCCCAATCCCATCGTCCAGTTGATGAAATAGTTGTAGATTCTGCTGCTGCCGCTGTTGCTGCTGCTGCTGCTGCTGCTGCTGCTGCTGCTGCTGCTGCTGTTGATGGTGTCGCAGTGGCCCGCTCAGCCGATAGATCGGTATCAGGGGCTGATGATGGCCGCCAAGGGGCGAACCGGGCGTCGACTGTGGATCTCCTGGTATTGTGGGCGGCTGTACCTTTTTAGCTTGTGCCGTCGATGCGTGCGGCTTCAGTGAGCGATGCATGGCGCGCTTCTGTGACTGCTGGCCGCGCTGGCCAAATTAACTGCAGCGACTCCTGCAAATGCAAAGCAAATAAAAACTGCATTAGGAAAATATGTATGTAGGCAAACCCAGATGTGCAGCAGATGTGACTCTATATATATATATGTGTGTGGAGGATGGGAAATCTGCATAATTGGGCATAAATTTTCGTTGCTCTAGCTAAAAATAGGGTCACACTGTTTATGCACTCGCGCTGCTGCTGCTGCGGCAAGTCAATAAACTGCCACAGGGCACGAGTACCACAGCTGCACAGTGGGCTGCATTATTATTATACAGCTATGGTCATAAAAATAGTAATGGGACTAAGCACTAAAAAAAAAACAAAGGCCAAAAAAATTTAATGATAAACTACGACAATGAAATACCAGAAAATACCAGAAAATGCATTTTCCGATTTGTCAAGCCTCTGGCGGGCGTATCGTAAAAATCTTAATTATTTGCCGAGGGTAAATATGAGAATATAGTCAAAATTTAATGTCTCTAGCTCTGGCCAATTAGTTTGGACAGCAAGACGAAAATATTACAAAACCAATATGCCCATTTCATTTTACGAATGAGCATAATTACCAAATTAGAGCACGTCTAGAGGCATAAAATATGAACCAAATTATTATTACTAACTAGTTTTGGCCAAGTTTTTCGTACTACAAAAAAAGCTATGTCTAACATATATACATAAATACATGCAAACATAGACATACACATAAATACATACATATATCAACTGTGACCCACTGTGCGCCCGTAGCATCGTATTACAAATTTCATTCACCAAACACAACTAAAAACAAACAACAAGGGGAGAGAGAGAGAGAGAATAGTGCCAGAGACGAAGTCAAAGTTCGTTGACTGTGGGCTGCCTTTAGGGTGGCTGGGGGAGGGGCAGGGCGTGCGGCTTATAGTTGCGGCTTGTCTAGGCGCTACGTCATAATACACTTGAAAAATGCAGCGGCAGGCGGCGACGCTGGCGCAAATCTGGCAAAAGTCACGAACAGCGCTACTGCCCGGGCCATGTCATTAACATTAGCGAGAACAAAGCCGCAAAATACTCGGAAGCAATAACTAAAAATGAAGCTTTAATATGCACCGTTTTTCTGGCGAAACAGTTAAAGGCCAAAAGCGATTGACAGCAGCATTTATCGATAACATGCTAAGTGCAGCAACGCAGCCACCTGTTCGATTAACTACTCGATGCCCGGCCCGGCCGGTTGACGTAGTATGCGATACAAGCACACAAGCACACACATACACAGAGAAGCAGACTTGGCGACTGAGAAGAGCGAACGAATACAGCAAAAGAAGCAGGTGCCAAATTTCATATCGTATCTGTGTGTGTGCGTATGTGAGTGGGAGTATAAAAACAGGCGAAACGTAGCAAAAAGCAGAGCAAAAGCTAAAAAACAACACGTAAAACGGTGGCAGTAGTAAATTTCATTTACAAGCCCGTCGACTGCCTTTAATGAATTTTTATGTATGCGACGTGAAACGAAAATTAACGAAAAACTGCAGCCGAAGGCGCGGGAGAGGCCCAAGCAGCGCAGTTCCAAGTGAATAAGTGGAGAGAGAGCGCAATAAAGAGAGCAAGAGAGCGAGCGAGTGTGAGAGAGTGAAGCGTGCAGAACAGAAGCACAGATGGCAGTGGGCAGCGAGCAGGAATAGAGGGCAGTAGACACCAGTGTTGCACAAAAAGCTAGATCTAGCAGGAAAGGCAAGCAAAAAAAGCTCAATCGGTATTTTAGCATTTGTGGACATTTTTTTTGTCGATTTTATTTATTTCTGTAATTTTCATAGATAATTAATTAGTTAATTAATTTTATACAGAAACATACATAATTAAGAAAACAAGGTCGAATTGCCTTTAGAAATACCTAAAACTATATGTAGAATATAGAAAGGCAAAAAAAAAAAAAAAAGATAAGAATTTTCATAATTTTTCAAGCATTTCCGATTTTAAGTAAGCAGATCTAGCCTTAAATAGGCCAACACTGTCAGGCACAGGCTTCTGGCAGCTGGCAGAGGCAGAGGGCAGCGCGCAGAGGCTGAGCAGCGTTTGTAGTAGGGTAGTATATCAAAAACTGCGAACGATACACAAATGTGGGTTGCGATTTGCTGCTGTTGTTGTTGCTGCTGCTGCTGCTGCTGTTGTTGATATTACGGTTATTGTTGTTGTCACCCACACACCCTGTTCGCCCAGCTGCAGCATTTGCAGATGTTGTTGAACCGTGCGGCCGGCTTGCATTTTGGGCTAACATTTTCTGTTTTGTCTGTCTTGTTTCTTTTGTGTCCCGTTTTATTTTTATTTTCCTTTTTTTCCATCTTTTTCTCTTGTTTACTACCCATTTTTATGGGTACATTTTGCCATAGCCTTTTGTTGCTTGCACATTTAATTGCAAACATGGCACACACACACACACACACACACACACACACAGGACGCCCCCTGGCGTAGATAATACAAAAACTATTGCAATTGCTGCTGTTGTTGTTGTTGTTGCTGGTGCTGGGCGCTGTGTGTGGGTGGTGAGTAATCATAATGAGCGCAACAACACTTGCGCGTGTATATATGTAACTGTGTGTGTGCGTATGTGTGTGTGTGTGTGCTTGAGCATAAAAACTGATTGGAAATGCAATTGGACGCTTGGGCGGCCTTTTCCTATTAGAAACTCTGCACACAATACAAAACTATTACAAAGGGCAGCGCAGGCTGAAAGATTTATTGATTGTCGCACACAGACATACATATTGATGTGTGAGTGTGTGTGTGTATACAATGTAGCGGAGTTGCGGTTTTGAAGTTAGCAGCAAAAACGCTGAGCAACTAAAAATAATTATGGTTGCCATTGCTTTAAACACACACATACTGAGACACACACACACACATACACAGGCAACATGCAGACATGCATACATATAAACGAGCACAAAGGGACCGCAAAGTTGATACGCTACTCAATGGGGGAGTATTGAGAGTTAGTTATAAAGTTTGAATATTTTTTCGAATGGGCTAAGATAAGAACTTGTATGACACTCTCGTATATCTATAAGAGGAATAAGTTCTTATATTACAAATATGGGGTGAAGTCAAAGGGGGAACTGCATTTCTTTTCACTCATCAAATAACATGCATACATGCGTATGTCGCATTAGGCGTTTTCACAGCATAATAAACTATAAATTTACAGCTTATGTTGTCAAAAAATTAAAACTTTCTCAGTTGAGAATTTATCTGAAATTAGAAACGACATATTTTTGACTTTGGAATTAGTCACATTAGATTGAATTGATTTTCTTGCATTTTCTTATTGGTTCAGAATAAAATTGTTTTAAGTAAATATAAATATTTATGTATAGTTTTTTATTTCCACTATCTTTTTATCTTTTAGAAATGCTTTGTTTAGTTTTATTAAGTAAACCTAAATAATTATAAATTTCTTTCATTAACATTTTCTTTTGTGTTATAAATTTAATACAGAATAATTGTAAGAACATTATATTGAATTCTGTAGTATCTTTTAAAAAACTTAGATTTTATGTAGTAAATTAAAAACAAGTGATTTTTTAACTAACATAAATAAATTTCAACATAAATAAACTGAAATATTTACATATGTATATTTTTCCTATCTTCATTTTATTTCATTATTATATAAAATTTTTTAATTGGCATTTATCTTTTCGCAGTCTTAATCTTTATCAAGTAAATTGTAAAGAAATTAAAGGAATTCGTTTTTGGAAATTTTTATTTATATACTTAATTTTTTTTTTACATAGTTTACATAGTTTTACATTAATCGCCCTAAAATCAAAATCTTGTATGATATTCACTTTTATCTTAAGCTTTATAAAGTAAATTTTTATAAAATAATTAGCGTATTTTTTTTTCACATAGTAAATTTTTTTTCTAACTCCAAAATTTAAGTCTTGATTTATAATCCCTTTTAACTTTTAGCAATCTTTGACTTTATAATTTTCTCTACCCCCCATCTCACTAACTCTATAAGCACATTTTGCATTGATAATTTGAATTAATTTATTGAATAATTAACGATATGCAAGTGCGTAAGTGTATTTGGCATTCGTTAAATGTGTGTTGTCGCTGTACGCCGTTAAAGTTTACTGGCATGAGTAATCAGCCAAATGGAGCGCAATAAAATGGCAACGGCAACGGCAACACGGCCAATCTATCAGGCCAGGCAACACATCAACTAAGTTGATGTTGCCCAGCCACCCCCGATAAAGACTGCTCGACCACCAACCACTCCATGGCCAGATTCATATGGCGAGAACTGGCAATGGGACATGGACCTCAAATGGAGAAGGGGAGCAGCAGGAGTTGGGGGCTGAAGCGGCTGAAATCAAATGAAGCGAGTCTCGTTCTCATGTTTATTAACGGTGCTTAACTCGGATATTGTACAAGTGTGTGTGTGTGTGTGTATATATATGTGTGTGTGTGTGGGTGTCATTAAGTGCGCTAGATAAAGGGACCGCCCAGGCAACACTTCATTAACAACGCGACTTATTGACAACGGCTTTTTCTAACACCCTGTTAAGATACCCAGAACCGAATGAACAACTTTGACATAAAGTCTTTTACCATCGCTTAAACTTAATTGCTTTGATTAATTAGGTGTTTAACTAATACAGAGCTTTAATTGAAATTTTCAATGCAATTTAGTAGAAAAGTAAATGCTAACAGCTCTTGGTTTTGCATATACGATCTTTAATTTATTTTTTATAGAAGATCTTCTATCATATATTAAATATACATAAATTTAATTAACTAATACAGAGTTTATAGAAAATTTACTTTTCAAAACTAATAGAAAACTGTTTACAGAATATGTAAAAGCATTAACAGCTTTTGGTTACACCCTGTGCATTAATATAGGGTGATCAAACTGCATATACAATTTTTAGATTCCTTAAAACTTTTTTTTTAGAAGATCTTTTAACATAAGAATATAGCACACATGTTTCATTGCACTCGCTTTACAGGGTATCTCAAGCCCATTTCATACTCTACTTTTGCTGCTGCTGCGGGTGCTTTGCATATGTCATGAGACGCTTTCCATACTTTCCCTAAAATGCAAGGCTGATAAAAAGTTTTTTAGTTTTTTTGGCTGCATTTTTCTTACATTTCTTTTCAGTTTATTTCTGATATTTTTTTGGTCGCTTTGCCACGCCCCACAGTGAGTGAGCCTTAGTTTTCGTGTACTTGTACATTGTTGGTAGCGTGTTTTGTCAGCCAGCAGCAGCAACAGCAACAACAGCAACAACATCAGCGACAACAACAAAAACAAAGTAAAAGATGGTGTCGCTGCCTGTCGATAACTGGAGATGTTGATCTTGCAAAGAAGCAAAGCAGAGGAGAGGACAACAAAAGCAGCCAACGATGGCCACAGGCCGTATAAACTTGTTTTGCCTGTGTAAAGGGAGTTGTTGTTGTTGTTGCTGTCGATGTTGTTGTAGTTGTTGTTATTGCATTGTCTTGCGTTTTGTTTCAGGTTTCATCTGGCAACGCCAAGAACGGAGCAAACAAGAGCCCATAAAAAGCTCGTAGGAGTAAAATGCAACACACGACGAAGATGTGTCAATTGTGTGGGCGAGAGGGAGAGAGAGAGTGTGAGACGAGCAGCGAATATACACTGGTCGACATAAGTATTTTGACAAAATAAGATAAATGTATATTTGAGTATATCTTTTACACGGCTTTATGAAGAAATCTAGCTTATTTTCTATTTATTATAATTTTATATTATTTTATACAAAAATAGAAACTTAAAAATAAGCAAAGTTTTATGTTTTCTATTAAAGATATACCCTAAATTTAATGCTTATCATTTTTTTATGGAGAAATCTGGTTGATTATTTTCTATATATGTTATTATAGTATTTTATATATATAAAATTAGGCAAGGATATGTTTTCTAAAAAAAAAAATCAGAGTATATATTATATTTTTTTTTTTTTAATTTCTATGAATTAGTTCTTATGAAAATATATTGGTTTGCTTATTTTTATTTTTTAATATTTATTTATAAAAAGAAGAGACAAAAATTCTATATACAGCCAAAAATTAAAAAATACATGAATTTTATTTTGTCAAAATACTTATGCCGACCACTGTATGTATATACATATATTATTGTACGTGCAGTTAACGGTTAATGCAAAGCGAATGCGTAGCGCATATGGCACCAGACAAGCAGACAGACAGACCAAAGAAGAAGAGACGGACAGACAGACAGACAGACCAAATAAGGCTGTCAGCACGTCTGCACGTCGCAGCAGCGTAGCAAAGCTCCAAAAGCGGCCATCAATTCTGCTTTTTGGTCAAAATACGCGAACAAGTTGTAAAGCGAGCAATGCGAACAAAGCAACAACAACAACAACAATTGTAAAAGTTCCAGTGGAAGAGGAGAGAGACAGTGCAGGCAGGCAGGCAGAGAGCATTTACAGTTATGTACATTGAACTTTTTAGTACCTAGGCACTTGCCACCCACTTGCAAAGTGCGTTTACTACTACGCACGCACGCACACAAGCGCACCTACAGTCACACATACATTAACGTGCAAACACACACACAAATTTGCTAAAAAAAAAAAAAAAAAATCCGCAACAACTGTGACAAAAATATGATAATTACCATTTGAAAACGTCGATTTTTGCAGCAACTTTAATAGCTTACACAGAAGCTCAACTGAAATGAGCAATAATTATATATTTTGCATAAATTGCACTAGATTTGGTGGCATTAAAACGCGTCCGAAAATTCTGTGCAAATTTCTTTTGCACAAACACAAGCACACTCAACTAAACACCAACACTAACACCGACACACACACACACGAAACAAGTAAAGCATATGAAAAAGGCAGCGCAAAAAGTTGCCGCTGCGGCGACTGCGGCTGCTGCTGCTGAAAGAAACGAAGAACTAGCCGAAAAAAGGCGGAGCGAGCGTGCACGAGCCGACGGCGACCGCAAGTCAAAGCGTATTGAAAACGCGGCTCAAGTTCGAGTCCAAGTCCTCCTGTTGTACAGTGCCAAAGTTGCTTCACAAAGAGAGCGAGATGAAAAGAGATAGAGAGGAGAGCGTAAAAGAGTGAGCGAGCGAGAGTGCGCGCAATTTTTGCCGCACTCAAAACTCTGCTCAATTTAGTTATCCCAAGTCAAAACCAAGCCAATTTGTTGCAATTGAAACAAATAACCGAGTTGCCTGACAATTTATTGTTGCTGGCAAATTAGTTAATAAACGAAACAACAGTCGGTCTCCGTTTTGATTATAGGCGTGTGCATACAATTTCGCCGCACTGTAGCGCCTGAAGGAGCGCAGCCTGATGAGAGAAATGCATTCATTTCCAGTTGTACAATTTACGCACAGTGGCCCGAATGACATTTGAGCGCAACGGAAACCTGTCCAAATGAGATACCTTATGAATATTTACTACCTGACATTGTTTTTATTTTTTTTTATTTTTATTATTATTTCCCCAGATTGGCATGATAAGAATTAGAGGTCAATCCATTGAGGCGGGAAAAACTTAATGATCGTTTGTAATTTGCATTCAGTCGTGTTTGGCATGGGAAAACTTGTAAAACTTGGCCCAAATCATTAACGTCACTCAATTTCAAGGGTAACTATACAAATTAAAGTTGTTTTACGAATTTACAACTTGAAATTGTTTTAACTGATTTAGTTTCTGAATTAAATTGCCTACAACAGATTACAAATTGCCACATCCGAATATTTTATTTCTATTATTATTTAATGTATATTTTCTTTACAGAGACGTCAATTTACCATTACAAATTTTATTTTTTATATATAAAATAAAACATTAATTATAATTATAATTTTATTCAACTATTCCATGCATATAAAATATACATATGCTTTAAATCAATTGAATAATTAAGTTCGAAATAAATGCATTTACATATGATTTCTCTTTTTAAGCTTCCTTTTAACAGCAGTGGTTACACTGTGCGCTGTATGCCACAAAACATATCCAAACACACACACACACACATAAGCAGAGACAGGCTAGTCAACCACTTTGTTTGCCGCATAAGCCAATAAGAGCCTAAGATAGAGAAGCGTACATGAGAGATAAAGAGCGATAGAGAGAGAGAGAGAGCGAGCACGCGCTCCACACGAGTTTCACACAAAAACTTCAAAAAAGGCTCCAACTTTATTAAATGGCCTGCGCACGCTGTCTCTCGCTGTTCTCTCGCTCTCAATGTTGTGCTCTCTCTGCTTTTACCATTTACGTGCGCTTCGCTCTCACATACAAACGCTCGGTAAGCTGTCAGTTTACCCCCTCCCCCGCTCACATGAACGACAATTCTAACACTTCATTGGAGTCGTTTACGTTGCGTTGCGTTACGTTGCGACGGCAACGACGCGTCGTCAAGTCATTTGATTCCCACACAAATCTCTGCATATTGATCGAGAGTCGCTGGAGCGACTCGCTCCCCATTATGGCAAGTGAGTTATGAGCCTATGTATGTGTGTGTGCGTATGCGTGTGTTTGTACTGCGCTTTCTATTGATTTATATGAGCTTTATAGCGCAATCTGAGTGCTTTGCAACGGAGTACAAAGCTCAGTTGAACTAAACGCGCATTGAATTTCCAAGTGAACTGCCAAAGACAATGCGTAAATGACAGCTAAACATTTAATTGCCGACGAGCGCGTTTTGTAAAACAAGTAGGGGGAATAAATTATTTAAAGCATCAGCAGAGTTAGAGCAGAGCTCAGCCAGAGTTGCCACATAGCCATTGTTGTCTGCAGCACGCGTCAGTAGCGGCGCTCAAGCGTAACGCAGCGCTGCTGCTGTTGCAGTCGACGCTGACACGTGTTGGTTTATTAATTACATAAGCAGATGCAGCCGCAGAAGCAGAGGCAGCAACAGCGGCAGCTGCATATTATCTGGAAACAAAAACCAATTTCCTGCATATGCGTATGGCAGCTCTGTCACAAAGGAGCCGAACAGCTGGCAGCCACTGTATACAACAGGGTATAAGAAGCAGCAGACAAAATTGACAGATGGCGCAGTCGGCGCCGACGCCGACGCCAACGCCGGCAGCAGGACACGAGTGTCAAAACAAAAACATTTCAAACACAATTGTTCAATGGAGCTCAAAACTAGCCGGTTTATTAAGAGCTATTTCTAGACAATTTACTTAATACAAAAAAGGAATACAAAAGTAAAAAATGAAACTAAATAATGCTCACCTTTAGTATGTGTGGAAAACCTATTTTTCTCACTCTATACGTCTTTCAATTTCCAACAACAAAAAAGAGAGCAATAACAAAGAGCAAGTTAATCACATTAAAACACAACCGCGACGAAAGTTGACACACAAAAGTAAACAAATGTAAAAACTGTAACAGGGCATTAATTATTGTATTTGTCGTTGCCTGCTTTTATGGTATTTTCTTCTAGCACTCTTTCACTCACACTTACACGCGCACACACACACACAAATACACAGATACAAATGGCGCGCGCGCGACTCATAAAAGTAAAACATAAAACCAGATTAATTTTTTGTGCAGCCGAAAAGAGTTTATTAAGCTGCGCTGCTTACGTAGTTGTTCCCGAGTTGTTGTTGTTGTTGCTGTCGCTGCTTTTTATTGTTTGCTACGCCGCCATTTTCTTAGTTGTGAACTCGTTATTTTAACTTATTTTGCAGCTCGCCGCTCGCATTGGACTTAATTTATACAAATTTAGTTGTGCTCTTATTAAAAACATTTATTAATTGTATGCGATTATTATTAATTTATGCGATTTAATCACCAAGTCTGATCTGCGCGACAAAGCGACGCGAACCAACTCAACCACTCAGCAAGAAAACAAAAACATAACTGAGTCTGGTTGCAGACTTGAAGCGGCAAAATACCAAGTTGAAAATGATAGTTATCGATAAAAACTATTATTTTGCAGTATTTTTTCTTTCAAAATTTTGTATTAAAAAAATTATATTTTTATTGGTATTAATAAAAAAACCTGAATATAATGTTTTTAGTAAGAAAATTTAGTTAACTTAAATACATATTTACATTACGAAAAAAATGTGTCAATAAAATAAAATATGTATAATTTATATGTTTTGATTACTATATCATTGGAATTGGAATTGAATAGGTATTAATAACAAGAATATGAAGATAGCTTGTAAAATGCATAATATTATTCGTTAGTAAAAAAATGAATCATGTTAAATATATATTTATATATTAAGAATAGAAATAAAAAATAAGTTATTCAAACTAAATGAGGGAATATGACTAATGCTTTACCAGTCAAAAAACAATCGATAGCACTATTGAACACAACTTAAACGATATATTTCCACAATTTGCGCCATCGATAAATATTCAAATTTCTGTAGTCCCACCATTAGTTTTCAGCATAAAACAGCGCAATTCGTTAGCAACATACAGCCACACTTGTTGCATTTGTATAAAATGTTACAATTATTTAAACAAAATTGATGGCAGACAAATAAATTGAAAAGTGCGTGCGCTTATATCGTTATAATTTAATTATGTGTTACTTTTGAGTTGAGACTGCAATTAAGATTATTGTTTCTGTGCCGTGCCGTGTTCCGTTCGCCTTAGTATTTTCTCTAAGTGTGTGTGCGACTGTCTGTACGAGCGTGTGTGTGTGTGTGTGTGTGAGTGCGCTTATTGCTATTGCCTTGTGCGGCGGCATTTTTGGTTAAACAAATTACGACGACTAACAAAAGTAAGCATAATCAGGTGAAATGAAGTAAAGCAACGGTTTATAGTCTTGCTAAAATACCAAATGCAAATAGAAATTCAACAAAAGCACAGATTTGCTAAATGCAAATGAGTGAAAGAGAGAAGAAAAGAGGAACAAAAAAAATACAGGTTGTCGCGGCTACGCTTTGGCATTTGTTGGCTTGGCTTGGCTCTCGCTCTGTTGTTGTTGTTGTTGTATCGGACTTGGCTGCCTTTTTAGTTGGTCAATGCACGGCGTTAATTAAAGTTGTATAAAATTCTCGTTGTTTTGTGGGCCGAGGGCCGTGTTTGCGCAATAAGTATGCTTAGCATTGTTGTTGTGTTCTAATTTTCTTCATTTTTTTCTTTTTCTTTTGCGTTACTCTGAGAAGTGGGCGTAACGCCTTTTAACAGTTGATGCTATGAATCATGGCATTGCAATGTTAGTTGGCAGCAAACAAAAAAAATTAGTATTTAAGGCAGCAACAACAACAGACAGACTGACACCTGTGGCATCTTGTTTATGCTGTGAGCAGCTTGAACCGGTGCGGTTCAAAAGTCAAATTTGACAGCTGCGTGGCGCATCCTAAAATGAGATTTGAATTAAAAAAGCTCTGAACGAGAGCAATAGATGAAAAGCGTTTCATCTTAAGCTTTAACGCGCGCGCGTGTGTTTGTGTGCTCGTGTGTCTGTGTATGTGTGTGTGTTTGAATGTGTGTCTGAAGGAGCTCCAGCGGGCTGGAGGGAAAAGAGAACGAGAAAACGCGTTAGGCCAAGCACTGCTTAACAGCGCTGTTAAATATAACATGAATATGTTAAAGTGCAAGAAATTAAACTGAAATTCAAAAAATTTAATAGATATTACGTATTAGATCATTTTTTCTTGTCTTAAAATTTTCTAGTATCATTTATAATTTTGGGCCAAGCAGTTTATATAGGAGCTGTTAAATATGAGATAAAAATGTTAAAATACAAAAAATAAAACTGAAATTTTAAATAATTAATATATAATTATGTATTTTATAAATATTTCTTATTCTAATATTATTTACTATTTTATATGCTTGCAGTTGACTGTGATTTCTGTGCTCGTTTTTTTGACTACAACTTTAAGGATAATAATTTTATATATCTATTGAAAAAAAAAAAAAACGCTCAATAAATTTTACGGACAATAAGTTCACGCCTCCGTCTCAATTGTCATTTCATTGTACGTTTCCGTCCCAATGCAGAAAATGCCCTCGCAAATTTTAAACGATGGCAGTGGGTCTGGCAGCTTGAACAATGCGGCTTCATTGCTGGGCGCTTCCCCAAATGCCATTACAGTGAAGACTGCCTACAATGGTCAGGTGATCATAACGACCATAGACAAGAATATTACCTACGAGGATCTATGCTATGAAATACGCAACATTTGTCGGTTTCCCATCGATCAGGTGATTGAGATCATATACAAATTGAAATATAGCAGATTTCATTATAATTGTGTTTTACTGTTTGTTTTAGCCCTTTACCATCAAGTGGGTCGATGAGGAGAATGACCCGTGCACCATATCAACGAACATGGAACTGAATGAAGCCATACGATTATATGAGATGAATTACGATTCTCAGCTAGTTATACATGGTAAGTGAAAGAGTTTTACTTATCGTATGATATATAATATATATACGCACATATGTTTATTATACTGTAAGTACTTTATTTGGTTAAAGTGATAAGACCATTTTATAATTCCACGTAATATTAAAGACACAATGGCAAAGTATGTGTCACTCGTGTGGGTTATTCTTGAATATCATACATAATAAAAGATATTCTGATTTATGCTCTTGCTTGAGAAAGACTGATGAAAGACGGGCAGATATTTTATATATATAATTAATTTTATATATATATTTATAAGCTTTAACATTTCATTTCTTTATCAAATTTAAATATTGATTCACACAACACAAATGAATAAGTTTATGTTAGCTTGAAATAAATATATGCACCCCTATATTACGTGTTTTTTTTTTTTTTAGTTTGCAAACTTTGCCTATATTTATAAATTATATTTGAAATGCTTATTTGTTAATGTGCTCCAAGTGTTGGCTAAATGCATTTTTTGCCAAGTTTAGTAAATGAGGCAAAAACTTCGCCAGTTGGCTTAATGCCTTGCGCAGTCTGTCGTCTTTCGGCACCAACTGTTCATAAATTGAGTTTTTCTCTCATTCAAGTAAAAGCTTTAATGAAAGTCCAAAACTTGTTTAATATTTATAGATTCAATTTGTAATTATGAAAAGTTTTTATTAAGATTTATAAAATATATATATTAAAATAAAATATAATTGTAATACAACAATAATAATTTTAATATAATATAATAATAAAGATGTATATAGTGAAATATGTTATTTATTATATAAAAACAGTAATTTATATAATATAAATCCTATTAAAAAAAAAATGCAAATGCAAAATTTTTTTAATCAGTTTGAATACATTTGATTTGATTATATAAAGTTAAGATTCCAAATATAGGTCGTATATAACATATTTTCATACAAAATACAACTAAAATGCAAGCTTTTAAAAACTAGCTAAAATATGAGGATTTCTCCCGAATAGTCTTAATGTTAATTTTAAAAAATGTATGATAAAGAAAAAGTACCCTTTCTATTTCCACCTTTTCCAAAGCATTAAGCTCTAGCTATAAATCTTTTGAAATAAGTTTAAAATATAAATAAATCTTTATTGACTACTATATTCTGATTAGAATATATGTATTGGATTTTAGCTTTAACAAAATTACGAATAGGAAAAGACAAACATATTTCCTTAAATATTTTCTAGAGCTCACAGCTCTTGCTATAAATCTTTTAAAATAAGTTGAGGATAGTTCAAAATATAAATAAATCTAAAAATTAATTACCATTGAAAGAATTTCCATTTACTAACTCTAAATAGTTGCTTGAACTAGTTCCCCCCGTAATAAAGTAAACAAAAACCGTTAATTAAGCAGTAAAATTATAAAACGAGCTTGTTTTTGGCCACAACAATTCTTTGAATTGTGGCTTAGGTACATGTGTGCATAGCTAAAAAGGGATTTGTTTTATGTGTTGCCAAAAGGATGTTGTTAGTTGGGGCGTGTAAATAGCACACAAACAAACACATACACACACACACACACACATTTGCTTGTCTTGAGCGAAAACTATGCAAAAGTTTTCTATATTTTGGTTTTAAATTTCAGAAATTTCATTACCAACGTTTGTGTTCATTGGCGCCTGTTGAAATAGGTCGCCTTGCGGGCTGGGCCTTTAGATGTATGTAGCACAATTTAACCGCAATTTTGTGCACAGTTTTAGCCTGGTTAAACAATATGCTGCTGGTGCTGCTGCTGCTGCTGCTGCTCCTCGTTGCTTTATTAGCTCAATAAACCGTGGCTGGCATTGCCTTTTGGCTTACGCCCGCAGCTCCCTGTGGGCCGACAGCATGCGCAAATTCAAACAGCAGTCGGCCATGTTAATAACATAAAATATTAATTAACTTGTGCAGGCAAATACACTACAGACACACACACATATATATACATATATATATATATATATATATATATATACACTCACACACACACACTCTCGTTTAGCTGCTGGCTAAATGTTTTTAGCTCGTCTTTGCTGCTTTAGGTAAACGCTGCTTTCGCTCGCATCTCACTTGTCTTTTAGCTGTCGTTCTTAAATGTTTTATTTTTGCTTTTGGTTTATGCTGTTGCTGCTGTTGTTGCTCTCATCATATCTGCCCTTTGACCCGATTTACTGCTGCCGGCTTCGTTTATAATTCATTATAATTAAATTGTTTGCTGGCAGCTTGGTTAGCTGCGTTTTCAAAAATTCAATTTTTCTGCGGCTTATTTGAGCTGCTTAAGCAGTGCAAGCACGCCTCAAAGCATACACACATACACTCACACACACACCCACACACACAGTCACACTCACACACACTCTCAGGCACTCCATCTGCTTAGTTAACTGTCTGCGCTTAATTATCCTTGCCGCAAAAAGTTTTTGGCTTTCGCCCCATTCGAAATTTGCCTAATGACAAAAACAAAATGTTTCGACAACAACAATAAATAACTGTAAAACACGTACAACAACAAGACAAGCAAAAACAAACAAACGAACAACAACAAACTGAGACTACACCAGAATTTTATTATGTTTTTGCTACCAAATTAACATTTTAGGGGCTTACAGTTTTTTTGCTTTTAATTTTTTGGTTCGTTCCTGCAATTAGCAAAAAGGGCTGCTTAACTCTTAATACATTTTAATTTAAAATTTTGTTATAAAATGTCTATTTTTAAAGCTGCTCTACGAGAAAATATACAATTTTATATAAAAAGTGCTATTTATTAAAAATACAAATAAAAATTATTCAAGCGAATCCCAATTGGTTAAAAAACTAAAAGTTAGTAGAATTTATAATTGCGCATAGTTTTTTATTATATTAACAAATATATATTTTTGAATTTTTTAGGAAAAGTTTAAAATTAAATATATTGAAAATAAAAAATTATAAAATATTTTATATAATGTTTGCTCAGAAATAAAAAGCTTAGGACGAAATACACCTTGCATAAATCTGATTCCAATTTTGTTTTTAACATATTCTATATATATTTATGTAGATATGTATATGATTTTGTATATTTTTACTTTGAAATATTAAAAAAAAAGATTTTTTAAATGTATTGAAAAATATATATTTTGTATTTAAAAATTTAGACTGGCTAATATCAGGTAAAATAAATAAATTAAGACAATAAAATTTATAAAGATAAAAAATTGAAAAAAATATATTAATTATAATAATAATAATAAAATTTAATAAAAATAAAAAATAACAAAAAAAAAACTAAAAATTAAAAAATTTTTTTTTTAAATTTAAAAATGACAATTATAAAATGTGTATATAGAAGAATCATGAAGAAGTACAACAAATAAATGCACATATTAAAATAAATCATATTAAAATTGATAAAAAAAAATAAAATAAAATAATTGATTTAATTATAATTATTACTATTTTTAAAATTAAAAAATGGCACATTTTTATATTAATGAAGAAGTAATTTAAATTTCTTAACAATTTCTTCATATACAATTTTAATAGATAACAGAAGAGAAATCAAATTTAAATCTAATATTTGTCTTTCAACTATTTTAAATCCAAATTTCATTTAAAAGTAAGCTATTGTTTTTATCTAGTACAAACTGTACTTTTCTAATTATGCTCAAATATATATTTTGTAGTTCTACTAGCCGAAAAGTTCAATGTTTGCTTATCATTTTACCGTTATCTATATTTGATTTATGAATAGAAGTTGGGGTTTATAGAGATATCGTTTGGAATGCTCAAATTCTAATTCATGCTTTGAAAGTTTATCGTGTTATGACGACCGACGTTTGCTGTGTGGTGTTTTTTGTGTTGGGTTGCTGCAAATGGCAAAAAACTGAATTCAGCTAGCAAAAAAAAAGGAAAAGAAGAAATAAAACTGTAGCAGATATAATTTCGCCACCGCGAAACACTCAACAAAGTTTGAAATGTTTTTAGGTGTTTTTTTGCAGCAGCAGAAACAGCATTCCGGCTTCCTGGTTGTCCTCTACATATTTCTATCTATATTTCCAGGATTCGTTGTTGTTGTAGTAGTTGTTGCTGCTGTTTTTGTTGTTGGTGTTGTTGCTTTGTAGCCACGTGTGAAAAAATGCGGCTTAAAATGTATTAAAAGCATTTTCTGTGCGGTTTTCTCTCCGGCTCCAGTCTGTGTGCTAACATATTATGCTACCACTACTACTACAAACACACACACAGGGACACACAGGGACACACATGTACACACACATACATATTCAAACTCATACAAGCGCCTTAAAAGCATTACACGACGCGACTGTTGATGTTTTGCTACCTTTGCATGTTTGTTTTTGTAGTTATTGTTATTGCTACAGTTGTTGTTGTTGTTGTTGTTGTTGCTGCTGTTGCTGCTGTGTGTTGATTAGTAAATGGCCATGTGTGTTTGTGTGTGTGTGTGTGTGTGAGGCTAGCGTTTTTATAAGTCGTTGTTTTGGTTGCCTTGTGTTTTGTATTCTACCTTCCGGTTTCATCTCCGGCTAACAATGAAGCGTCTGCCCTCTCTTGTACACGCTCTCTCTCTCTCTTTCTCCCTCTCTCTCAGTCTCTTTTCGCTTTATCTCAGTGCCTGTCGTTATAATTTATGCGCCTGCAATATGGCAACGCTGCCCACATGCACACACGCACACACACACACACACGCGCCAAACTTTATCCAGGCGTTCAAGCTTTGAAACACATAAGGTCGATATACAAGATGCCCTCACGTCAGAGCGAGATAGACTCTGAGAGAAAATTTCCCTTGCCAATAGCGGTGACTGTGAAATAACACCAAAAAGGAAAAAACAGCTGAGCGCTGGCTGGCCTGACAGCATTGCCAGCTAAGCTTTTGAGTGCGCTCAATGGCTGGCAATGCTGCGCCGGCGTTTGGCTTTTACTAGGCAGGCGGCAGTCAAAGTTTCAAAGGAAGTGAAATTGAGCGCAAGTGCAGGAGCAGAATTTTAAAAGGCGTCCGGCGCTGTTATTGCTGTTGTTGTTGTTATCGCCTGCCTGCCTGCGTCACCTGACATTGAACAGCGGGCAGACACACACACACACACACACACACACATAGACCTTCTCTCTATCTGTGTGTGTGTGTGCGAAAATATCCCTAGCAAAAGTTTTGGTCTGCGTCGGCATTCGTCGTCCTGTCGCAACACTCGCGCCGTAACTGTTCGCCTGTCTGGAAGTGCCGTGCGGAAAGAATAATACGGGCCGCATCGAGAAAGAATAAAAAACAAAAAAAAAAAAAAAAAGCTTCGCGTTTTTTTCTTGCTGTTGCTAACGTCGCGTCGTCGCGCACAGCAAATATACCAAACCAACACACATACAAACACACGCACACACAAATTATACATAATATAATATAATATAAATATATATATAAATATATAAACTGTGTGAACTTAACTAAAACGTTGGCCAATTGTCAACACAAAGAGCCAAGTGAAAAGCCGAGCTAAAGGGTTTGCTAATTTCTGTTTTATAAACTCCAACTTCTGCAGCACGAGAAAAAAAAAGGAAAAACGAAGTAAAAAAAAATTGAATGAAAAAAATCAATTGGCCCAAGGGAATATATATATACAAATATATATTTTTTTGACTGGATCGGCTTTGCTTTTTGATTAGTTTGCAAACGTCCACGCCCCCGCTCCGCCCCCCGCTGCTCGCACACTGCTGTGTGCAACGGGGCGTATGAATGCTGAGCTGATCCGAATCGAAATCGAAATATATTTTATTGTATTTATGCGGTCTTTGCATCGCTTGAATAATTCAAATGCTTGAATGAAATAGGAGATTCATGCGGAGTTGAGTTTGAGTGTGTGTTTAAGTCAGTTGTTGTAGGTTGGGTTTGCAGAGAGTTGAAGTTGTTGACTTAGAGAAATTTAAACAGAGAGCAGTTGATGGGGTTATAAATTATAATTGAGTGGATTGTGGATTAATATGGCTGGTGCTGGGCAAATAGAATTTTGATTAGTTTGCTTTTTATTATAATTAAGTAGTTGAATTCGAGAAAGCAGCTGATGAGTTTTTAAAAATTAAAATCGATTTAGTATAGAGTATTTGTTTATAAATAAAATAATTGAAACTATTTTTTTTTTTAAATATAATTCATGTAAAGATATATTAATTAAAGAGCAGTTGATTATTTATTATTAATAATAATGTTATTATGTTATTAAACTTAATTAGTTGATTTAGAGAAATTTTAAGTAAAGAGCAGCTTATGCATTTTTAATTGAAATTGAGTTGATAATTCGGAATTCATATTACTATTATTATTATTGATTATTTTTCCTTTAACTATAATGATTTAAACCAGTTAAAACTGATTGATAAATAATTATTGATAAGCAATAAAATATATTTAAACCCAAATGAAACCTATTTAAATTTTGAAATTAACCTATCTTATTTCTTATTCTTTTTAAATTCTTTAAAGTTTTGCAGTTGAATCGAAATTGAAAATATGATATGGAATACGTTCAGTGTTAATATTATTAATATTCATTTTTATTTTGATTTTTTTTTGGATTTATAATCAAGTAGTTGATTTAGGGAAAAATTGATTAAAGACCAGCTAATTTGCTTACAAATGTAGAGTATTATAATTCTTTATGATAAATACAATTTTGATTTTTTATAATTAATTTAGAGAAATATTAATTAAAAAGCAGTTGATATGTTTTCAAATTAAAATTGAGTTAATATTATATTAGTAATATTATATCTTATTATTTTTCTTTTTATGCAAATTATTTAAAGGAGCTAGAAGTTCTAGCCTAGGCTATATAACAATCAATTTAATAATTTATATTTAATTCAAATTAAAATTAAATTTATATATTTCTATATTTTTATGCCCAATTTAAAATTTTTGTGTTTATTTCTATATATTTTATGAAATAAATGTTTTTTATTTATATATATTTTATGCCTTTGTAATACGATTTTTTAAAGCATTTTCAGTTGAATCGAAATTGAGAAATCGAAAATTAATATTATTTTAAATATTTTTCTTTTTATTAAAATTATTCAACTGCTTGCCAAAAAATGATTAAATCAATTTAAAACCAATTTGAAATAGACTTTAAATATGTTTAAATATTTTATGCCTTTCCAATACAATTCTTCAATGTTCTTTTACTTATATCAGTCTTATAAATTTGCTTTAAATATTTATATATATTTTTGTGGCTTCAGATATTAGCTCGTCAGCTCGTCAGTTGTAGTTAGCATCGAATTGATTTGTGGGCACTGGAGAATGCGTTGTCGCCCCTCAATTTGGAGCTATACCCGCAAGGCATGTGTCATGTTTTACATTTGTCACTTAATCAAATTCCTGGGCTGCGTCTGTGAACCCGGCTCATGTTGGCGTCGCACCTCGTCCTGAAGCTGAAGCGACTTCAGCTTGAGTAACAAAATCGAATCATTGATTTTCATTTGCTTCGCTGATTCGTTATTTCGGCTGCTGTGCCACAGCAGACACAAACAAACAAACAAACAGACAGACAGACAGGCGGCAAAGGCAACAAAATTGTAAAAAAAAAGCATCAGTATCTCTGTCTCACTCTCTCTTCCTTTCTCTCCCTCTCTATGTATCAGCGGGTTGCTCACACCAAACTTGACCCTAGCAGGCATTTGCACTTCATCCAAGCGTTGATGATGCCGTCGCCTGCCTGCATTACCAGCCCGAAAGCTGTATAGGCCAAAATAGATGCCGAAATGCTTGCTATTTGACCAGGCTAACACACATATGGGTGTGTGTGTGTGTGTGTATGCTTATCCTGTGTGTATGTGTGTCAGTGTGTTGCCAAGACGCTGCAGGGCGCACAATTTGCTCTTACTCTCATGCTCTCGCTCTCCCTTTCTCTCACTCTCTCTCTCTCTCCCTCTCTCTGGTTTCTCTTTGTGTTTTGTGTGTGTGCAAATCAAAAGCCCAAAATCGACAAATTTTGTTGGCCAAGCTGTCGCCTGCAAATGCGATGCCATTTAAACTCGTTGTCGTTGTTGTTGTCGCTAGCAAATCAACACATTTACATTTTGACATTGCATACTTTTTGGGGCTAGCTTAGCTAGAGTTGACCCCCCTTCATCATTCCCCTCTACTCGCCAAAACGTGGCACATTATGATTGTTTGGCATATTTTAATGATGCCATTGGGCTTAATGAAATTATTGTTAGCACTTCGAGCAGAGCCGCACAGCCTGAACGACCTCTCGTCCCGCCTCCGCCTCCGTTCCCGCCCCCTCTCCTGTCAGCTCAGCTCCTCTTCGGCCTCGTTTCAAATTACCTCCACGAGCGTTACTTAAGTATGCACATGACGTACATTTTGACTCGTTTTGCATGCATGGCCAGCTTCAGCATGCGCTCGCTCCTTTGGCCAAATGTTGTTTCAGTGTTGCTTTTTTTTTTTTTTTTTTTTTTTTTTTTGCCTCTCTTACTTGAGTTCTTTCTTTCGTTCGTTCTTATTTGTGGCGTAAAATTTTACAGTGTGAAGTGTTTCCGCTTTATGCGAAGGCGTCCAAAAATATCGGACGCAGGTGGCCCAGCAAAATGGCCAAACATTGGGCCAGGCCAGGCCAGCCAAGTTGGCTCCCAGGCACAAGCACTTACAAATTTACGGTCCTTGTCGCCTCTGACGTCATTCGCAGGCAAATTTTTGTTGCCGCTTGCCTGCTTAACTATGGGTCAGAGGCGGAGGCTGCCGGAACGGAACACGAAATACAAGAGCAATACACGGTACGTGGCTTTAAGATGGCCCCGCGTTCTCGCTGTTTTATTTATCGTTATTATCGCTTGGAACTTGAGTGGATTTCGCTGGGGCGTGTCCTGATAAACATCAACGGCTGACTGCGCGCTCTGTGTGATGTAAGGCCATTGTTTGCAGACACTTAAGCATTGTTGATTTGCCAATTTGCTGAAGTAGCATCGTAGCATAGCTAGCTAGCTATTGTAGTTGAATTGATACTTTGGCCCGGCCATCATTTAATCAGTGAACGAACGTTGACTGCCTTTCAATAATATAATGGACTCCGAGAATATCATAATGCATTAATTATCTATCTATTATCTTAAGGGGTTTTAGTGCTGTCGCAAATTATCCCTCCTATTGCTTAGTATTGTCTGTATCCATGTTGATTGATTGGGGGCCATTAGCAAAGCATTTCGTTTCGTTATGATTTGTTGACAATTTATGTAATTACGACATTACTCAACATGTTTCACATCAATTTCACTTCGATAACGTGTCGTATGAGTAACGTTTGCTAATGTGCTAATCCTTAAAGCTACGTTGGCATTGTTGGAGAAGCTTATATGGAATTATATGGCAAATGGAAATGGTTTCTAAATATTAAGCGTCTCAAAATTTGTTGTGTGACCTTATTAAAAGGGTTATATTGGGATTAGAAAGTTTTATAAGTGCTTAAATAGCAAACTGATGGAAGTAAAGTTTTCAAGTTTAAAAAAAATATTAAAACTGAAAAACTTTAAAAGTCTAAGGTTTTATTTTATATTTTTGATTTAATTTCTTTTTAAATATTTTTAATTTTGTAATAAATGTTTTTTTTATTTTGTTTTTATTTGTTTTAATTTGTTAAATTATTTATTTTTAAGAAAGCAATCAATTATTAATATGAAAATGCAAATAATTTTAAATACGTAAATTCAACATATTTCCTGTATTTGCGTTTATTATTCTGAATTATTAATTATATTTGCTTTTATTATAATTAAATATTTAATATTTGTATTATACATATATATATATATATATATATATATATATATATATTTATATATATTTTTTTGGTTCTGATTTATTGATTTTTTTGCTCTTATTATAATTAAATATACAAAGAAAAAAATTTTTTGTGGTATTTTTAACTAGTTACAAGTCCAATGCCATATTGGCATATTCACATAATTAAATCAGTATAGAAGGAAGTTTTGAATACTCGTTCACAAAGTGAAAGGGTATATTGGTTTTAGGCAATGTCTGTCTTGCTGGCAAACCATTTGGCTGCTATTGAAGCTAGACTTAATCATCTTATGATTCCAGAGAATAATATACCGTAAGGGGGATATTAGGGTCAGGACAAATCGGAAAATATTATTTCCAGCATAACAGAAACATTAATAAATAAGGTGCTACAAAAATAAAATTTACAATATATACTTGTATAAAGAACCCAAAGCCAAAAATATAGTAGGTATATATATATATAAATATATATATATATATATATATATATATATATATATATATATATATATATATATATATATATATATATATATATATATATCTATATATATATCTATATATATATATAAATATATATAGTAGATATGTATTCATGTATTTAGTATTTAGTAGATATATCTACTTCCATTTGAGGCATGACAAAGCAGACGAAAAAGAATTTATTTAATTTTAAATCCAAAGCCTCGAATTGATCGTGATTTACTCTTAACATTATCCATTCATCTATTGACCTACGAAAAATAAAATATATATTTTATATGCTTCTTAGGCGCGTGGTAAATTGAAGAAAAATAAATATATATTTCAAAGTTTTTGAGACTAGAGTTTAAAAATTTGACATTTAAGTTTGAATAGAATCCCTCTGAAAATTTAGAAAAAAAACTGAATGAAATTTATGGAATCTACATTGTTACTTGTTCTTTTATATAATATATAACACTAATAACATCGTTTTATTAGATAAAATATATATTATTTTTAGGATTCAGTAGTAAAAAGCTGCCAATTATTAAAGTTACATAAAAGGAATTGTATAATCAGACTTATATTTCTAATTACTCCTGAGCGCAAACGCATTATTTGAAATTGTATAAATTTATTTTAAGCTCCATGCAATTAGATCATTAATTTGAAAACTTTGATTCGCAGCTTTGTAAACACACATAAATAACTTGTTAAATGTCATAAGTCTGTCGGCTATAAGCACTCGGAGCACTTTTTCCATTTAGGAGATTATAATGAAAGACTTAAGCTAACGAATCAAATATTGTCCTTTTCAAGACAAATAGCTAAAAATTCATAATTTCACAACTTTCCATTGTTTGTTTGTGTGTGCGGAAAAGTTTGTTTCATGATTTAATTGTGGAAAAGCTGGAAAAGTTTCTATTCAAGGATTAACCTCGTTTTGGGCAAAGACATAGAGAAGAGAACACAGTAAACAGTCACTCGTATAAATTATATTCACATTTCGAGTTTATTGCAACGTCAAAGGATCTCTGGGGTTAGCCACTGATTGATTTACCGCACAAACTGTCGCTGTTTGGGGTGCATTAAAGGGGTGGTTGAGTGGGTGGCGTTGTGTGTGGGTGTTGTTAATGCTGTGCAACTAACCAACTCAGTTGTCAGTTCATTCCGACAGCCAGCCAGGCAGCCAGCCATTGCCAACCAAGGGAGCCGACCAATATTCATGCTCCAATTGCACTCGCCAAACAATGCCTGGGAAGTGTGTTTCTATTTAGCAAACGATGTTACCCAAAACACACGGCCACCCAACGGGGCGAGCGGACGAACTGTGGCTCTTTATATATTCCCAATTGGTATGGGTCTTGCAACATCAGCATAAAAGTGGGGATCGACTGGCTTGTCACGACACAAACCACTTGCCTCAAGTGGATGCTGCTGCCGTTGCTGGCTCTGCTGTTGCTGCACTGGGAGTCCGCCTCCTTGGTCGCCTCGTTAATCATGCGAATTATGCATGAAAGTAGAGTACTTAATTTCAATTGTCTCAACAAGCTACAAGACCAACGACAACAGCAACAGCAACGACAACAACAACGTCAAGTAGTTTCGATGTGACCTACCAATACACTTGAAGAAATTTTCTATTTACACTTGACTGCACTGGGGAGGATTATATTGCATAGTTTCTCGAGGCGCTCTGGGAGTAAAATTTCCCTGCGCAGCCTGGCCATACACAAGCGCGCTCTCTCGCTCTCTCTCTGTCAATTCGATTTGCTCTCTTGCTCTGTATCGTTTCGACTCTCTCTAGCTTCTTGTGGGCCTTCACGCCTTTGACAATTTGCAGCAACTTGTGCGCTCGTTTGACTTGGGTTCAATTGTTTGTGATTGTCGCAGCGTCGCTGCTTGTGTGCGCGTCTCTGTGTGATTGTGTATGGCAATGTGTGTGTGTGTGTGTGTGCTGCTGCTGTTTGTGTGCGCGTTTGAACAGAGTTGTCAGCTGTTTTGCTTGCATTTCGCCGCTGCGCTCCCTGCACGTCTTTGCACAATTTTGCTGCTTCTCATTCGTAGTTGCGCTGTGCTGCCCATTATTACACAATTTATATATATATATATATATATATAAATATATACATATATACGTATATATATATGTATATATATATTTTTTTAGGTGTGGTTTCTGCGGCGATAGCCGCGTCTGCATGACGCCCACAGCCGGCAACGCCCCGAACCCGAACCCATTGCCTGCAGTTTTTAATCAATCATTTTAAACTATAGAATTTGCCCGCCAGGGGGCGCAGCTGTCGCTTGGCTTTGAAAACTTTGCATTGCATAGTTTTAGGCGGCCCGTGGCGTTGCCTGTTCTCAACTGTAAAATGCAGCAGCTGCAGCAGCAGTTGGGCCTTGTCCCGGTTCTCTATTTTTTATTTTTTACCCATTTTTTTCTCGTAGCTTTCGTTTGTTATGTGCGCTGCCATGTGCCGCACAATTTGCACTTGGCCCAGCACAGTGGGACTGAAGTTGACAGATGGATATTTAATTTATTTGCTCGAATATTATTAATTGAAATGAATTGGTGAAAGTGTTTGAATTTGACATTTATTTTGTTAGATGAAAATCGTTGGAATAATGTTATTTATTTCTTTAAAAAATATTTTTTGTAATATTCATTTGTATATTATTTTGTATTTTTAATATTATTATACCTTTGTAATATTAATTATTTCCCACATTTACAAAATGTTATTTACTTTATTATAATCTTCAAGTTTTGTTTTTGCGGAGAGTTGTAATAATAATACTTATTTATTTTAAAAAAGTATTTTGTAATATTTATTTTTATATAATGTTTTTTTTTTTTTTTTTAGTAATTATTATTATTATTATTTTTGGGTGTTTATTATTATTACTCTATTTTTGATCATCTTTAAGCTTTGTTAGTTAAATAAAGATTTGAATTATATTATGTGTTTATATTTGTGTAATATTCAATTTTGTTTTTTAGTTTTACTTAATTTTTCTAATTAAAAAAAAAAATATTATTAATTTTATTTTAGTAATAATATTATTATTATTAATTTTATTTTAGTATTATTATTATTACTATTTTTAGTATTATTTATTGTATGTATCTATTTGTAAGAATTAATTTATTTTTAAAGCGCTATTTAGTTAATGAAAATATATATTTTTTTTTTTAGACATTTTCTGTTAAGTATTGGTTTTCTCATAAAAGCTTTAAGGGTTCTATTATGTTAATATTAAGATATTTCTAATCTTCTAAAAATAGGCAATATTTAAACCAGCAATTGTTGTAAGGACTCGCTATATAGAATATGTATTCATATACCACATTAAATTATAAGAAATAAATATTTACCTAGTTTTTCGTTTACAAAACCCATTATATTCATATTGTGCAATATTGCCAAATTACAGTATTTTCACTCTTGCCCCACTGTGTAATTTGGTCAAAAGTTTTCATTCTCTTTGCCTTGCTTTGTAATTCAGTCTTTGTTGTGCTTGTTGACATTGCCAGTTTATGCAAATTTGCGGCAATTAATCGCAACTAACGGCAGCAGTAGCAACAGTAAAAGTCAAGTGCAAAACAAACCGAACCGAAGCGAACTTTCTACGCGCTGCGTACAAAACTGAAATAGTAGCAGCAACAGCAACAAAACACACGCGAATTATGGCTTGGGGCTATTGGTCCGCCACAACAGTGGATCGTGGACGCTCGCCACGTCGGTTGACGCAGTGCACGCCGTTGCCTGTGAATCTGGTGCAGCAGGAAGAGGAGGAGGAGCAGCAGCCGCCGTGTTTACCACAACAGCAGCAACAACAACAGCCGCAACAGCAGCAGCAGCAGCAGCAACAACAGTCGCAGCAGTCACAGACCTGCCCCAGCACCCCCTCGGCGAGTCAACAAGGCGGCGGTGGCGGCGGCACTCTCTGCTACAGTCCCACGTGTCGTTCGCGCTGCTCCAGTCCCTGTCCGGGCTCGCCGTGTGGGTCGATAACGCCGCCGCCGCCGCCGTTGCTCACATCCTCGCAACAACATCTCCATCAGCACTCGAACAAGAATTGCCCGGCCGCACAGCAGCTGCTCACGCACCTGGATTACGCGGCACGCAGACAGTCCCTGGATCAGCTGGACAGTCCGCAGGTACTGAACACGGTACTACAATGAACAGGGCACCAGAGCTGTGCACGATGAGAACTGAATTTGAGTTGTCAGCAAAGTTTGAGATCTATTCAAGTTGATAAAAGTCAAGATAAATAATGAATGAATATGAAATGATAATTTAATTGCTAGAAAATTAACTACAATTGCATATGACTAGAAATTGTTGACGCTAGTTTGAGAGAGTTTTATATTTGATACAGACTGAGATTCTTAGTAATGCATTTATTCGTTAAAGAAGATGCTAAAAAAAAAGAAAAAGAGGGTAGAAGAAAAGTTAAAAATGTTTATAAATATAGATTTATACAGTTTACTTTAATATATTATATAAAAAATATATATAATATATTAGATATATTAAATCTGAAATTTTTAGAATATTGAAATTCCTCCGTCCTCAGGATAATATTCTTGAACTTTTACAATCCAAAAAGCTTAAAATACATTCTTAGAAATGTTCAATTCAAAATAGTTCAGTTCAGTTTTCAGTAAAAATAAATCATGTTGTAATCCCTAAAAAATTCTAGATAAATACTTATATAAATATATATATTTAATATAAGATATTTATATTTATTATAAGTACTTAGATAAATTCTTATAATATTTATTTTATTTAAAATTATCTAAAATTATTGAAGAAATTTAGAAATTGAGTCAGCTTTAAGGACTATTTTCTTTAACTTGTATAATCTATGAATATTATAATATTTTAGTGAAAACTTTTAATTCAAAATAGTTTAGTTTCGCTTCTTATGAAGCGGAGTTCAAAAAAATTCCTTTACATATTTCAGTTCCTAATAAAATCTATATAAATTCTTACAAAAATATAATTTCATCTAAAATGTTCTAAAATCTATGAAATATTTTTTAAATTGAATCACTTTTAAAGGAAGGAAAAAACTTTAACTTTCATAATTTAAGAGGCCTAAAAATGTTTTGAGATATTTTTAGCACAAAATAGTTTTGTTTAGTTGATTTCTATTAGGAGTTCAAAAAATTCTTTCAAATGCTGCAGGTCTTCAAAAATCTAGGTAAAGTCCTATAAAAATATATATTTTATTTAAAATTAAAGATTTAATTTATTAAATTGAGTGGACTAAAGACCATTTTCTTCAACTTTTACAATTCAATAGTTGAAATACATATAAATATAGATTTTTAGAAATTTGAAAACTAAAATATTTAAGTTGAGCTAGATCAGAAGCTCAACTAAAATAAAACAGATAAAATATATTTTTAAATGGTTTAGTTCCTCATAAAATCTAGATAAAACCCTAAGAAATTATGCCAAGCCTAGAAGCTTCGAGGTCAATGTGCGATTGCAGAGGAAGGAAAAAGTAAATAAATAGTTGATGTAATTGGAATATGTAACAAATTGAATGGGTAGTCAAGGCAACGAATGTTATGAATCATGCACAGCTCTCATAGGATTGGAACGTAACAACACTGACATCTGCTCCTTTTTCGTGTGCGACAGTCGAAGTATTTTGATATCCAGGCCAATCAGCTGTCGGACATCATGTGCCGCGGCGCGGTGGTCAGTTCCATACAGTCGGCCAATAATACGCTGACCAGAGGCGTCTCGCTGCACAGTCGCAGCGGTAGCGCCCATGGCAGCCATCACAGTCACAGTCATCATGGCAGCGCCCACGGCTCGTTGGGCTGCCTGCAGGGCGGTGTGGGAGTAGGCGTGGGCACAGGCAGCACCGGCAGCATTGGCATGATGTCTGCCAGCCACATTGATACCGGCGATTACGATGTGCCGCATCCGCATCCATATACGCATCATTATATGCAGACGACGGCATCCGTGACGCCGCCGCATGCAACGCTGAGCAGGCCGGGATCGGCTGGTGCCGTCTGCACCGGCCACGATTCGGGCTCCGATTCGAGCCAGGGCTGCGGTGGCTCCATCATGGGTGGCATGCTGGTAATGGGCCATGCCGGACACATGGGCAGTCTGGGGCATCATAGCACCGGGAGCGGTTCACTGGGTCGCTGCTCGAGCCGCTGCCACAACACCACCACCACCGATGACTCCGGCGGTGGCAGCAGCGGCGGCGGCGGTGGTGGTGGTGGTGGCGGAGTCGGTGTCGGTGTCGGTGTCGGTATTGGCAGCACTGTTGCTGTCGGCGGCCCCGGCATGCTAATGGACTATCATCATGGCCATCACAGCGGCAGCGCTGGCAGCGGCCTAAACGGCTGCGGCGCCGGCGGCAGCATCGCTGGCGGCAGCATTGGCGGACGCAGCAGCGTCCTGGGCACCATACACAATGGCCACGGCCATCATCATCAGCAATACCATCACGAGTGCATCCACTACGAGCGGCTGCCTATCCCCGTGCCTATTCCCACGGTTCCCATGGGCGTTACGCAACAGCAGCAGCATCAGATGCCATCACAGCATCAACTGCAGTCGGAGGAGGAGATCGAACCAGCCTATGCAACAGGTATGCAGACGATGCGATGAAACTGTTTGATATAAAAATGTGAAGCGAGGGGGTGAAGATTGAGTGAAGATTCTCTCCATAATTTATGACTCTTACTTAAGTATTAAAAGTGAGAATAATAGGCAGCACATATCAAACATGCAACAAATATAACATATATATTTATTATATTTGTTATATATTTATTAAAGTTGTTTTATATTTTAAATAAGCCTTAATATATTTATTTAAAATTTCCTGTTAGTATTCAATAATTTAATTTAAATTTAACTGCATATTTAAAAAATCATTTCAGTTTTTACTTTAAAAATGGATTTTTAAAACTGAAGTATCAAAGCTGCAATATTTAGATAAATATATGTATGTATATAACATATATGCACAATATATATTGCTATAGACTATATATTTATTCAAATTGTTTTTCATTTTAAATAAGCTAAAATATAATTATTTAATATTTCCTGTTGGTATCTTTAATTTAAACTTAACTGAATATTCTTATAATTATTTGAGCTTTTTTCAAAAAAAACCTAAACGATGAAATGAATGCCTGAAAACATTGGCTTGTTATCTAACTTGACAAATATTTATAGCAATTCCTCTTTAAAATTAGTTAAGCACATTTGAATATTATTTGCTTGAACTTGAATACAGAAAACCTTTATTGAAACTCGTTTTTATTCACTCTTATGCTAAGTTAGACTTTACTATTATTATTTGCTTGACTTAAGTTAATAATGCTAGATATATTATATACACATATATTTATTATACTTTATACCGTCTCATAAAAGTAGTAGTGGTGTACTACACTAAATGGTAAACGTTAATAAAATGGTATGATTTCCGTTGATAAATAAAAATATCTTAAGTCGTACTATTATTTTATGAATATAACTGTATATGTGTATGTATATTATTATAATTATATTTATTTATATATTTAAAAATAATTTATTTTTTTATTCATTATTAATAGAAATGCCAAATAAGGGCACTACTATTTTCATGAATACAGCTATAATGGCCCTACTATTTTCATGAACTTATCTGTAAGAGCACTACTATTTTCATGAGCTCTATTAAACTGTGCTCATAAAAATAATAGCTCTATTACGACTGTGCTCATGAAAATAGTAGTGCCATTAATTACCTTATACTTAATTACTTATACAACTGTGCCCTTTAATATATATTTTTTTCTATTTAAAAAAAAATATATATATATACTTATCTTTATATATATATTATTTTATTATTATTAATAATCATATCATATTAACGATTCACAAATTCTTGAACCATCTTCATTTGTGGATCTTAAAGCAATATTTTATTGTTATCAAATATCTTAAACAATTTCTTACCTTTTATTGAGAGCAACTCAGTAATATATCTTAATCTTTATATTAACTTAAATATATTATGTATACAATTATTTAAATATTTCCATAAAATAAAGTATCAAATCGAATCTAACATCTAAAAAGTATTTCTGTTAGCATCATAACTGGATTAAAAAAACCAGTATTATTTATTTAAAGCAAATGTTTCAAGCAAATCGTTAGCCATTTCTTATTAGTTTTTATTCTTATTTGAAATATGTCAATAGGAATTTAGCATTTCTTTCCTAACCACTAATTTCCAGCCCTGATCTTATCGTCTGCGGTTGTTCGTTGCGCTCTCACTTGCTCCCAATTAGTCTTCTGCACGTCGTCGTCGTCGTCGTCGTCCGATTCTTGTGACATTTCAATAGCCTCTTGAGTCTGTTAATTCTGTTTTCTTTTATGCTGTTTTTGTTGTTCTTGTTGTTGTTGTTTTTGCCCCTTTTGTTGTACTTTTTTGATTTCGGTTCTTTTGCTCGCGTTTTGCTGCTTTGCCGCAGTTCGCAGCTGAAGCTCGCGCTGTTAAGACGGCTGTCGCGTGCCGCAGAGATACAAAATATTCATAAATTATCTTTTTCATACATAATTTGTTTCACTTGTATTGTTGTTTAACTAATATTAATTGGCAACAGTTGTGACGACGTCGTCTGACCCGCGCTGAACTGCCAGCACAGAAACAACAGAAACACGATGATCATCTGGAGCGGTTTCTGTGAGGCGGCCCAAATTTACAGCAGCCAAACGGCGAGTTTTATGAGTGGCGGCGTCTCGTGTTAGTATTGATCTGATGGAGCCACTTAAAGTGTCAGTGGCTGTCTCTATTTTTATGCCATTTTCGAGTGTGTGAGATCAGTGTGGAAGTATTTATGAATCAATAATAGTCTCATTGACAGCTTATGGCCTTTGCTTTTGCCTTTTGCTTTTGTTTTTTCTTGTTGTTTTATTATAAGTATATTTGTTTTATCAGCATCAGTAATCAGTGTTTGGAAATTGCCTTTGTATATGGTTTTATAGTCCACATAGAGTCCACATGAATAGTATACTATGTAAGGAATTTGAATTGCAGACGGTTTACATATATTCTACATGCATTATTATGAATTTTATATAGCATATATATTGCATATGCATACCAAATACATTTGACATGCGTTCCACACACACCTGTCACATTCAAAAATCGTTCCATAAATATTTTACATGCGTTTTATGAATAATTGCATATGCATACAAGCGACTTTCCACATGCGTTCCACACACAACACATGCCAAAATGCTTCTCACATATTTTTTATAGTATATTCATATATTGAACATGCATACTAGCTACATACATTCCGAATCACATGCCAAATACACTATATATTTTCCACATTCATTTTATATGGCATATTGTACATGCATACTACCTACAATCCACATGCGTTCTACTCGCATATCCTATGTCTAATTCGTTCTAAATATAGTCTGCATTTATTTTATATGACATATACATACATATATTGCACCTGCATATCTACCAATTACATTCCATATGTCATTCCTTCCATATATATTCTATATGTATTTCATATATCATGTCACATACATTCTACTAGTAGTAGTAGACTACTACACACACCTATCACATGCCAAACATGATCCACATATATTCCACATGCATATTATTTGGCATATACATGTATTGCATATGCATTACACACGCATATCAAATTCCAAATACGTTCTACATATATTTCGCATTTGTTTTATATGAAATATATATATAGATGTCACCTGCATACCTACCATCTACATTCCACATATCATATACGTTCCACATATATAGCATATACATGCACCTGCATACCATATACATTCCACATGCACTTCACACATTCATATCAAATGCCTTCCACTTACTACACACACACACACTAACATTAGTACGCGACCTTCACACTTGCCCAGCCACTTAGTTCAATGACTAAACGAGCTGCTGCATTACGCGCCTTCTGTGGCCAAGTAAGCTACTTATATTTCCCAATATTTTCATCGGCTCTATATCACACTGTTATCTGTGGCTATGAGTGTGCCTGGGTCTGTGGCTATGGCTATAGAACAACACCCATACACCTAGCACAAACCAAACAAATTTTGTCATCCATATCACAGTGCGGCTGATAAGGCGGCCAACGTACAGCAACAACAACAACAACAACAGTCATATGTATCTCTGTGCATAGCAGATAAACGCCTACCAGATATGTACGTATGTACGTAATGTAGGTAGTCGATAGCTGATAGCTGGCATTAGAAACTGAGAATTCTAGGTCAATGCAAGGCATGGACTCTACTCCGTACGGATTGTCACAATTTTTGTGGCCTTGTATCGAGTCAAATGTTGAAAGAACCAATTGAATAGGATCGATCGATGTAGCTGTAGAACATCAACATCAAAGTCAACATCAACATCAACATCACCAACTCTTTGGCGCTGCGAACAATTGAGTTCAATTGAGACACTGAGACACTGGAAAGCGTTGTGTGTTGTCTCTTTGCCAGCACGGAAAACTTAATTAACTGAGGCAATTACTTGGAAAAACTACTCAAAGAGCGCAGCGCTCTCGCCGGTTGTAGTTTTTTTGTATTTTGTATTTTGTACATGGTGCGTGGCCGTCGTTGGCTCCGGAGATAAGAGTCGAGCGCTTAGTGTTTGTGCGCCTCAGTCATGGAGTTGGTTCTGTCATGTTAACAACTCACATCAGACACACACAATTGACTGGGCAAATGTGGCTGGGCAAAAATCCGTTCATAAGTAAAACATAAAGTAGATATATACAATATATAATATATATATAGAGTAAATTTATAATAAAGATATTGCTGGGCTTTAGTCTGCAGTCAATTAAATTGATAAGGCCAAGCTCGCACATGGGCAAAACAACTGGCCGTAAGCATGACAAATAATTGAAAGTGAACAACAATTTGGCAACAATTAGTCAACATCGCTTTACATATTTGTATATACAAATATAATCTAATGTGATATTTGCAACAATTTGTATCTTTGCAGTATTTCCGAATGTTCCTCAAGCGCCGGGCTTGTCCTGCGATGGCGAAGATCGTAAGTAACTAACCAGATGTGAATATGCAATTAGATCTGTTTTTCTAATTACGATCTTCATTTCCGACCCATATAGGCAGCATCTACAGAAGAGGCGCTCGTCGCTGGCGAAAATTATATCGCGTCAATGGACACATTTTCCAGGCCAAACGTTTCAATCGCGTAAGTATGCACACATGCTCGATGATATCTAATGGATACAGCATTGCACACTGGTTCAATGCAATAAAAACTTATATGCAATACAAACGCATGAAATATCATGTGAAATAATAAGTAATAACAATAACAAACAATACTGTGATGATCTAATATTTATGATTAATCGAAATGTCTTTTGCTTCACCTGTCTACTTTATAAACAACAGTAGTTTAATAGTTTTCTTACAGGCAAAAGCTCAGTTGCTACATAGTTTTTATAAATTTTATGCATAAACTTTAGCTTTCTATCTCAATAAATTACAGAAGACAGTTTTACATATCATGATTTTAATTCTTTTGCTAATTATATATGAGCAGACATCTCTAGATAAAATTGTACAGTATTAAATTAATTTATTTTTTTTGACCTATTTAGTGTTTATTCTTTTCGAACTTTAAGCAAATTTATGATGAGTGAGCATTGACATCGAATTATTAAATGATTTAACTATTCAATTTGTGAAAAAAGTATTTTTAAAATAATTAAATAAATTAAAAAAATATTTTTAAAATAATTAAATTGATTTTAAATATAATGTTAAAAAATGTGGTTGTAATAAATAGACTATCTAAAATCTTAAAACAAATCAATATTTAATATTTTAAAATTAAATAAAAAATTAAAAATAAAATTTATTGATTTGTTAAGCATTAAATTAAATATACCAACATTAATTAAAATTTTACATAATTAAATCAATTTAATATTTGATGTATGAACCAAATTGATGTATTTAAATAATTGCAATGGTTTTCTATGATTTAAAATATTTTCAATATTTAAATTATTTTCAATATTTAAAATTTTACAGAAATAAATAAATAAATTAATTCATTTAAAAACAATTGTAATTTATTTATATAATTTCAATGCTTTTAATTGATTTGTTAGGCTTTAAACGAAATCAAAAAAATATTTGAATGAGCTTAATATTATGATAATATTTTCCATATTAAATATATTCTACAAAATAGTAAAAACAAATAATAATATCGTTTTTTATAATTCCCCCTTTTTAGCGTGCCTTCTGTGCGTATTGCCAGGATCGCATCTGGGGCCTGGGACGTCAGGGTTTCAAGTGTATACAGTGCAAGCTGTTGGTGCACAAAAAGTGCCATAAGCTGGTGCAGAAGCAGTGTACCGATCAGCCAGAGCCGCTGGTCAAGGAGCGCGCCGAGGAGGCCTCCGATCCGATGCCGGTGCCATTGCCACCGCTGCCATACGAGGCGGTTGCCGGCACTGGCGATGCGTACGAGTCGCACGAGCATGCGCACATTGTGGTGCCGCCACCGCCGGAGGACTCCCTGGAGCCGGCCACGCAGCGGCAGTATTCGTTGAATGACTTTGAGCTGATACGCGTCATTGGACGCGGCAGCTATGCCAAGGTGCTGATGGTGGAGCTGAGGCGTACGCGTCGCATCTATGCGATGAAGGTGATCAAGAAGGCGCTGGTCACCGACGACGAGGACATTGACTGGGTGCAAACGGAGAAGCATGTCTTTGAGACGGCCTCCAATCATCCGTTCCTCGTGGGTCTGCACTCTTGCTTCCAGACGCCCTCGCGCCTCTTCTTTGTCATTGAGTTTGTGCGCGGCGGCGACTTGATGTACCACATGCAGCGACAACGTCGCCTGCCCGAAGAGCATGCCCGCTTCTACGCTGCCGAGATTAGTCTGGCATTAAACTTTCTGCACGAGAAGGGCATCATCTATCGTGATCTAAAGCTGGACAATGTGCTGCTGGATCATGAGGGACATATAAAGCTCACGGATTACGGCATGTGCAAGGAGGGCATTCGTCCGGGTGACACAACCTCAACGTTCTGCGGCACGCCCAACTATATTGCGCCAGAGATACTGCGCGGCGAGGACTATGGCTTCTCTGTGGACTGGTGGGCGCTAGGTGTGCTGCTTTACGAGATGCTCGCTGGACGCAGTCCCTTTGACATTGCGGGCGCATCCGAAAATCCAGATCAGGTAAGCTTCAAGGAGTCACCATGACTTAAGTCTCTAATATATTATTTGCCATTTGCAGAACACTGAGGATTATCTGTTCCAAGTGATTCTGGAGAAGACCATACGCATACCGCGTTCGTTGAGTGTCAAGGCTGCTTCCGTTTTGAAAGGTTTCCTCAACAAGAATCCCGCTGATCGCCTGGGCTGCCATCGCGAGTCTGCCTTCATGGATATTGTAAATCATCCGTTCTTCAAGGTCATCGACTGGGAGATGGTAAGTCTAAGGCCAGCCTATGTGTTTTTGTGTGTGTGCGTGTTTTTTTGATGATGTCAGTGTTGGTAATAATGATGATACTCGTTGTGCTTCAAATTGTATAGCCGTTTTGAACATCTCCCATTGATGTGTTGAAAATAATTTTAAATATTTGTTTAGTTGAAGTTAAATGCTCTATTATTCCCATGTGAGCTTACCATGTTTTTAAATATAAGTGGACAGGAAAGTTTCTATTTATCAGGCAATTTTTTAAAGATTCTTTTTTATAGTTAAATTTATTATGTTTAATTTGCTTGTGAACTCAATTAATGAGCTATCTAAAATATTATACAAAATACATCTACTACAAATATCAGATTTGGATCAATTGTCATAAACAAATCACAATTTTATCTGTTGAAAGAGAGGAGAGAGAAAGGAAGAGTTAAAACTTTATCGCAAAAAAGGTATACCTTTAGATAAGCAAGCGAAAGAAAGATAAGGAAAAACAAACAAATGTTTTTGTTTCTATTGAAACTTTTTAAGTTACAAAAAATCGATAATAATAATATAATATGTTCTATAGTAAAAGGCAATTTAAGTGATATTTGAAGAACTCCACAGATTTATGATTCTTTTCTCAATTTACTTAAAGTTCCAATTCAATGTTTATTAATGTTGTGGTTATACTATTTATCAATATTGAGCCATTTGGTGTCATTTATAATACTAAGTGTTTACTATATATAATTTTGTGTATAAAAAGATTGCACAAAAGGAGGTACAACCGCCTTATATACCAAGCCTGGATCCTGGCGATCCTTATATGACAACAAACTTTGACGTTCAATTTACCAGAGAACCGGCTGAATTGACGCCAGACGATCCGTAAGTTTTGTGTCAAGAAAACAAAAAAGAAATGAAAAAAAAAAAAAAAAAACAAAAAACAAAAAACAATTCCTTTTCTAGTTTTGATTATTTTGTTCTAATTGTACCACGACGCATGAGACAATATCCTAAATATAAACTGTAAAATAAATAATAATTTCATAGCATTAGTGGTCAGACTAACAGCAGGTAATGTTCGCTCTCAGCCACATTGTGAATCCGCCCGCTGTCCCCCCTCTATTATCAGTAAAGAACACACGCCCCCTTACCCCGCTCGCTCTATTCTACTTGTCATCATTATCATCATCAATACACACGCAGCCACACACACACACACACACATACAACTCACATGGACATGCATTTGAAATGTGTCCTGAGCCTTATTGAATTTGATTTTTACGTTTGCCGAAATTGGCTGGCATTATCTTTAGCTATAATCATATTATTTTTACTATCTTTGCATATATATCCTGCACACACACACTTTCTCTCTCTCAAAATACGCACCACCAAACACATGCCAATTTCAACCTCATGCAGCTCGAACGCAAACAGGTTTCGCCTCCATTCAAGCCACGCCTAGACTCTGATCGCGATCTGGCCAATTTCCCGATCGAGTTTACGGGCGAACCAGTGCAGCTGACTCCAGATGATGAGTAAGTTTTTTCCCACTTCTTTTTTTTTTTCGTTTGGTATACCTCTCTATCTAATTCGACTTCGACAATTTAAAAAACTATTAAATTTGAATTTTGACTAATATATTGTTCTCTTCCTGTAGCCATGTCATTGGCAACATCGATCAATCGGAATTCGAGGGCTTTGAGTATGTCAACCCCTTGCTGATGTCATTGGAGGATTGCGTCTGACACCACGAGACGTGTGATTTGCATCCGTATAATATGCGTGTAAGTAAGAGAGTTAAATGACCTGAAATTTGGTTCTGTTAAGTCTTAAATATTTAAATAAAATGTCTTTCTGATCAGTTTGCCAAAGCTGTGTAGATCGGAAGGCTTTAGGAATGTTTACTGATTGCTGATTAAACAGACTAGTTCTTTATTGTTAGCGATTTTAAATGTAGATTTGTATTTATTTTGAATGCTATTTAGTCATTTTATTCCTTTAAATGCTTAAAAGAAATTTGGTTTCATTTTTTTTTTATATTTAGACTCTTCAGCAATACCTCCTTTTTAAATCAACTTTCACTGTGCGCACACATTGTTATTCAAATAAACTTTAATTGCGAGCAGTTTGTTTGTCATGTTTCTTTTGTAAAGCAATTAGAGTTCTTTGCCTTGCCAGGTATATTCGTTGAGCTAACATGTACAGGTAACACGAAATTGTGTTTGTTGTATGTCAGCCCTGTGTTATTTTGTAACAGAAAAATAAAATAAGCGTAACAACATTTGAGCTGTGTCAACGATTATAAAAACGTTTTTAGCCATTTTTTTGCGTATGTTGCTCGACAATAGTTGGAACAGGTGGCACAGGTGGGGCATGTATATATCTAACAGACATGCATGTATAAAAAATATAAGAAGAAAATAGAATGTAGTCAGCGACTGTGGGATTAAATAAATTAATGTCTAAAGTCTTTCCTAAACAACTAAATAAAATAGATATACAATTTATAGAATACTGAAATCGAATAAATTTATCAAATTATATTAGAATTTAAATTTGATAAGATTTTAAATAGGAATTTTATGTATTTTCTAAAATACTAAAATTTAATATATTTATCAAATTAAATTTTAAAAAATTAGCTTAGATGGAGGCTTGATTTATTTAAATAATTTAAATAGTAATTTCTTATGTAAAGTCTACATAAAATTAAACAAATAATGAGATCGAATATATTTATAAAATTAAACTAGAATTTAAAATTTATAAATTTAAATAATGATTTATAATATAAAATCTATATAAAATTTTGGAAATGCTGGGATTGCAAACAAAGAAAATCAAAGTAGCAGAATACAAAAAAAAAAAAAAAAAAAAAAAAAAAAACCGTGATTTATGTAAATAATTTAAATAATTATTTCTAATCAAAGCTCGCAAATAACAGTTGACCGTTTTATTCTTTATTCTCTGTTAGCGAAAGCAGCCGAAAATATCATATTCAATCTCTCGCGCTCTGAGCAAGAGCCTTCAGCTCCTTTCTTTCTGCTGAGCGCTTTGAGTTAAGCTATTCATGTAGCGCTCTTTTTACAAACATCTGCAAATGATCTTTACAATCACATACAAATACCCACACTTGATTCACATACACTATCAATATCTTTAGCGAACACAATCCTCGCCAACATACCAATACATTCACAAAAAAACTTTTCGCTTCATTTAACTCAACCAAAGGTTGCTCTCCGATTGCCAACGAAGGCTTTGAAGAACCGACTCAATCGAGCAATCGAGAATTTTTTCTCAGAGTGCTAGTAGAATTTTATTTCTTTTCATTTTTATTTTTCATATTATACATATTATATTTTTCAACATTTAAAATATATACTAATAATCTGTAATCTGTTATTGCAGCTTTATGGCGAGGATTCCAGTGATTATGATTCTGTGGCTGACGATTTGAGTCTCCTGCATTTGAATAGCGCGGGAGGCGCAGCCAATACCAATAATAATATAAGCCAGCAGCAACATTATCGCCAGCAGCAACAGCAGCTGCCACAGGCGCAGCAATATCATCCATACCAGCAGCAACAACAGCAACAATTGCAACAATTACAACAGCAACAGCAGCAGCAACAACATCATCATAATGGTAACAATAACAATCATAATAATCAAATGCAAGCAAATAATAATAAAAGTCTACTGCAGCACATGTTTTGCCTTCCATTGAACTAATTAAAATAACGAATTAGATATTGAACAGCAACAAGAGCAACAGATAGCAGACAGCAACAACAACTAGCAAGTGCAACAAAAATAATTCAAATATAAGAAAATACAAAAAGCAAAAAAAAAAAAAAAAAAAACACAAAAAAATGAAAAGTATATTAACAAAATTAAAACAGTTATAATCTTCTATATAAAAGAACAAACGTCTTAAAGCAAACTACTTTCATACCAAAAAAAAAGAAAAGAAAACTGTCACAAGCTGCGAGTATTACACTAAACTACAAATGATTACTTTACTATTTAAGCACCTAGGCAAGCTAGGCAAAATCTATGCATGCAAAAAAATAATAATAATAATACAACAGCAACAAAGAACATTTCATAACTCAATGCAAGACTTTCAGCAACGTTCACCCAAAAAGTATGCAACAAAATTTTTAGCTAATAAATCTACAACAAAATTATACATACATACGCATCTAAACAAAATATATATATATACAAACATACATATAATTTTTAAATATTTAAAAGCAAGACACTTAATTTTACTACAATTAAAAAAAAAAAAAAAGAAAAAAAATCAGATAGATAAACTACTAACAAAAGAGAAGGAAAATCAATCGATTATATTTAAGCGCGTAATTATTATGTAAAATGTATGTGTGTTAGTGTTAGTGAGCAGAACGGTTTTTAAAAGCAACAACAACAAATTGATAAATGATAAATTGAATATGTGTGTAAGCAGGAAATGAATTAAAGTCTAGACCTCATCGAACTGGCAAAATTATCAAAAACAAATAAAATTAATTATCAAAATTTGATGACAGGAACAAATGTTGAATCGCTCTAAAAATATATATATATAATATTGATATAAATATATATATACATATATTTATATTTCTAAGCAAACGATAATTTATGTATTTTCTGTATTATTATAAAAAATTTACACAAAAATCGTCATCGTGAATCGTTTACTGGCAATATTTCTTTCTGTTTTTGTTAAGTATTAGAAACTTTACGTTTTCAACCCACACATTCCACACATTGTACTTACTATACAAAAAATTGTTGTTAAATTATTGTAAACTAAACTATAAGTATGAGATTTTCAGCAAGCAATAAAACGATTATTTTGTATTCATGTCCCAAATTTATTGCTCGTTGTGAAACAAATCAAAACAAATTGAATTATTTTCAAAGCACGCGAGTTTTGTGTGTTCCCTAGAAAATTGTTCCAATATTTCTGGCACTGCGTGAGTTTTTAACATATTAATACTAATACTAATATATGCATATATATATATATTTATATATATTTAAATAAAATTGTAAATTATGTTTTTATAACCCTTAAATGAGTAGACATATTACAAGCAAACGAAAACGAAAGAAAAACAGAATTAAATTAGTAATTAAACAAAATATCATTGTGTTGCTTTAAATTTAATGAACGTTTAAACGAATTGTGTTTTTAATTATCTACAGAAATTTTTGAAGTAAGATACATAAAAAACAAAAACGAAAAAAAAAAAATGTTAAATTGTTAATGTATTCAAAGTGACAAAAAACACTAAGCAATTTAAAATTATTAAACACAAATACAATGATTCCAACAGCATATTTTCGATTAAACAGAAATAATAGCAAACAATCAATTAAAGCGTAACATAGTAAATCATTTATATACACATACATACCTAAAAAAAGAAAGAAAGAAAAAACCAAGTCAAAACACTGAACAAATTTAGTATGCACATATTTTAATTGTAAAGAAAAAGAAATGTAGAGTCAGCATATGAATGGATAAATGAAAAATGGTTTTAAATCTAAAAGGAATTTTCCAAAAAGTTTTCCAAAACTTAAAATTAAATTCTAAACGGCAAAACTTTTCTACACAACTATATTTATACAGTAATAAGTTTTCTCTTTTTTTTTTCTTTTTTTGATTATTTTGTTGAAATATACATATACATATATATTTTTGGACTTTATTATGTCTTTTGCTGTTTTTTGATACATTTATTTATTCATCTGTATTTTATTGTATTTTGTGTTTTCTCATTTTTATACTAAATGCACTTTGAGTACTTTTTGAATGCTAGCAAAATGTCAAATGAAATTGAGAGCGTAAACGATTTGCGTTACAATTATGCGTATAAACGAACGAATAAATTATTGTGTAAGTAAAACTTTAAACACTTTCAAGTTCATTATGTTGAGGGACGTGGGCTGTGTGGGCTGGGAAATACAACATTTGCAATTAACATATATGAATTAGCCGCAGGATATATGAAGAAATGCAAATTGTGATCCCTTTTCGGTTCTCTGGTAACTGGGAGACTTCAATTAGTTTGCAGTATGGAGACGGGTTCCTGCATGATTTGCTGTATCTTAGCTTCCGGCACGGGCACCCCGTTAACGAGGAGTGTGTGAACGATGCCGTCGTGTTTGTTGCCGCTGGAGCGTGCCTGCAATACAAATGGTGTGTCCTGCAGCACGAAGCTTGTATCGGTGCCGCCCTCCACAAAAACGGCCTGCAAAGGCCAAAAGGGGGAACAGAGAGAGAAGCGTGATTGATAGGCAGCCGCGTTTTTCGGCCTGCATCCGGTTCACTTACCGCCTCCTCGCGCAACTCGTCGTTCACATACAAACTCAGCGTGTCCAGCTTGAGCATAATGCGGTATTCCTGCGACGCATCCGTCGACCCAGCCTGCTCGCTGCCGCTGTTGCTGCCACAGGTGCAGAGCCACAGACGATACTGACGTGTCAGCTCCTCGGTGTACTGAGCATGCGGTTTGCCGTCTATGTACAGTGAATACTCGTACTTGAAGCCTGGCGCTGGATCAACGCGTATAATGCAACGCGCCTGGTCGATATCGAACGTGTCCTCGCCCACCAACTTAAACATCCAGTCGCGACGCAGCACTTCCTGCAAAAGTCAAATCAAATCAAGAAGTCAGAGGTATACGATTGGAATGGTGGAGAATCTGAAACCTTTTCAATTAAACTAATAGTAGGGCTTCAGTATGTAATTTGATTCAGATTTTAAAAAGTTTTGCAAGTCGGCAATTTCGCATGAAGAGTAAAAAGAACTAAAACAAAAGATGGAAAGGGAGAAATTTTTCTTCGGCAATGCCTGACTAGAAGATACCGAGCAGCAAGTGAAAAGTTGAAGTGTTGGTGAGCTTTATTAAATATGAAATGAAATATTTTGATATGGAATTGGATTTTTGTAATGAGACACCATTTTTCACAAAATATTTAATGATATTGATTCAAGTTGAAAGCATTATTCACAAAGATTTCTCAATTAAAAATATATAATATTTTATATTAATATTAGTATTAATATTAATATTAATATTGATATTTAATACTTTAAAATTTAATATATTTAAAATTAATATAAAATGTTTTTGGAATTTTCAACTTTTCCAAGAAATTGTTAAAGTTTTATTAACTAAGATTTTTAAATAAATAATAGATAATACTTGTAGTTATTTTTAAAATGTTTTTTAAAGCTTTAAACTTTTACCAAAACACTTTAGAGTTAAGATAAACTAAGATTTCTTGACTTAAACATTTTAAATTGAAATAGTTAAAATGTATTCCTCCTTAAGTTTTTTAAGCTTTATTAACTACAATTTCTTGGTTTAATGTATATTATATTTTATATTTTTAAAACATTTTTCGAACTTCCAATTTTTAAATATTTTAAATTTGTTAATTATTAATATTAAATATTTTTAGAACCCTAAACTTTTACAACAAAGCTTGAAAGCTTAAATAAACTAAGATTTCTCGATTTACACATTTTTTATTAAACTAGATTAACAAATATATTTTAATAATTTATTTCCTTTCTCAAGCTTTCTAAGCTTTCAAGCTTTATTAACTGTAATTTCTAGATTAAATATGTATCATATTTCATTTTTTAAAAATAATTTTAAACTTTTTTAAAGCTTTATTGATGGAGATTTCTTGATAAAAATATGCATGCGGCTTGTGTAATATATAATAATAAACTAAGTTTTCTTGATTAAAAAATATGGAATAATTAACATTATTCAATGCTTTTAAAACATTCAATCTGTTCTAAAAAAAGAAAAATTTTAGTCCATCGAATTTGATTTTGAATATTTTTGTTTCATAAGAGAATAGATAATTTGATTTTATATAGAAGCAATAAAAGAGTATGAGTCGATTTATGAAAATGATTGATAACAACTGATATCACTTTAGTTGGACTTTAGTTGATATATAACCTTTTCTGATACTTTTCCTCTATTTTGTATATCAAAACATATACGAGTTTTCTTTCAATGCCATATTGTACGCCTCTATATTAAATAGTTTCTACCACACACTTCAGTCAAGTTTTCTTTGAACTCTGACATTTTGCAATAAATTTTCATGAAAACAATGCCGCTGTATCCTATTATTATAATGGCTTTAAAGTGTTATTTGAAATTACCCAACAGTTACATTGAATTACATCAACTTTTGTCGCACAAATTATAGAAAAATGTACTTCCCCAATTTACTATAAGTGCATAACTTTAAACATGCATAGCGATTTGTTTTTGTTTTTTTTTTTTCGTGGCCTCATGACTAATTGCCGTGTTATTTGGGGCGTGCTAGGAAAGTGCATTCACCACTTACCCGACCATTGACCCAGATCATGCGGCGTCCACTTGTGGTGCCGTGTTCCAGTTCGATGCGATACATCTGGGAGCGAACAGAGAGCGAACGAAAGTTAATTAAATGTTAATCAACATACAGTTTAGGAGCTTAGCTTGTTTAGTGGAAATTGATTTGAACCTTGCCATTGATGGGTGCACACCATTGGGCAACGATGTTGTCTTTGTTGTAGCGCTGCGCCTCGGGCACATGATCCAGACTCATGATGGGCACCGTTGACAGATTTTCCATGCGCAACGTGGGCGACAGAAACGACATAGCCGGGCCGCGCCAACTAAAAATCGATTTCACTTAATAATATTCAGGTGTTTTTTTTTTTTTTTTTTTTTAGTTAATGCATTAAAAATGCAAGCAAACAAATGTGGATTACACAATGCAACCCGAAGTGGACAAAAAATTGTCGATTATAATCTCACTTAAAATGTCAAGTGAATAATGGGTTTCGGAAATGGTTGATATAGTTAAGCCTTATTAACAGCTTTGCACTTGGCCCAACTAGTTGTGCTACGTTTATTTATTTATTTTTTTTATATATATATTTTGTCAGCGCTGTGGCGGCGGCAGGCAGGCAACGCGAACCGTTAGCATTCAGCGTCAATGGCACACTAAACAACACACAATAATGGCGAAGGAACTGAAGAAAATTTGTATAGTTGTTGTTGTTGTTGTTGTTGGGCCCGGGTCTGGTCGGTTTCTGGTCGAGTTGCGTTGTCGATGGCTCTTTCTGTTGTGGCTAGAAAAAGTGCACAGCCAAAGCCAAAGCCGGAGCCATAGCCATAGTCATAGCCATAGCCATAGTCAGAGTCAGAGTCAGAGTAGGGCTGAGCGAGCGCCGCATGGCGCCAAAACAGAGTTGATTTGTTTCACTTTGAGTGTGCGTGTGAGTGTGTTGATGTGTGGGGTTAAGCCCCACTTCTGTTCTCTCTCAGTGTATTTGTGTGTGTGTGTGTGTGTGTGTGTGTGTTGACTGTGTGTTAACATTTGCACACATGTCGCCGACGTCGTCGACGTTGAGCATAAAAATAAACTTTACTTTTTGAACAGACCCCAAGCGCCGACAACTATGCAATTGTTATGGCCAGAGCTAAGTGGGTAGCTTAACTATTTAATGCGTTTGGCATATGTGTCATCGTCGCTCTCATCCAAGACAGAGCAGCCTTAGTAGTCAACAAAATATTGGTAATCATCAATCAATTGAAAGCCTCATAGCAAAGGAGAGAACAAAATAAAAACTAATCTATATAATTAAGTGATTTTGATGACACATTGGTATACCCTGGAAATAAAATTAATCAGATTGTGGCTTGATGCGTGAAAAGGAGCTAGGTAATACAGTAGGGATCAAGTTCATGGAGTGCAGCAAGACTTTTTACTTAGATGGTGCACCTGGTATATGTAGAAGTAATTTTATTCTATATATCTAACATTTTATTAATAAATCATTACGAAAAAGGTCTGATAGAAAATGTAGAGTCTTATAATTACTGATTTTAATATCCCGAACCCATCACGGTGTAATTGTCTTATAAAAAGACATATATGTAACAGGCAAAAGGATAAGTGGCAGACCTCATAAATTTTGTATATGTATTCTTGATCAGGGTGACAAGCTGAGCCGATTTAAACACGTCGTTCTTAGAACCTATAAGAGTTAGAATCTTTAAGTATGGACGGTTGTTAGTATATACATATAATATATATACATATGTATATACTAAATGATAAATAACTATACATATAGAATATACTAAATAATAAATAACTTTTTGCCTTCTAATGTTATTGAATGAAAACGTTAATTCAGTTATTAAATTATATTCCGTACGTCTTTGGAGCTAGAGTCTCCAAACTCAGCATTTATTTTCATATATGGATAATAAATATCAAAATTTTACCGAATTCTCTAAACTAAAGTTCATTTGCAGAAATGTTTTTTTTTTTTTTTTTTTTTTTTTAGTTACAAGTTTGATAAATAAAAGCTATATATATGGATTATATAGACAATATATGACGGGGTTCAGTGTATCTAATAGTCGGGCACACCCGACTAGAGGTTTCTTCTTTTTATGGATTTTTATATTTTTATTTAACATACCTTCTGCTTTCTTCTAAGTTTTTTTTTTTTTTTTTTTTTTTTTTTTTTTAAATTTAAAAAAATGTATTTGTTATATTTTAAGTCTTTGAACTATAGTTATCTTCCCACAAAGTTAGGTAGCTCCGCTTTTTGCTCAGTGTAACTTGTATTACTTTACTCGGCTTGCACTAAAGTAAGTTAGGGCATTTGGCAGCTGTGCATTATCCCGCATCCTTCGCTTTGCTATCCTCGTAACGCATTGCAATTGAATAGAGCCAAGAGTGCCTAGTGCTAGTGCCTTGCCTCAAATTGAGCGTAAGACAACACTTTTCGGTTGCTCATATCAATTGGCTGCGTTCTACTTCGTGCTCAGACACCTCTCCTTCTGCCCCCTCACCCTCTTTCTCTCCCTCTCTCTCTCTCTCTCTCTCACTGTCTCTTTCTCTCTCTCTCTGTTGGCCTCTGCCAACAGCTTTCTACATATAAATGTGACAATTATATTGCCCGCGGTGGGGTGGCATAAATTTGGAGGCATTCAACAAACGTCTGATACTCACTCTTTATCCCTCTTTCTCTCTATTTCTCTCACTCTCTCCCTCGCACATTTCTTCCTTCGTCAGTGCTGGTTAAGGGGGCGTAGCAAATTTGTCGCATTTTGTTTTGCTGTCATGTTTATGGCGTAATATTTTGCGGCCGTAAATACACGCCAAAAATGCTAATGACCGGCTCCAAGGGCAGGGGGTGGGCTCATTGGGGTGTAGCTAAAGCTGGTTAGACTCCTGGACAGATAGTGTGACAGTTTGCGTTAGTTTTGTATTTCAATTTGCCAAAAAAAAAAAAAAAAACAAAAACAAAAAAGATATGCCAAAAACAAAAACAAGTATTGATAAATGTATTTGGCACACAGCGGAGCTGCAGGCACATCATATGTCAAATTTGGGCCTTGGCGATTATTCTTAGCACTTCGATTGTGTCTGCGTATGTGTGTGTGTTTGCCTTTGTGTGGGTGCTCGGATATATGACAGAGAACAAAATGAAAATAACAAAAAAAAAAAAAAGGAGAAAAGCTGGCATTTTCCACACGCGAAGGTCAATGGAAAAGCGCCTTTTCAAAGCGCTTACAGTCGATGTGTGTACTTTTACAGTAGTTATTGTTGTTACCGCCAAAACGGCAATATCAGCAACAATAACAACAACAATCACAATGACAACAATAACAACGACAACAACATCAACAATCACAACAAAGAGAGATAACGAAGCGAGACATGACAAGGACAAGGCCCCCAACTGGCAGAAACCTCATGGTACGAACTTAAAGCTTCTGTTTGTGTGTGTGTGCGTGTGTGTGTGTGTGGGCGTGAGTACATGTATGTGTATGTGTGATGGCTTAAATATGTTTTAGTGTAATTACGGTACGTATAGATTTTGGCAAAGTAATCAAAATAGTAAATCAAATAAAGACTCCATTCAGCTTTTAAAGAAGTCATCAAATTTTCATGTCTCCAACAATTACTGACTTAAATGAATATGAAAATTGAAATGACTTAAGGCTAAGATTTAAATTAAACCAGCATGAAGACATATAAGTCTTAAATAAAGATAAATATGTATTTATGTCATTGCTAATGGAAATCCAAGAGACCTGACAGCCCGTCGGATTTAAGGAACTTTGCTCCACTTGAAGCTCAGTGCAAACTTAACAGCTTTTTTCTTCTCTTCTTCTATAGGAATACTGTCTGGATGAGTGCGAAAAGCGACATATGCTGCACTCCTGATGAGGGAGCTACGTCTATCCATGCTGAGCTGTGATGTTTTAGTTACAGCGGCTTACGCTGAACTCTGATGTATGAGTTGCAGCAATTTATGGACAGCTGACATGTTTGAGTTAAAGTGGTTTTTGCTTGAAATATTCAGAGTGGTTTGGCGAACCAAATGATTGAAGTATAACATCTTGAGCTCTTTGTCACTTCAAAGAGCAAAGTCTTTATTTTAAATTCCCATATATGTAATACCTTATGTCTATTGCCATGAATTCCCATGTGTGTAAGCGCACTCTCTACATACTCTTCTCGTCTTCTCGGTAGTATTGCATATTATACTTACTCTTTTTTAGAATACAAAACAAGCAAGTAATAATTGTTTTATTTAAATTTTTGTTTATTTAAATATGAATTCACAAAAACTTTAACAATGTATTTTTGGTAATACTTCATAAACAAATAATAATAATAAAGTAAGGAAAGCTGAAAGGTTCAACCTGAGAATGAAATTCAATACATGTACATATTTTTCCTTAGAGGACAGAATGATAATCAGTAAAGTTCAGATAATATCTATAGCTGAGCATAAGTAAAATTTGTAAAGAGTTTTGCTTAAAAAAAAAAAAAAATAAACATTACATTTTATTCATTTATTTTTTAACTATATAAAATGTTTCGTTATTTTCATTAACAACAATGCTAAAACTAAATAGTTTTTTTTTATATTTGTTTGTATACCATTTAAATATTTATTAATTTTCATTAAATACTAAATTTCTAAGAAATAAAATCAATAAAATAATTAAAACAAAATAATAATACAATACTTTTATAAAGATATATAAAATAAATTTTAAGCAATAAATTTCAAAGAAATAACAGTCAACTTAAAAAATTATATATTTTAATTATAATATTTTAAATATTTTTTTATTAACATTTACTACTAAATTTCTTAGTAGTAAAATAAATTAAATAACACAAACTTCAGTTAAATTAAATGTATTTATTATAAATATATATTTATATATTATATATTTTAAATGTTTTTTACACATATAACATTATGTTTAGATTTCAGAGAAATATCAATAACCTTCTCCGATATCCAATGTTCGTTGCGCAGCTTCTGTTTGTTTGACAGCCTACAGTAAATAATATAATATATAGGCGCCCAACTGGTGCATTCCTGTACTTGCGGATTACAATTGAAGTAATATTGCCTTGTTTGATCTTTGATCGTTGATCGTAATGCTGCCAGCTCTAAAAATATGAATAAAACGTTGATCACTTCCTGTTTCACTCGCAATTCTCTATATCAGCTCAGTCAAACGTTTTTTCCTCACTATCTGAGGATCACATACTATGTATAGGCAAGGCTCTTGATTTGGCTAATGTTGAATTTTTACTTTTCTCAGATTTTGCTGTCAAAATTTCTTATTTTTTTTGGGCTGCTTGCGACTTAGCTTTAGTTTACCATTGCAATGCATTGGCGTGGAAGCTATCAAAGTCCAGACTGATTTACTATAACTTTACCATAACATCGCGAATGTAGCTTGGCCAAAACTTTTTGTTTTTATATCTGCTCCAAATATTGCATTGATTTAAATGCACTTGATTTCGTTTTGTTCTTACAGCTTTTGCCAATCACATACTTCGCTTTGAAGTGCATTCAATCAGCTGTGCCAGTAAACACAAATGAAAGCGAATAATCAGTGATTGAATTTCTGAAACAGCTGTCAAACATAAACATAAGAACAGCTTTTAGCTAGCTTTTTACATATACATTGTGAAATGAATGCAATTTCGTGATCTTTTTTTTATTCAAGTTGCCAAACTCAAAAGCATTCTGCCAGTCACACAGTTTGTTTCAGCTGTGCTGGGTTTGTTGATGTCAATAAAAATAGAAATGGAAAACGATAATACGGAAATTGAAGAGACATCAGGTAATTCAAAGGGTAAATAAAAATGTGCGATGCCGATGCCCTTCCGCTATCCCTGCCTCGGCAAACTCATTTGACAAATGGCAAACAAGTTTAATCTACCAACTGCTCCCTTGCTAATTATATGGGACGAATCTTCTTTTCTAGCATCAAAAAGCCTAGGGATTGTACTCAAATATAACTTTAATCAAAGTGAAAATATCCATATATATTCATGAGAAATTGATTATGATATCTTATATATTTAAAAAAAATCGTCTATTGAAAATTACTAAATGTCATCTAAGATTCTAGGTTTAAGAGTAATTATCTTGCCAGTAAACATTTATTCATATTCCACCATAACTTTAATTACAGATCTTTTTGCAAGTATTTTGAAACTAATTACTTAACTAAAATTATTATTATTACATTAAAATTATTATTATGAAATTACATATCTATTTTATTTATTTTCAGATGTAGCCGCAATCACGTCCAAGTCGAAAGTATTGTCAATTGGAGATGATGAGAAATGTTTCAGCTGCAAGAAACCAGAAGAAAACTATAGCACAAACTGCTTTCTTGATGATTTCAGAAAACATTTATGTGTAATATTAACAGGTATTAAAGCACCCATTGACGTTAACATCGATTGGAATTTAGTGGATAGATTTGGAGCGGTTAGTATTAAGGAAAACAATAAACCCAGGCAATATCATTTTTATGGTCAAAAAAGGAACAGCGGCTGGAAATCTCATACGATTATTTCGGGTCCCACATTCAATGCAAAGGAAGTTTTCAAATACGTGAGAAATAGACTGAAAGAGGAAAACTGGATATCTGAGTGTGCTATAGAAACTCCACTCAGAACAAAAGTTGGTAATGGTGTGCATTATGGCTCCGATCAGTATATTCAAGAAATTGTCTCCGAAGCGCTCGATGCAGAATCGAAGAGGCTGCTAAAGTTTGTACAATATTTACACATAAACTATATTAATAAATAGTTACCAAGTGAACAGAAGAGGTTGCAAAACACAGCGTATATACATGTATACGATAAGATAAATGAATATACAGAGCTATGTTGATTTTTTAAAACCCTGAAATTTGTATTCTTGTATACCGTAATGAGTACATTTTTTTATATCATTAATAATATTTATTTTCACTTGGTTTTTCAAATATATGTTGAACTCAGAAGAGCTAGAATAAATTTGTTCATTCTTGTACTCAGATTATAAATACTTAGTATATTGAATGTAACTCCATTCCCATTCAATTTTTCTGAAATAGAAGAGACTCGTCTATGTCTAACTAGAGCACTTAAATAATGTATGTGTGTATGCAGCAGAATTTTTATTTGAAAGAGGTATGTACTTAGGGGCACAACAGAATGAGTTCATACTTGCCTCTCAATGTTCGAGTATGAAAACTAAGACAGAGAAAAGCTCAAGTATTTAGCTCTGTGGGGTTGAGTGGGGTCTCTTGCCCTATATAGGCAGCTCTGCTGCAGTAATTATTAAGTCGTATTTCAAACGTGCTGGTGGACAGTCGTGCATAGCAGTGCAGAACTCTTCTTCTTCTGTAAGTGGTAAATATTTAAATGGTTAATAATTTTAATAGAATTTATATAGTTATATGAAATAATTTGTAAATACTGTATGTATATATTTAATAATAATTCTAAAAATAACACAATGTTCGCTAAATTAATGATAAATATATCAATTATATTTAGCTCAGATGTTGTTAATTGTATAAATTTTTTCATATTTTGAATTTAATACTGTTGAAATTGATTATATTATTATATCACATGGATTGCTATTGCGAGTTAAGGGTAATTTTTAATCAAGAACTCCCGACTGCAGAGCTCTTACAAGTTAGTTTAAGATTTCTCTTCTGTGGTTACAAAGAATATGCGCGCGAATCAAAAAAGCTCAAGCGAACAGCTGTTAGATGTAAACAACTTAATTGAAAACAATACAAAGCTTTTAGGGAGCTTTTCACATGTTATGAAATGAATAGAATTTGGCGGTCCCACTCATATTTTTTGTCACTCACAAACTTAGTTTCTGTCAGTCAGCTGTGCAGTTTCATTAGCTTTACTACTGTAAAAGAAATAAGCGAAAAATAAACATGGAAGAAAACAATACAGAAATGGAACAGAAGTCAGGTAATACGAGCATTTCAATATAACAAACAAATATATTTGATTTTATTTTATATTTTCATTTCCAGGCATAGCCAAAATAACTTCAACGACAAAGGTCTTATCAATTGGAGATGACGAAAGCCCAGCAAACGAAAAGAATCGTAAAATGGATATTCTACAAGAGAACTTAAGAAAGCATTTTTGTCACCTGTTAACTGGAAGTCGAACACCCATCGACGTTGTCGTAGATTGGGATAAAGTGGATAGATTTGGAGCAGCTAGCATTAAGAAGGGTAATCAACCCAGGCGTTATCATTTTTATGTACTGCATGGTAACAATTACAAACCGGGTGAGATTATTTCTGGGCCTGTATTCGATGGAAATTCAATCATGGAGGCTGTCAGGAATCGACTAAAAGAAGAAAATTGGGTATCAAAAAATGTCATTGAAACACCTCTAAGGACCAAATTCGATAGTGTTGACTACTTCAGTTACGATCAATACATTCAACAAATTGTTTCAGAAGCACTTTATGAAGAATCGCCAAGAATCTTTAGATTCATACAATACTTGCATAGAAATTATAAATAAATACTCGATAACATGCTCTGTACATTTACTATTTAAGTTTAGTAACATATGTAGTGATTTTTATAACTTTGGCATAATTTTGCTACCAATAATCACCCTGACTCATAAAAGCTGTACAATAGTTTGGGAAATATATTTTGGCTAAAATCGAAAGCTTTTATATGAGTTTTAAATATTGTTTTGATATAAAATGTAATTGATTTTAGATTGCTCTAATAGATTTTGCCGGCTCTTGAGTAATATTGTTTTGATATAAAATGTAATTGATATAAAATTTTCTAATAGATTTTGCCGGCTCTTGAGTAAATAAAAGAATTATAGAAATTACAGAAAATAATAAATAAATTGTATAATGGAAGCAAAAAACTTAGCAAATAAATATAATTGCAAATTAATTATTAATTTTTAAATTGATCTTTAATTTGTTTTTATAAATTTCAAATAAAAATATATCAAATATTTGATTTTCTCTTAGATGCTTGATGGCTGGTCTAGCAATTGTTTATTTATTTTTGTATATCCGCAAACGTTTAGGGGAACAGCTGTTCGATGTCAACAATTGGGAAAGCTTTTAGTGAGCTTTCTATATAAATATGAATTGAGTTCAATTTCGTGATCTCTGTTTTATTCAAGTTCTTTAACTCAAAAGCTTTCTGCCAGTCACATAGTTAGTTTTCACATTTTGGTCAGTCAATCAGCTGTGCTGGGTTTGTTGATGTCAATATAAATAGAAATGGAAAATGATAATACGGAAATTGAAGAAACGTCAGGTAATTCAAAACTTAAATATAATTCTGAGGAGTCGCTGCTAATTGTCTATCAATTGCATAGAGATTATGCTCAAATAGAAGCTTCACTAAATCTAGTGGTAATATTTGTATATGTATGAGTGTGTAGTAATTTACAAAGTCTTATCTAGACTGCATTCATAGGATATTGATTGTGGAACTTAGAATTTAAAGTACTTCTTTTTTCAGTAACTTTTTAACATTTATTCTTGTTACAAATTACAGACTTAGTTACAATTACGTCAAAGTCCAAAGTATTATCAATCGCAGATGACGAAGACTTAATAAACTGTAAACCAGAAGAGAACAAGAACTCCTTTCGTGATGATTTCAGAAAACATTTGTGTGTAATAACAAGGGGTATTAAGACTCCCCTCGAGACTATTGATATTTGGAAGTCAGTGGATAACTTCGGAGCGGCTAGTATTAAGAAAAATAATCAACCCAGTCAATATCGCTTTTACTGTCTAAAAGGCAACGACGATTGGAGATCTCATATGATTGTATCTGGCGTAGCATTCAATGCAAAGGAAGTTTTCAAATATGTGAAAAATAGACTAAAAGAGGAAAACTGGATATCTGAGGATACCATAGCAACTCCACTCAGAACAAAAGTTAGTGGTGGTTTGTACCACGAATCCGATCTGTATATTCAAAATATTGTCTCCGAAGCTCTTGACGCTGAATCAGAAAGGTTGCTTAAGTTCATAATATATTTACACAGAAGTTATCGTAATAAATAAATATTGTGAGCTAATTTTTAGTAATATACTCGTATTTTTCCTTCACTAGGTAATAAGAGAAAAGGCTTGTAGAATTGGAATTTTTGAAATAGCAAAATTAAGTTTTATTTGCTTCCTAATACTTTTACATGAAAACAAACTTAGAGAACCTCTCAAGAGCTTAGCTCTGAGTGGCTAAGTTTGAATCTCTCTTCTTCTGTATAGGCAGGTCTGCTGTAGCAATTTTTTTAACGATTTCAAATATTCTAATATATTATATGAATATACAAACTGATAACATAAAAGTATTCATTCATTCATGTCGCAGCTTTATCTAGCTAAAAAAAAACTGTGCTTGAAAGCTTTCGCCAGAGTTGTGAAATTACTAATGATTAGTATTTTGCTTTCTGCAGTGTATATATAGCGTCACCGAAGACTGTTGCCAATAACAAACCCAAAGGCAGTCCACCTGAACATATTCAAGCCATAAAGAATATTAAAATTACCAAAATAATTATGAATAACGAAACGGAGACAGAAGATGACACAAGTAAGTTAGCTTTCATGTATTGTAATGCAAGCAAATCTAAATAAAAGTTCACTTCTTACCTACGTAAAGCTCTGGCTGCACTGACGTCAACCACAAAGGTATTGGCCATTGGGGAACCGCAAGAAGGCTTCAAATATAAAAACCCTGAGCCAAAATTCAACGCTATGAATTTTTATACCTACTGCACAAATCATTTGAGTTTACTTCTAATGGGAAACCCAACACCCGTCGACGATGTCAGTGGCCAGTGTCCAATTGAATGGTTTGGAATGGAAACCATCAGCAAAGCGAATCAGCCCACTTGCTATAGGTTTTACTGTTTTCCCGCCCAGAAAACAGAGCCTAAGCATGTCAATATATATTACTTCTACCAGACAATTAATGCAAATGCCATATTGCGCGATGTTAGGCGGTTTTTGAAGGAGGAACGTTGGAGATCTAAACATGTTTTAATGGGACCAGTGAAAGGAAAACTAAATCCCAATGATTTTGAGCCTGAGAAAAGTTATATTTACACTGCTATTTCGAAGGCCTTTAATATTGAAAGAGCGAAGGTATTCCCATACCTGATGTACTTTCACAGAGAACATGTACAAAATAAGCAGTATCGTTAATAAAATATTTAATAGCTGTAACTATTTATTTTGTAGAAATATGAGCTGAAGTCTAAAACTGAGGAAATATTTATGTAGGATACATATATTTAATAATTATTGTGTATCTATGTATATTATTATTATCATCAGGATTTTTACTACATATGAATTGATGAGTTTTATTTCGTTCTTTGCTTTCTGAAGGCAGTGAGGTATCTCTTAGTCAAACACTCCCGACTCGAGCACTCTTAATAATCTTTCTTAATAATCTTTTCTTAGTATATCTACATACATGACCACATTGCTGGAATGCACTCAAATAAGAAAAGTTTCAGCGAACAGCTGTTAGAGGTAAACAACTTTATTGAAAACAATACTAAGCTTTATGACAGCTTTTGTAAGAAAGCTTTTTTAGCCAGTCACAAACTCGATTATTGCGTTTCAGTCAGTCAGCTGTGCGTAAGCCAAACGTAAACATGGAAGTAGTAAATCAAACAGAAATTGAAGAGAAGACAGGTAATACTAACATTTCAATATAACAAACACAGATATCCGATTATTATGATATACATTACCAGACGTAGCCAAAGTGATGTCAACGACACAAGTCTTATCAATTGGAGATGAGGAGAGCACAGCCAGCGAAAACTCTGTTGAGGACCGTAACAAGGAAATTCTACAAGAAAAATTAAGAAAGCATTTGTGTCAGCTCCTAACTGGAAGCCGAACCTGCATCGACGTTATCCAAGATTGGGATAGAGTAGATAGATTTGGAGTAACTAGCATTAAGGAAGATAATCAGCGTAGACGCTATCATTTTTATCTTGTGCATGGGAATATTTATAAGCCTGGTGATATTTTCTCTGAGCCTGTGTTCCATGGAAAGGCTATTATGGAGACTGTGAGGGACCGACTTAAAGATGAAAATTGGATATCAGAAACTGTCATTGAAACGCCTCTGAGAACTAAGTTTGATCGTAGCTTATACCACAGTTCCGATCAATTCATTCAACAAGTTGTTTCAGATGCGCTCAACACAGAAGCGCCGAAACTCTTTAGGTTCCTGCAATACCTACATAGAAATAGACTTTAACATATCCCGTACATATGTACATATACTAGAATAATGTAAAGGCTTGGTAAAACCACTTGCGAAGTGCCGAAACGAAGAAGCGCCGCTCACAAGCTGTGATTCATAAATTCGATTTTACATATGTTTCAATATTAAAATATTGTATTTATTTATTTTGCTTCAGATGAAATTAGTTATATGAAGTACTTATATTTTGTAAATAATTATTATTTAAATTATTATATTATTAGTTTTACCACTAACCATACAACACATAGACTTGACAGTCTTCAAATTTTAAACGTAGATTCATTTGTATTTTACAAACAAATGAAGACATTTAATATTAGTTTACAAAGTGAAAATAAATAGGAAATTTATTGGATATATATATAGAGTACTCCTATTGCTGTTCAAGGGAAACTCTTACAATTTGTTATATTTATATATATAAATTTAAAATAACAAAGACAATTCTCTTTAAATGCTGAATGTATGTATTTTATTTATTAAAAACACCTGGTGAGGTCCTTTAATGATTTGATTTTATGTATATTCCTAAGCTGATTAGAAACAACTCAAACTGCATCGATTTTTTTAAGCTCTATGGAGTTTGAATATTGTTTTAATAATGAGTGAAGGCTCGTGAGTGCTCAACTAAGAAATACCCTTCATTCGATGGAAATGTCCTTAAGTTAGTGTACATTTTTTATGAAAGTACTTGCGATAATTATTTAGAAAATATAATTTTTCAGGCAGTTTTAAGTCTTCTAGTTTTCTAAATCTTTCAAGTTTTCTAGGTCTTTCAAGTTTTCTAAGTCATCCTAATTTTCTAAGTTTTTTAAGTTTTCTAAGTCTTTAAAGTTTACTAGGTTTGTCAAGTTTTCTAAGTCATCCTAATTTTCTAAGTCTTTCAAGTTTTCTAAGTCTTTAAAGTTTACTAGGTTTGTCAAGTTTACTAAGTCTTCCTAATTTTATAAGTCTTTCAATTTTTCTAAATCTTCCTAATTTTCGAAGTCTTTAGTTTACTAAGTCTTTCAAGTTTTCTAAGTGTTTTAAGTTTACTAAGTCTTCCAATTTTTCTAAGTCTTCCTAGTTTTCTAAGTCTTTCAAGTTTTCTAATTCTGTTAAGTTTTATAAGTCTTGCTAATTTTCTAAGTCTTTTAATTTTTCTAAGTTATTAAAGTCTTCAACATTTTCTAAGTCTTTAACATTCATTAACATTATCTTATGTCTACAATATTTCCTATTTCTAATATTTAAACAATTCTTAACAATTATTTTTAATTCTGCTTAAGTAGTTAACATTATTAATAAATAAAATATTTACCTGACCACACTTCACCTCACTTTCACTTTCACTTTTACTTTACTACACTGCACTATTGACCCCCACCGGGCCTGGACGACTGAAGAAATGCTGCAGCTGCTGCTCTTTATATAGGGCGACTGTCACTCAAACTCCAAGGCGTGCTCAAATGTTGAGCCTGCGTCGAGTTGCGGTCGCTGCAGTCGATCGTAAAATGACCAATGAGAACACTCTCTGCTGCTTCAAGCATTCTAAATGAGTTTAACTTAAATGTAAAAGTAAGCAATTATTGCTGAATACATACAGACAACAGAAATGATCTTCTGCAAATCATTTGCGTTGCTTGCTTTGGTTAGTCAATTCAAATAGGAAACTATTAGAGCTGAATGACAAAAGTACTAATGCATGTCTGGGTGAACACATTATACGATTTATAGACAATTTGCCTCTAATAATAGGGTATATATAGTGAATCTTTTATTTTTTATATTTATATAAAATTACAATTATTTTCCAATATTTATTTAACTATGTTTTAGTAGATAAGAACTAGAGTGTCCTATACTCTTAACTAAAAACTGTAAAACACAATACTTTTGTATACCTAATTTTTATTAAAAATAAAGTGTCCCATAAAAATAAAACATTAATTTTAATACCTAGTACTCAAAATATATCTAAATTTGTTTAACAAGAAAACGCAGAAGCAGAAGTGTGAGTGGCTTCCTAATTTTGATAGAGCATGAACAACTCAATTCCTATAAGTAGGATAGAAGAAGACAAGCTTAAGACATTTATATGTCTGTAGCAATATTTATATTTAAGTAAAACCTATTTAGAATGCTTGATACAGCAGAATGCATTCTCATTGGCTGTTGCTGGGAAAAACTTAGTACTCTTGAACCCTTCTTCTCTCTTTGTTTGCCTATTAATCTGACCGTATGTCTGTCTGTATATCTGCAAATCTGTCTGTCCCTCTTTCTTTATCCCGAAGTCTGTCTGTCTGTCTGTCTGCCTAACCAAAGCAAGCAACGCAAATGATTTGCAGAAGATCATTTCTGTTGTCTGTATGTATTCAGCAATATTTGCTTACATTTACATTTAAGTTAAACTCATTTAGAATGCTTGAAGCAGCAGAGAGTGTTCTCATTGGTCATTTCACGATTGACTGCAGCGATCGCAGCTCGACGCAGGCTTTACATTTGAGCACGCCTTGGAGTTTGAGTGACAGTCGCCCTATATAAAGAGCAGCAGCTGCAGCATTTCTTCAGTCGTCCAGGCCCGGTGGGGGTCAATAGTGCAGTGTAGTAGAGTGAAAGTGAAAGTGAGGTGAAGTGTGGTCAGGTAAATATTTTATTTATTAATAATGTTAACTACTTTAAGCAGAATTGTAATAGTTAAAAATACTTGTTAAGAATTTTTTAAATATTAGAAATAAGAAATATTGTAGACATAAGATAATGTTAATGGATGTTAAAGACTTAGAAAATGTTGAAGACTTTAATAACTTAGAAAAATTAAAAGACTTAGAAAATTAGCAAGACTTATAAAACTTGACCGAATTATAAAACTTGAAAGACTTAGAAAACTAGGAGGACTTTGAAAAATTGGAAGACTTAATAAACTTGAAAGACTTAGAAAATTAGAAAGACTTAGAAAAATTGAAAGACTTCGAAAATTAGAAAGATTTAGAAAAATTGAAAGACTTGTAAAATTAGGAAGACTCTTAGAAAATCAGAAAGACTTAGAAAATTAGGAAAATTTAGAAAAATTGACAGACTTAGAAAATTAGGAAGACTAGTAAACTTGACAGACTTAGTAAACTTGAAAGACGTGGAAAATTAGGAAGACTCTTAGAGAACTGACAGACTTGAAAGGCTTAGAAAACTTGAAAACTCTAAGACTTAGAAAAATTTAAAGACTTAGAAAATTAGGAAGACTCTTAGAAAACTTAGAAGACTTCAACTGCCTGAAAAATTATATTTTCTAAATAATTACCACAAGTACTCTTACAAAAAATGTACACGAACTTAAGGGCATTTCCATCAAATCATTAAAGGACCTTACCAGGTGTTTTTAATAAAAAAATACATACATTCAGCATTTAAAGAGAATTGTCTTTGTTATTTTAAACTTATATATAAATATAACAAATTGTTAGAGTTTCCCTTGAACAGCAATTTCAATTCAATTCAATTTCCTATGAGCTTTTCACTTTGTAAACTTAAATGTCCTCAGTTGTTTGTAAAATACAAATGAATCTACGTTTAAAATGTGAAGACTGATTATTTGTGGGAAGGGTGTGAAAGCGTTGATGCGCATAAAGAATATGTTTGCGCGACGGCTATGCACTATTACATGAATGATTTGTGTGCCTGTGTGAATTCTTACTATTCTTACTGTCTGTGGAATATCGAACTTTTGAAAGGGTTTTCTATATCAGGTTCCTTAGAGCGCTGGCAGCGCACTGAATTTGTGGTGTTATATTTTCACTGCCCGAGCCTAAACAGACTGAGCCGAGCAGGTATGAAGTTTACTTAGTCCTAATTAATAATTTTTCTTCGTCAAAAAATGTTCTACTAGCTGTCCAGTCTATGTGTTGTATGGTTAGTAGTAAAACTAATAATATAATAATATAATAATTTAAAAATTAATTATTTACAAAATATAAGTACTTCATTGAACTAATTTCATCTGAAGTAAAAAAAAATAAATACAATATTTTAATATTGAAACATATGTAAAATCGAATTTATTCTTACATTGTGACGTCACAGCTTGTGATCGGCGCTTCTTTGTTTCGGCACTTCGCAGTGCAACCATGCTGAAAAAGCTCTAGCTAAGCTTTCAAAACATTTTTTGTGAAATGTTTGTATTTCATTCATTTAGTTTATTTATGCTGGCGAAAGAGAGAACTTTTGGCATTTCAACCGAGTAAAGAGTCAACTGTGATAAATAAAACCGAAGAAATGATAGAGACTGAAGCAAAATCAAATACGGATAACAATACTGATAATGCAGAAACAAGTAAGTAACAATTTCGGATTTTAAACTTTATAATATTAAAGTAAGAATATTTTCAGCTGTGGCTCTATTGACGTCAGAAGTCAAAGTTTTATCCATCGGAGCTCAGAGAGAATATATCAAGCCGAAAAAGCCAGTAATCGAATTTGATAAACAAATATTTTTGGATGACTGCAGGAAGCACTTTGGTCAACTCTTATTGGGAAGTCGAACGCCCTTTGTGTCTAATAATTGGTTTGTGATGGATTTGTTTGAAATGAAAACAATTGAGAAAGACAATCAACCCAGACGATATCAGTTTGATTGCCGTCTTGGGGCTTCTCCGGGTAAGTACGTGGAGCATGGCGTATTCGGTCAGACACTGTATGCCGACGAAGTAATGCACGAAATGAGAAAGCGACTGAAAAACAAAAAGTGGATATCGAAGAATACAGTGGAATTGCCGAAAAAAACGGATCTTACTCGTTCTACCTATCGTTTTGCAGACGAATACTACATTCACAATATGATTGTTGACATTATCCAAGGACAGACGTTTAAAATTTTTAAGTTTTTGCTTTACTTACACAAAGAGTATGCAAATGAAAGGCAAAGCCATAGTTGACTTTGATAAACTATAGCCTTAAGTTTTTAAAATATGTTGTATATAGATGAAATTATTATTAAATTGGTTTTTATGACTCACTGCCCCAAGAATTTATATAGTATTATGCTTTATATATTATTATTATGAAAGCGAGCATATATACATGTCTATTTTAGCGGCTAACACCGATAACAAGGAGTCGTTAATAACTTTTACTGAACTTATGAAATTATATGTTAATTGTAAATAAATGTATGAACAATTTATTATTAAATTTCTTTTAAGGAATTTAATTTTTAACTCGAGCTAGTTTGTGGAATCCCCGAGAAGGCACATTATTAACTACTTTCATAGTAAATATATGTGTATATACACATATTGGTATGAATGTATATGATCATCTATTTCTCAAATCTGTAATTGAGCTTTTAAAGTTTTCTAATGAAATCATATATTCTGCAGCAAAAGCAGTGTATAATAAATACAGCACAAACCAGAGAGACCTGATGTCAATCTCTGTGTTCACTTTAAAGATATAGTCTAAAGAATAAGAAGAATAAATAAATTGTTATAGCTATCCATAAAGTAGAAATGGATGCAAGTAAGAATTAATTAATGTTTCTCCAAATATAAACTAACATATAACATCTACAACAGTGGACTGCACGATATTAGCTATAGGAGATAAGTCGGATCACTCAAAACATGAAAAGACTAAAGTAAAATATACTGTAAGAAATTTGAATGTCGACTATACAAATTATTTAAGTCAACTCTTAATGGGAACGTCCAAAGACGTAGTTAATGGCGAGTATCCAATTGAATGGTTTGGAATGGAAACCATTAGGAGGGAAAATCAACCGAATCGTTATCAATTTCACTGTTTTCCCGCACAGAAAACACAACCCGTGCATGCTAATTTATATTACTTCTACCAGACAATTAATGCAAGCGCCTTATTGCGGGATGTGCGAACATTTCTTAGGGAAGAACATTGGCTAATAAAATATGTATTGACTGGACCTCGCAAAGGCAAGTTAGACGGTTGGGACTATAGTCCAGAGGAAAATTATGTTCGCAATGCAGTTTATATGGCATTTAGAGCCGAAAGTCATAGAGAAAAGGATACCCTATTTCCCTATGTGTTCTATTTACATAGACAACATGTAAAGCATGTAAGACGTTAAGCATTGTTGTTAATTTTCGTATTTAGATATACATATATGGAATAGTGAATTCTTTGGGTAGATCTTATAATGCAATATGCATAATTGGAAAGGAATTGGAAGGAAATAAGAAGAAAGCTGGTTATCAGAGAATGTATGTAAATAGAAATTGCACTCAGAGCAAAAAGTCTATTGAAATGAAAATATAAAAAGTGTAATAATAGTACATATATTAAAAAAAAAAATAATGAAATCGATTATAATATAATAATAAATAAAAAGGTTGTAAGACTATTAAAATTAAATTAATTTTATATATAATAAATAAAAGTTAAATAAACTTCATATTTGACTCAAAATATGTTAAATATCTTAAACGTATTTATAATTACTGCACATTTTATTTTATTTATTTTATTTTATATCTGCAGTAAATAAAATTAAATATATGAATTTTAATAATTTAAGTAATACTTAAATATATATATTATTAAATAAGGATATACAATCGGACAATAAAAATGTGCAGCTTTATCTAGATGCAATTAAAAGCTGTTTTAAAAGCTTTTGGCAGTTTTGTGAAATTACAAATGATTAGTATTGTGCAGTCTGCAGTTCATATATAGCGTCATCGAAGACTGTTCTCAATTACAAAGGCAGAGATGGTTAACACGAGTACTGCTAACATAAGAATAATTAAATGACCGAAATAGTTATGAATGACGAAAAGGACACTGAAGATGGCACCAGTAAGTTAGATTTCGTGTATTACAAGATAATGCATTGTATAGTAAAAACTTTAATTATTACATATTTAAAGCTCCGGTGACACAGACGTCGAATATAAAAGTATTGGCCATTGGTAATCCCACAGAGGTTGTAAATCGCATAAGGCCAGAACAAAATAATTATACGATAAAGCAATTCAAAAGGGACTGCACCAATTATTTGAGTTTAGTTCTAATGGGAAATCCAACGCCCGTCGACGATGTCAGTGGTTTGTGTCCAATTTAATGGTTTGGAATGGAAACCATCAGAAAGGAGAATCAGCCCACTCGCTATCAATTCTACTGTTTTCCCGCACAGAGAACCCAACCTAAGCATGTCCATGTGAATTACTTTTATCAGACAATTAACGCGAAAGTCATTTTGCGCGGTGTTAGGCAGTTTCTGAAGGAAGAACGTTGGCTATCCAAGTGTGTTTTAATGGGGCCACTGAAAGGAAAACTAAATCCTGATGTCTATGATCCTGAGGAAAGTTATATTGGCACTGCTATTTCGAATGCTTTCTCTATTGAAAGAACGAAGGTATTCCCGTACATGATGTTCTTGCACAGAGAGCATGTACAAAAGAAGCGGAGCCATTAATGAATTAATAAATTACTGGAGCTTTAATATAAAGAGAATATTTAAAAAATATATGAGCATAGGATAACATTTCTCTTATTTGGCTCTAAGTTCAGAGTCAGTGATATTATTCGACTACGATTTAATTGGTGTTAGTGTTAGCATACAAATATTTTATAAATAAGGAATGATGTATAAAAAATAAATAAAATAAATAAATAAAAGTTATTATGAATAACACTAAAAACAATTGAAAAAAATAAAATTAAAAAAAAAAAGAAAATGAAAAATATTATTTAAAGAGATAAAAGAAGAGGAGAATCGAGAAATAGACATATATAGATAGACATATATATCTGCTGTTTAAAATACTTAAATCTTATATGTATATAAAATAAACCGTAATAATATATATATTTATATGTAAAAGAATATTCAAGCTTACATTATGATGATGTCAGAGGTTGATTCCTGTTATTTGGTTTCGGCCCTTCATAATGCAACATGCTATAAAGCTTTACCTGAGCTTTCAATGCATTTGTTGTGAAATTTTAGTATTGCATTCATTCAGTGTATTTATGCTAGCGAAAGAGAGATCTTTAGGCAATTTAAAAGTGCATTTCAACCGAGTAGCTAATCCAACTGTGATATATAATACCGAAGAAATGGTAGAGACTGAAAGAGAAAGAGAATCAATTACGGTTAACAATACTGATAATGCAGAAACAAGTAAGTTACAATTTCTGTTTGTATATATTATCATATTAAAGTAAGATTATTTTCAGCTGTGGCTCTGTTGACGTCGGAAGTCAAAGTACTGTCTATCGGAAATCAGAGAAAATACTTCAAGCCGCAAAAGCCTGTAATGAAATTTGATAAACAAATTTTTGTAGATGACTGTAGGAAGCATTTTGCTCAACTCTTATTGGGAACTCGAACGCCTGCTGTTGCGGCCAATACTAATTTTATGACGGATTTGTTAGACATGAAGACAATTGAAAAAGCTAATCAGCCCAGACAATATCACTTTCAGTGTTATCACTGTACTTCACCGAGTAGTTTAATGTATGGCGTATTTGGCCAGACATTGTATTCCAGTGCAGTATTGCACGAATTGAAAAAGCGATTGAAAGACAAGAAGTGGATTTCACAGAATGTATTGGAAATGCCAATAAAAAAGATCGCAGGTCGTTCATCTTATTGCTATGAAGAAGAGTACTATGTACAGAATATAGTTCATGACATCCTCTAAGAACAAAAAATCAAAATTTTTCAGTTTATGCTTTATTTACACAAACAATATGCAAACGAAAGGTAAAATTTAGAGTTTTTTTTTAAAGGTTTCATACGTGTTTTTTTTTTATTTTTTTATTAATTAGTTAATTAACCTTAACAACCATAAAATAATATGCTATATAAATGTAAGCTTCTAAGTTTTTGCATCCAATATTTTATTTTTTATTTAATTGGTGTAAATGTTGGCAATAAAATATTGTATAAGTAAAGAATAATAAATAAAATTAAAAAATCTTAAAAACAATAGAAAATATAATAATAGTGTATTCAAAAAATGAAAAAGATTAGTAAAAGATACGAAAGATGAGAACATACATCTGTATATATTTTTATAGACTATGTATCTAAGACCTCCTTCAAAGACTTTAAGCCAAATAATTTAATAGTACTTAAAGCATATATATGTAAAACAATAAGCTTACATTGGGACGTCACAGGTTGTTAATCGCGATGTTTCGTTTCTGCTTTTCAAATTGTAACCTTACTAAAAAGCTTTATCTGAGCTTTCAATGCATTTGTTGTGAAATGTTTTTATTTATTCATTCAGTTTATTTCTGCCGCTGAATGAGAGATTCTTATGCATTTCCAAAGTGCATTTCAACCGAGTAGCTAGTCAACTGTAGTAAATAATACCGCAGAAATGATAGAGACTGAAGCGGAATTGAATAAAGATAACAATACTGACGATGTAGACACAAGTAAGTTACAATTTCTGTTTGGATATTTTGTCATATTATATTTAGACTATTTTCAGCTGTGGCTTTATTGACGTCGGAAGTAAAAGTGCTGTCCATCGGAAGTCGGAGAGAATACTTCAAGCCAAGGAAGCCTGTGCTCAAATTTGATAAACAAATCTTTGTGGATGACTGTAGGCAGCATTTTGGTCAACTCTTATTGGGGAATCGAACGCCCTTTGTGTCCAATAATATTTTTATGATGGATTTGTTTAAAATGAACACAATTGAGACAGATAATCAACCCAGACGATATCACTTTGAGTGTCATCCTTGTGCCTGTCCGGGTAGTTCTATGAAGTATGGCATATTTGGTCATACACTGTATGCCAGTGCCGTAATGCACGAACTGAAAAAGAGATTGAAAGATAAAAAGTGGATAGCAAAAAATACATTGGAATTCCCGAAAATAGTCATTGGTCGTTCATACTATAATGTAGAAGATGAGTATTACGTTCAGAATATAGTTCATAACATTCTCCATGAACAAACACTTAGAGTTTTTCAGTTTATGCTTTATTTACACAAAGAAAATGTAAACGAGAGGCACAATTCTTAGTAATCTTAACAGAATTTATACTTTTCTAAATTATTTTATTAAATTTGTGATGATAATTTTAAGAATCGTAAAAAACTGTAATATAATGCTATAAGTTTAGTTCCATCCAATATTATATATTTTTATTAACATATATTTAAAATAAAAACAAGTAAGAAAGCTTTAGTCGAGGCTGACAAATAAGTACTATTTGTTTTTATATAGTTTGCAAAAGCCGATCAATCATAAAGGTTTATTACAGCGCTATTATTATTACTCATTATAGTCATATGTTACAGTCAAGTCAGCCAGCTGTGCTGCATTTGTATTTTTTAGCAACTGGAAAAAATAATCATAATGTAAATATTGACAAGTTTTCGGTTTATGTAAGTACCTTAAACATATAAATTGCTGTTCGAGATATTCTGATTACAAAGAACAATATATAATATAATATAACCATATATAAAATCATGCAATATAAAAGGTATTCACACAAACTGCAGCTTTTTCTAGCTGCATTTAAAAGCTTTTATTGATAGCTTTTGGCAGATTTGTGCAATTACTAATGATTAGCATTGTGCAGTCTGCAGTGTATATATAGCGTCATCGAAGACTGTTGCCAATAACAAAGTCAGGGGCAGGCAACTTAAACATATTCAAACCACAAGAAATTATAAAATTACTAAAATAATTATGAATAACGAAAAGGAGACAGAAGATGATACAAGTAAGTTAAATTTCGTGTATAGTAAAATAATCATAAATACAGACAAAAAATTCAATTATTTACAATGTAAAGCCCTGACGACACTGACGTCTACTACAAAAGTATTGGCCATTGGAGATCCGAAAGATGTCGTAAATCGCAGAAAGACTAAACACGCTAAAATCGAGAATGATTTCGGCGCTGACTGCACAAATTATTTAAGTTTAGTTCTAATGGGAAATCCAACGCCCGTCGACGATGTCAGTGGTTTGTGTCCAATTGAATGGTTTGGAATGGTAACCTTCGCCTTTGAGAATCAGCCCACTCGCTATCAATTTTACTGTTACCCCGCACAGAAAACAAAGCCTAGGCATACTTATCTAAATTACTTCTATCAGACCATTAACGCAAATGCCGTATTACGTGATGTTCGGCGGCTTCTGAAAGAGGAAAATTGGAAATCCAAGAATGCTATAATAGGACCACTCAGAGGAGATGTATACCCTAATGCCTATAAGCCGGAGGAATATTATATTTTAGGTTTTGTTTTGAAGGCCTTGCATATTCAAAGGGAGAAGGTATTGCCGTACTTGATGTACTTGCACAGAGAAAATGTGCATAATAAGCAGCATCGATAATAAATTTGAAAACCTGCTGAAATGCATCTGTAAATAATACATTTATAGATTAATTATTTATTTATATTAAAGCTGAAAAATAAGAAGCAATTTATAATTGATATACAAAAAATCAAATTAAAAATATTAAACAAAATATATTAAAATTTTGTTACTAAGCTTAGTTAATTTTCATTTAAGTTAATTTTTTGTAAAGTTTAAAATGTATTTGTTTTGGAAGTCTATATGCCTTAATAATTCGCCATAAAACTTGCTGCTTGTACTATATTTATTTATTCTGATAACAAAAATAATATTTAAGACTAATAATATTTAGAGCATGTGTATAAAAATTCAAGCTTACATTGTGACGTCACAGGCTATATATCGCGCTGTCTTATTTCGGCAATTCATATTGCAACCATGCTAAAAAGCTCTAGTTGAGCACTAACTTGTTGACATTTGTTGTGAAATGTTTGTATTTCATTCATTCAGTGTATTTATGCCGGCGAAAGATAGATCTTTTCGCATTTTGAAACGGCATTTCAACCAAATAGCTAGTCAACTGTGATATATAATACTGAAGAAATGCTAGAGACTGAAGCAGAATCAATTACGAAAAACAATAATGCAAAAGCAGAAACAAGTAAGTAACAAATTCAGTTTTTTTCTTTAATTTGTCATATTAAAGCTGATTATTTTCAGCTGTAGCTTTATTAACGTCAGAAGTCAAAGTTCTATCGATCGCAAACCGGAAAGAATATTTCAAGCCAAAGAAGCCCTTAATCAAATTTGTTAAACAAATCTTTGTGGATGACTGTAGGAAGCATTTTCGTCAACTCTTATTGGGAAGTCGAACCTGTGTGCCCAATGATCGTTTTATGATGGATGTGTTTGAAATGAACACAATTGAGACCGATAATCAACCCAGACGTTATCATTTTCGTTGTTTGCCCTGTTCTTCTCCGGGTATCTACATGGATTATATGCATGGTGTATTTGGCCAAACCCTTTATGCCGACGCAGTAATGCACGAATTGAAAAGGCGACTGAAAGACAAAAAGTGGATATCGAAGAATATATTGAAATTTCCGAAGAAAGTAAAAGTTTTCCGTTCACGCCTTTGTTTTGAAGATGACTACTACGTTCACAATATGGTCCTTGATATCCTCCATGAACAAAAAATGAAAGTGTTTCAGTTTTTGCTCTATTTACACAGACAATATGTTAATGAAAGGCAAAATTCTAACAGATTTCAAGAGCCTTAGAAAAGTTTTTTAAATGGTAGCTTTAAGTTTTTCCATCCAATAGTATATGGTTTCCGTAAGATATATGATATAAGAAAGAAATTATTATTAAATAATTTTTGATGACTCACAACACTAAAAACTTTTTTTGAGCTAGTAATAATTGCATTAAAATTAGAAGTAGGATTTTATGGTAAGACTGACCTTATATATACCATCGTGTATATAGTATGTCATAATATTTACATATATGAATAACATAGGCAAATAAATACATTATTCATGGTACATCTTAAGCATGTAAGCCTGTTCTAGCGGTTAATAGCGTCTCTTCAATAACCTTCGTCAGAGCTTTAATTAAGCTTTCAAAAGTTTTGTCATGAAATTGTTTGTTTAATGCCCCAAAAGTAATTTATAAATGCAGCAGAAACGAATGAAAATAGTTAGTCAACTGTGATGCATAATACCAGAGCAATGAAAGAAACAGAAACTGAATCAATTACGGATAATATTAATGAAAAAGCAGACACATGTAAGTAACAATTGTTTATTTTTTATTTTTTGTCATATTAAAGTTATATTACATTCAGCTGTGGCTTTGTTAGTGCCAGAAGTCAAAGTACTGTCCATCGGAAATCGGAGAGAATACTTCAAGCGAAAAAAGCCCGCTCTCAAATTTGATAAACAAATCTTTCTGAATGACTGTAGGAAGCATTTTGGTCAACTCTTATTGGGAAGTCGAACCTGTGTGTCCAATAATCGATTCATGATGGATGTGCTTGAAATTAACACAATTGAGATAGATAATCAGCCCAGACGCTACCACTTTCATTGTTCGCCCTGTTCTTCTCCGGGTAGTTCTATGGAGTACGGCGTATTCGGCCAGACTCTGTATGCAAGCGCAGTAAAGCACGAACTGAAAAAGCGACTAAAAGACAAAAAGTGGATATCGAAGAATATATTGGAGTTTCCGAAAGACATGAGAGCTTATCGTTCACGCTATTACTTTGCAGATGACTATTACGTTCATAATATGGTCATTGATATCGTCCATGAACAAAAAATGAAAGTTTTGCGGTTTTTGCTCTATTTACATAAACATTGGGTAAATGAAAAACAAAATTCTAAGGAATTTCAAGAACTGTAAAAAATGCTAAATAATTGGTAGCTATAAGTTATTCTATCTAATAGTATATGGCTTTATAAGATATTTGATATAAAAAAGAAATTATTATTAAAGTAATTTTGATAACTTACTATCCTAGGAGAGGGTTTTTGACTAATTATATTTGCATTAAACTTTTAAGCAGCAGCTTATGCTATAACTTACCCTATTTATACCATTGTGTATATATGTAGTATGTACATTATATTTATATGAATAACATGTGCACATAAATATATTATTCATACAGCTTAAGCATGTAAGTCTGTTCTAGCGGTTAATAGCTCCTCTACAATAACTTTCGTCAGAGCTTTAATTAAGCTTTCAAAAGTTTTGTCATGAAATTGTTTGTTTAATGCCCCAAAAGTAATTTATAAATGCAGCAGAAACAAATGAAAATAGTTAGTCAACTGTGATGCATAATACCAGAGCAATGAAAGAAACAGAAACTGAATCAATTACGGATAATATTAATGAAAAAGCAAACGCATGTAAGTAGCAATTGTTTATTTTTTATTTTTTGTCATATTAAAGTTATATTACATTCAGCTGTAGCTTTGTTAGCGCTAGAAGTCAAAGTACTGTCCATCGGAAATCGGAGAGAATACTTTAAGCGAAAAAAGCCCGCTCTCAAATTTGATAAACAAATCTTTCTGAATGACTGTAGGAAGCATTTCAGTCAACTCTTAGTGGGAACTCGAACGCCCGCTGTTGCTGTCAATAATAATTTTATGATGGATTTGTTTGACATGAACACTATTGAGACAGATAATCAGCCCAGACGATATCACTTTGAATGTTATCCCTGTTGTTATCCGGGTAGTTACATGCAGTATGAATTATTTGGCCAGACACTGTATGCCAGTGCCGTCATGCACGAACGAAAAAAGCGACTAAAAAACCACAAATGGATCTCGAAGAATACATTGGAATTCCCAAAACAAACATTTGGTAGTTCAACTTATTGTCATAAAGAAGAGAATATAATTCAGCATATAGTTCATGAAATCCTCCTAGAACAAAACAGAAAAGTTTTTCGGTTTTTGGTTTATTTACACAAAGAATATGCAAATCAGAGGAAAAAACTTTAAGAGATTTCAAGAACCGTATAATAGATTGATAAATAAATGTTGTCTTTAAGTTATTTTCAATAAATAGTATATGCTGTACTTAGGATATGTCTCTGATTTCTCATTTTCAATGGGTTCAGGCTATAAAAAAATGTTATTAAATTGATTTTTATGACTCACAATTGGACTAACTTTTTGGGCATTGTACGTCTTAACTACGTATGTAAGTCTGTTATAGTGGCTAACGCCAAAAACAACAATGCTTTGAAGAAATTAGCAAAAGCTTTTTGAGCTTTCAAAGTCTTCATTATGAAATCATATGTTTAGCGTCAGTTTATAAATACAGCAGCAACGAGAGAGCTGTTGTGAGTCTCTGTGTTCACTTTGAAGATATAGTCTGAGAAAAATAAATAAAATTAAATTATTATGGCTAATGATAGAGTGGAAATGGATACAAGTAAGAATTAATGAATGTCTGTCAAAGTATAAATTCATATCTAACATTTTTGCAGCAGTAAACACAACGATATTAGCTATAGGAGATAAGATGGAAGACTCCCACCATGAAAAACCTGAAGTAACATTAAAAAACTTGGAAGTCGAGTTTAAGAACTATTTTAAAGTACTCCTGATGGGAAATCCCAAGCCCAAAGACGAAGCCGATGGCGCATATCCAATTGAATGGTTCGGCATGGAATCCATTAGGAGGGAAAATCAACCTGTTCAATTTCATTTTTACTGCATGGGAGCACAGAAAATAAAGCCCGTGAATGCGAATCCATTTTACTTCTTCCAAACGATCAATGCACAGTTTTTGATGCGTGATGTAAGAAATACTCTTAAGGAAGAACGTTGGATATCAAAGTATGTGATGGTTGGACCTGTCAAAGGCAAATATAACGCTACCCGTCATGATGAGGAAATGTATGTGCGGCGTGCAGTTTACGATGCACTCAATGCTGAAATGAAAAGAGAAAAGGACATCGTACTTCCCTATTTACTCTGTTTACACAGGCAACATGCTAAAAATAATCCAAGACGTTAAACCTATGCAAGTCAATAATAGGTTGTCTTTAACTCAGGAACTTAGATATATAAAGAGTACTGCATTATTTTTCTAATATACTTTTACTAATACAACTATCCTCTAGTTTTTTAAATGTAGAATGGAAAATAAATACTATTTATTTATATTGTGTACAGAAAAGACGCTCAATCGTAAAGCTTTTCAGTCAGTCAGCTGTAGTTTTTTTTTATCAAGTGGAAAAAAAGTCATAAATATGGAAAAATATTCAGACGGAATTAAAGCTTTATTCCGATTATAAATAATATAATATAACAATATATACAGTCTGAGACGACAGAAAAATAATCATGCTAATTACAGCTTTATCTAGATGCAACAAAAAGCTTTCTTGAAAAGCTTTTGACTATCTTATGAAATTACTAATGATTAGTATTTGACTAACTGCAGTGTTTATATAGCGTCATCGAAGACTGTTGTCAATAACAAAGATAAGATAAGATTTAAAAATTTACCGAAACAATTATGAATAACGAAAAGGAGATAGAAGATGACAAAAGTAAGTTGGATTTCAAGACAAGTGAAAATAAATAAAACTTCAATTATATACTATTTAAAGCACTAGCCACAAAAGTATTAACCATTGGAGATCCGACAGAAGTTGTAAAGCCTGAACAAGATGACTTCAAGAGGAGTTTCAACTACACAAATTATTTGAGTTTAATTCTAATGGGAAATCCCACACCTGTCGACGTTGTCAATGGCGAGTATCCAATTGAATGGCTTGGAATGGAAGTTATTAGGAGAGAAAATAAACCCACTCGTTATCAATTTATCTGTTTGAGCGCACAGAAAGCAGAGCCGAAGAATGTTAATCTGGATAACTTTTACCAGACAATGAATGCAAACGCCCTAATGCGTGATGTCAGAAAGGTTCTTAGGCAGGAACGTTGGCTATCTAAGTATGTGGTAACTGGACCTCTTAAAGGCAATGTAGACGATTGGGCCTACAATCGCGAGGAATGCTATATTATGAATGCAATATATAGGGCTGTTCGAGCCGAAAGGCTGAGAGAAAGCGAGGTCATAGTTCCTTATCTGCTATATTTGAACAGGCAACATGTGAAAAATAGTCCAAGACATTAGGTCCAATGACTTGTATAGATTGTTTTTAGCTCAAGAACTTAGATAAAGAATGCTGTAATCTTTTGGTATAATATTTGGTATTTTATAAGTAATATAATATATTTTTGTATATTTAATCTCTAAGAAATAAACTCAGAAGGCAAGTTAAAGTGAAAATTTCTTGTCTTTATTTTATTATTAAATGTTTATCTTTTCTTAAATTTTTTTTTCTGGGTGATTTGTTGTAGCGCGTATAAATAATATTTTTTTTCTTGTAACGTGCGTCCTAAAGCTATCTGTATTTGTGTATGTATGTATGTGTGTGTGTATTAATGTATTATAAAGATATAGAAATGTTCAACTTTCGCATAATTTGATATTGATAATATCAGCTAAATAATAATACTGTTCACAACGCCAATTTGTTCAAGAATTGAATAACTTCACATAGATAAATGATTGCTATAGACAATAAATATAGAATACATAGATTTCTATTTATACTATATATAGAATTTATATTGCTGCTCCATAACAACTAACATAAACAGCTAATATCTTTGTGTAACTTCATCCTAAGCACATAATCATTTCAATTTGGAACAAATTTAAACAACGCTGGGCGTAAAATAGGCGCTAGTTGTAAATATTGTATATATATATATACTTTATAATGTATTAAAGTGTGGCTGTAAATGCTGTCTATATGGTACTCGTAATTGTATGTACGTATTATCAACGCTAATTGCACTATTTATTATATGTTCTGTATGTTTGCTATGAATTACACTGGCGGTCAAAATAGAGGCCTACTCTTAGATAATTATTAAACATAAAGCGACCGTTCTATATTTTTATCAATTTCTATTATATTAATATATTAACTAAAGGCTACCAACATAATATAGACTATACGAATTTAATACAAATAAACATGTTTAATGTTTTCAAGAAATATACAAATATTAAACAAAAAAAAAACTATATATATATTGCTTTACTTTGAATACCAATTGAATACTATTCCACTTTGAAACTTCGCACGAAAATCTAATTAGTTCTTAGTTAGTACTTAAGCTATCAAATTTAATACAGCTATTACGATCAAGTAACAAGTTTGAAAACAGTTTTAGAGGCGAGAAAGTGAAATACATTTAACTTAATTTACAGTACTTAAATATACCACCTTTTCGCATATAATAATAAATGTGTTTTAAACCAAAGAGAGAATACAATTTCTTGAGAACTTAATAGTGAGAAATACACATAACGCTTCGTCGCGTATCTTAAATGGCATTTGAAATCGTATCTAACTAAATGAAATGCATCAACTGGAAGCTGGTTATGTTATGTCGTCTGTGACTCTAATTACTATAAGTTTAAGGCGCCAGTGCAAAGGACGTTTATGGCTTGGAAATGCATTTGTTAATATTTATGGTTCGCTAAATTTCAATTAGCTTGTTTCAAAATTGCTTTAGAAAAATGCGCAAAAGTCTTCGGTCTCGGTATATAGAGGCATGGGGGGAGTGGGGCATGGAAGGGCCGGTCACTTGCGTGACAGCATTATGTTAATAACTGTGCCGCAATTATGCAGGACACGTTTGGCATCGCTCAGATTGGCATTGGTCAGGTCATAGCCGTCGATCTCCAGCAGCTTATCGTTGAGGCTCAGCAGCCGCGCAGCACTTGAATTTGGCGTTATGGAGCTAACAAAGATGCCCACCTGAAAGGCAAATGAATGAATGATGTTAGTTTGAAGTTTGATATAATATAAAATCAGATATTCACCTGATTAAGCAGCTCGGCAACGTCAAAGCCAATGTTATGCTCCCATTTGAGGGTCACTTGCTTAACAGTCGGATTCTTGTGCACACCAAATATCCAGGTTGACTTCTTACCCCCCCTGGACGTATTGTTGGTGGCCGTGGAGTTGACTGAGTGCTGTGATAACGTATCATCCATATCCTGCAACTGCTGCTGCTGCTGCAGCTCATCAATGTCCTGCTGTTGCTGTTGCTGTTCCTCCTGCTGCTGCTGTTGCTTCAGTTCCAGCTGCTCAATGTTAATATTGTTTTGGTAGTCCAGCTCCTCAGATTGTGCACCAATTGCCGTCGTCTTGAAGTTGCTGTTTAGTGCATCTTGGTAGCTCTGGTTGCTCTGCTCGTAGAGCGATGGTGTTGGCGACATTTGTTGCTGCTGTTGTTGTTGTTGCTGCTGCTGCTGTTGTTGTTGGTGCTTGCGCTGTCGCATGGACTCGTAGAGCGTGAGATCTTCAGGCGTTTTCTTTGTATACACTCGCGCTATGTGATAGGGCGGCGGTTCCATGCGTGGTGGAGGCGCCGCCGGTGGCTGTTGCAGCGGCTGCAGCTCATAGTTCTCCTCGGTGCCATTGGACAAATGCGTCGTTGGCAGCGGCAGAGTGTTGGCATCCACATAGAGCTGCTGGTAGTGCGCATCGTAATTGACCAGCGGCATGCCATAATATTCTTGTGGCGTCTGTTGCTGCGCCGGCTGATAGACACCATAAATGTGGGCCGCCTCGGGCGCAACGCCATATATTGCACTTGCTGTGTGGTCCACAGCGTCCTGATTGCTATCACAGTGTGGCATGGCCACTTGGCCATTGGGCACCACGACACGCGCCTCGCGCACCTCACTCGACGATGCTGACGCCGACGCCGCTGCCGCCGCCGCATTCGCTGCCTGCGCCTGTCGCATGTACTTGGCCATTTGGCGCAGCTCCTTGGGGTATGGCGTGGGTGAGCGCATCAGGCGCACCGAACTGCCAGCGGGCAGCTGCTCCGGAGTAGGCGGCGCCGTCACATAGCTGGCGGGGTAACTGGGCGCGGGATGTGGTGCACTGTTGGTGTTTGTATTGCTGTTGCTGTTGCTATTGCTATTGGTGCCGCCTGCACTTAGAATTGTCGCCTCCTCGGCAAAGCAAATGCGACGCGATGGACTCGACGGCTGCTGCGGCTGTTGCTGATGATTCGCGTAGACGAACTCGTATTGATCCTGGACCTGCTGTTGCTGTTGCGCCTGCATTTTGAATGTCACTTGCGGCAGCATAAAACACGTCAGCTGCGTCTTGCTGCTCGCATCCAAATACTGCAGTGGCACCAAAGGCTGCGACTGATTGTCGCTGAGCCACAGAGACGTGAGATTTACCAGGCTCAGCATGGAAACGGGCAGCGCATTAATGTAGTTGTTAACCACATTGAGCACCTTCAACTTGGCCAAATGTCCGATATTTTGGGGCAGCGCAGATAGCTGATTGTTGGCCACGCTTAGCACACTCAGTTGACTGCAGCTGCAGAGCTCGTCGGGCAGGTGGCGCAGCTGATTGTCATCGGCGAAGAGGAAGCGCAGTTTGGTCAGCGACCCAATCGTGCTGGGCAGACGCATCAGCTTGTTGTGGCTCAGCACCAGCTCCTCCAGTTGCTCCAGATAGCTGATGCTGTCGGGCAGCTCGCTGAGACCGTTCGACTCGCATTTAAAGGTGACTAGCGACTTGAGCATGCCCACGCTGAAGGGAAACGCCTCCAGATTGTTGGAGCACACGGACAATACCTCGACATTGCGCCAGTTGCTTAGCTCATTGGGCAGAGTGTCCAGCAAATTGCCATTGGCTTCAAAGTGCTGCAGTTCCCGCAGTTTGCCAATATTGGGAGCCACACGACGTATTTGATTAAAATCAATCCATAGCTCGCGCAGCGACTTTAGTTCTCCAACGACCTCGGGCTTTAACAAAAGCAAAATTGGGTTTACATGCATTTGAATTGTATTTTATTATACACACCAGTTCAGTGAACTCATTGCCGCCAATATCAAGTCGCTGCAGGCTAACCAAACGGACCATTGACTTGGGCAACGTGATGAGATTGTTGAGCCGCACCTCCAAAATACGCAAGTTGACGAGACGCCCGAAATTGGCGGGCAAGAACTCCAGGTAGGTTTCGTTCAACAGCAGCTCTTGCAGCGATATCAGCGATGTTATCGCATCCGGCAGACGCTGCAGGCTGTTGCAGCTGAGATCCAAGTGGGTCAGGTGTTTGCACGCCTTTATCTCCTCCGGCACATTGACAATGACTGCAAAGGGAAGCGTATTAGATAGAAGAGGGATTTGCAATTATTTATACAACTAACGATTGCGATTCAGATCTAAATGCTGCAGTTGTCGCAGCGAACCAATTGCCTGCGGTATGCTCTCCAAATTGTTGCTGTTCACCTGAAGGACTCGCAGTCCTTGGCAGTAGAACAGCTGCGGTGGCAATGTTTGCAGCTGAAATGATGAATATATTTTAAATATATATTAATATTTTATTAATTCATTACTCACCCGCGCATTGCTCAGATGCAGTTCCTCGAGAGTGCGCTCGTGTTGCCACACCTCGGGAAAAGCATCCTGGAGCGGTGTATTGCTGTAGTCCAGCTTGTCGATAACCTCTTCGCGTTTAAATTTGAAGCAAGGGAAGCATTTGGACAGCAGCGGCATTTTACCGTTTCGTGTGAGTGGTTTGTTTTATGTTTTATTGCTCTACGTTCGATATTAAGGCACGGCCACGGTTATTGTTGCTATTGTTGTTGTTGCTGTAACAATTATTGCGGGCTACAAAATACATATGAATGTACGTATGTACGGTAAGTCAGACCCACACACACACACACATCAAATTATTTATGTAGATACATATAGAGAATTAAATATGCGGTAAGCCCGTCACATAACTTACCTATGAATCATCGCTGCTTCTGCTGCTGCAGCAGCACAAAGACAGCGGCCGCATTGAACGCTGCTCCGTTATAATTCATTGGCATTTTTCTGGGCTTGTTATTGTTTCAATACTAGCACACATATACAACATACACACGCACACACATTCATATAGATTTATATATATACATACGCACAAAGCCCAAACAATAAGAAGGCTACGTCTGCTCGGAGCCGATTGCTTAGGCAGCCGGCACCTTGCACGCCTTAGCGGTTGCTATGCTACGATATTTACGCGTCCTGTCTGTATTTTATGTTTATTTACGCACTCGACTTTGATTTTCTTTAATGTTTTTCGCTTTGAAGACAAGTTGCGAGTTGGCAGCAGCCACAGTGCACAGGAATGCACAGCAACAAAAATATCGATAGATGTGCTAATGGTAATCGATATATAACTGGTCAAGTGCGCGCTATTGTGTAAGTGCTTCAGTTGCTTATATATATTGTTAAAATATGTTCAGTAAATTGTTAACTTAATTGATTATTAATTTATGAAAATTATATTAAAAAATCAAAGGCATATTTAAATATTAAAGCATTTTGTTTAATTAACTGCTTAGCCCTTATTTACAATTTACGCCACCAGTGTTGGTAAGTAGGTTGTGTAATAGTAATATTTTCCACCAGATGTCGCCATAACGAACTATTGATATTTAAATTTTGAAAAGAAAAACAATAATAAAAACAAAAAACTTTAGTGCAGTGGCTGTTGCTAATTGAATGGTATTTGCAAATCAATATTTACCTTTAACTTCCTGACTGCGTAATACTATGTGCATATTGTTAATCGCAAGTGTCAACAAAAACTGTGCAAATAAAGGAAGTGCAAATTGAGCGTTTCAAGCTCGATTGCGAACATATCCACTGCAAGCCGACAATTAAAAAGGTAAAAATAGAAAATAAAACTGAAACCTGAAAGACTATTTAAAAACTTTGACCCTCCTTTTAAGCTCGCGCGCAGTGCGAAAAATATACAAACCGCGACCACTTTTCGTTTCGTGTGGCCTCTGACGAATTTACACTTTAAACAATTGAAAAATGTGTCAATAAGCGCATAATAAACATTGTTGTTGTCATTATTGTTGTTGTTTGTACTGTTGGTCTTTGAAAGACGCAAAATGTACTAACTAATCGCGCCGACAAGATGGTAAAATGCATTTGGATTTCGGTGTCTCAGTTTCGTTTTTCAGCTCGTGCGTTGCAGTTGAGATTTAAATAAAGTCCGTAAAATATTTCAAATCGTTTTTAAAAATACCTATTGGATAGTGACGCGATTAAATTTCCCCAATAAAACATGGACATGTGTTATTAAAATAAATAAATTGCAAAGTAAAATTAGTGGAATACTAAAATCAAATATATAAAAAAAAAATACAAAGAAAATAAAAAAATAAAAATGTATCTAATAAATAAAAAAGGAATAATTACAAAAATTACAAAGTTCCAAAATAAAATTGAAAAAATATAGATACCTATGTATAAAATAAAAACTAAATAAAATAATTTAAAGAAAAAATATACAATAAATAAACTAACAATATTTTAATAAACTACGCAGTAACAAAAAATAAAATAATATAAAAAGATAGACAAATACAAATTAAAAAAAAAATAATAATTATTGAAAAAATAAAATAAAATAAAATAAATAAAATAATTTAAACATAAAATATACAAAAAATAAACAATATTTAAATAAATTACGAAGTCACAAAAATAAAATAATTGAAAAAGATAGACAAATTCAAGTTTAATAAAAATAATAATTATTGAAAAAAAAAAATATACAAATATTAATTTAATAAAAAATAAAAAAACAAAAAATTATAAGAAAACTATTGTTAAATATTTGTAAAAAAAAATATAATAATTAAAAAACAAAAACCATCAAAATATAAAAAAAAAAACGAAAAATAACAAAATAAATTTAAAAATACTGTTGAATATTGTTAAAATAAAATAATAATAGACTAAAGAAAATATTAAACAAAATAAAAATTAAATCGATTCAATATTTGAAAAAAAAAAAAATAACAAATCTTATAAAGTAAATATGCTTTAGAGAACAATTACGTGTTTATTTTAAAATGTTAACACGTAATTGAAGCAATTATAATCATTTTTCCCTATTGAGGACGATAGCTGTCAAATCAGTTACAATACATACTATATCTATATACGGACCGTCTATTTGAATTTCTAATTAGCATACATCTGTTACATTTCCCTGTACAATAAATAAGTTATGAGACGCTCTACCTACTTAAGATTTCAACCGGGTCATAGTTAATAATAAGCGAGGTCTATGATTTTTGATAAGTTTTTAAACCAGATAATGCATAATTTAAACCACCTGTCGCAGTCTTTCGATTTCCATTCACGTAACCGTTAGACATAAAATGTGACTCACATAAAGAGACCTCATCCCCCTCCCAAGCTACCAGCTGCCACCCCCTTTCTGTTTGTCAGATATGCAAGAACTACCCCTAAAATATGTGCTTTGAGAGAGCGTAAAAAAATTAGGAGAGTGAAACGGTTTTGGTTTGCCGGTTATGATTTTATTGTGATTTCAGATACAACTTTTCCAATGTTAAATTTCTTCTAGTAATCGTCATATGCTTGAAGGGTTCTACTCAATTTGCATATTGTGATCTGATGTATTGTGTTGGTCAAATATATATACTGTTTCATGTCTAAGATAAATACGAAGATTAGTTAACTATATTTAGCTTCTATATTTCATATTCACCTTGTTCTGATGGTTCTACCGTTCATTCTTTCGTTGATATAGGCGACCTCTTTCTGGCCAGAATGTCTTTATTATTTATTATAAAGCCAGCTCTCAAAAAGAGCAATTACGCTTATAGTAGTCAATTTTCTTGTTCCAGGTTTTTCCATATATCGTGCTGTTTGTTAAACTCTGCAATAATTTCGATAAAATAAATATATATATATATAAGCTTTGAATCTATAGATGATACCTGAATCGATCTCAGCGTCCGTAGTGCTAGGCATCTGCTTCAATATAATTGGTGTTTATCATGTGTCCTGGAAATTGTCGAATGAGTTTATTCCTTTTTGTTCTTGGTCTTCGACTTGCTCTTGGCGCGGCTCTTCTTCGCCTCAGTCATTTCAGACAATTTGGGTGAAGCTGCCAACGAAACCTCTGGAGCTGCAACAACACTTTCCCCTTCTTTGGCAGCGGGACTAGTCCTTTTCTTAGACGGGCTACGCTTTTTTCCAGGCATGATAAAACACTATATTGCAGAAAGAACACGAAACGAAAAATCACATGAATTTAGAAATTTAAAAATAAAAAATCAGACAGGCCAAATGGAGTGTAGCTCACAAAATTTTGTAATGATATGAATTTTCGGATACAGTAAAGCACCCAAAAATATTTGTGCTTCGAAAAGTCATGGATTGCTTAGATTTTAAATTTGGTTTTATCTTTTATTTTGTTGACTCAATTTTCAGTAGGGTAGAATGGTTTATATATAATGAATGTAACAGGCAGATGAAGGTTTAGCAGACCGCATAAGGTATATATATTCTTGAGTAGGGCGATGAGCTGAGTCGATTTAGTTCTGTCCGTCTTTCTGTCCATCCATTCGCCTATCCATTTGCCTGTCCGTATATATGAACGCGTAGATCTCATAGAGACTTTTTTATTATGCCCATATCGAGTGTGTTCCATCCATAAATATTTTCTTTTTAACGGTTTCAATAAAAAACGCTTTTAAAATTCAGAAATAAAATTATATCTCCTACATCTTTAAAGAAAGGTCCTCCAAATTTTGCATTTGAGATTTATATGTATTTAGATTTATGTGTTTATTATATATTTTTGATTGTATTTAGGATATCAGCTCAAAATTTTACGAAGCTCTCATTATAATTAGGGCAAATATACACCTTTTTTTAACTAGCTATACATTTTTTTTAATGACAGAAATTATTATACAAGTAAGAGGGCTCTAGTCGAGACTGCTCGAACCCTGCAAAATACTGATATTCCAATCATTCTACACCCATACGCATGCATCCATACGAACGCATAAACACGCGCTCTGCTAACTGCGCAGTTACCAGTTACCAATTTTAAATTCTAATTACTAATTACGAATTATAATTTTAAAATTTTAGGAAGTACCAATGAGTTTTATAAAAAACATATATATATTTCATTAGCTCATAAAACTTGAAAATATTTTTTTTTGTATTTTGTTGAAGATTTTTTTTTAGAAGATAATGCATTTTTTGTAATTATACGATTTTGAAGTTATTTATGGCTGAGAATTTTAAAATTCAAGAATAACAAGTAAGAAGGCTCTAGTCTAGTAAGAAGGCTCGACTAGGAGATACCCTGAACCCAACAAAGTACTGATATTTCAATCATTCTACACCTATACGCATGCATCCATACGAACGAATCTCTGCGTTCATACGGACGGACGGACAGACGGACAGGGCTAGATCAACTCAGCTCGTCATCCTGATCAAGAATATATATACTTTATGGGGTCTGCCACCCTGATTTCCCATTTTCAATGGGTTCAGGATTTAAAAAAAGTTTGGCTAAATAAGAAAAGCGCGAGGCAATTTCAGTTTTTCGAACCGTAAAGTGACGGTGTTGGTAGACTCTATGCGTATTTTTTTGAAAATGATATGCTTGATAAACTATTTCAAAACTCAAATCATTCGGAGTTCACGGGATCTTCTAGTCGGGTTGCCCGATTGGCATAACGTATTTGTTAGTTTTCGTTATTTAGCCGCAACCGTTTGGATAACCGATTCGCTCTGCCCCATCCCCCAGGCATTGTGCTCGCCCTGGGGGCGGCTCTCTCTTTAGCTGTGTGAGAGCTACAGCTCTCTGGCATCGCTCTCTCTCTCTCTCTCTCTCTCTCATTCTTTCTCTATTTAGCTCTCTTATTGGGAATGACAGTCGTGGTCGAGATACCGAAACCAAAGCGCGTGCAGCAGCTGCCGCAGAGTGCTTTCTTTTTTAGTGGAATTTCTATTTTAATTTAGTTTTTAGTGAATTGCAAAGTACATGCAAATATTAGGACTAGAGTATTGTATTAACTAAATTCATATTAGCTAAGCAATAGCAATAGCAAATTGTGATTGTGACCTGCCGCACCTCGGCTGCGTTTACATAGCAGGCCTGGTGTTATTCTGAAATAAAAACAAATTATCGATTTTTGCGCTCAGCGACGAGCTGACAGCGAACGGGCTGTGCAATAATTAAATATTATTAACAAAAATCGCACAGTCAAAACAATCCCGAGGCCCACGTCACAGCGAGATGGCAGCCAAGCGTAATACGGTAACCACACAAATACCGGAGACCCCGCCGGAGGGCACGTCCCTGGCACTGGACACACGACTCTCCCGCCACGTGGAGAGCGTAATACCCAAGAAGCGGTGAGTCTACATACAAACATACATACAAAAATACATAGGTTAATATGTATGTATATTTGTATGTAAATTTGTCGTCTATTTGTCGTTGCCATTCTCATTTCTGTTGTTGTTTCGCACTCTAGCCAGGAGGCGCTCAAGTGGTACGGCTGGGGCTACAACGATTCGCAATTCTACGGACAGCAGGGCATCATCTGTTTTAAAGGCGACAAGTACGTATGGTCCATGAGTCCATGAGTCATATTTTAATTTAATTAATAGCCTCAAGATTCTGCATTAATACGGCTGATCATTGAGTCTCTCTCACTGTCTCACAGTGGGTCTCTCTCTCTAGTTTGAACCGGTGGAATCTTATAATTTTATTTTATTGTTGATATCTGAGGGCTGAGGCTGTAACTTAAATTAGGCGACTGTCAGGCAATGTGAGAAGTGTACATATAAATAGCTTCTCTATACAGTATTTATATGTGATTGTATTATTTGAAATAAGATGTTAGAGAGTTATTGGAAAATATTATTAGTAGTATTATTACAAATCCCAAATTACAAAATATATTAAAATTAAAATATATTAAAATTTTAATATAGAGGTCAGCATTCATGATCAATAAACTGAAATGTTAATGTCCCTTAAATTTTCAAATTCTAAATTGAGACAAAATACGATTATTATCGAATGTTGAGCTAAGAGTTCAATTCGAAATTTAATTCGAAATTAAAATATAAAGTTATTTTATAACTATTAAAATCATTTTATAATAAATTTCCCATATAGCTCAGCGTTCATGATCACTGAACTTCAATTTTAATGTTCCTTTCAACTTTATAATTTTCCATCCCATGTTGAGCTAAGGGTTCATAATTCCTTAAATTTAAATTTGAATTTAAGTGTAAAATTTATATACATTGATTTTCTTTTCATACATAAACATAAAATAATTATAAAGTAAATTAATAAATATATAAATAATATATACAATTTTATATTATTTTAATTTGAAAGCTATATATGTATATTATTAAACTATTAAAATTTTTTTCAATATAATTCAACTTTTTTTTTTTTTTTAATTTAAAAATTGATGATTATTTATATATCTCCAAAGTTTCATTATGAAATCTATAAAAATGAAGAAAGCTAATATAATTGAACTGAATCGTTGAAATGATCATATAGAGAATTCCTATTGGAATAACATATTATACAGAATAATAATAACAATAACAATGCAGAATACTGTACTAGAATACTAGAACATTATAATTCTTATAGGAATATTACTTAGAATTAATTCAACGAAGATAAGTTCGTACTGTAGAATAAAGTAACTTCCCATTGGAACGATGCATATTCTTATTGGAACCACAACATAATTGGAATCAGCTTGTACTTTAATGTAAAATACGTACACATACATCTATTAAAATAGTACAAAATATCAAATGAACAAACACATAAATATAATTACTACTATTAGTTAATTATATAAATTTTCTTTCTTTTACTAATCATATTTTTTCTCTTAATTGCAGATACCCGCTGAATGGCTGTGAGTTACCCAGCTTTACGAGTTGGGTGAAAAGTAAATTCAATCTGGATTTCGATCCCAACAGGTCGTATCCAGAGCTGCCAGCAACGTTCCCGAAGCCCGTGCAGAATGCGCCCTTCCTCAACGAGCTGCGTGGCTGCACCAAGGTGGAGCACTCCCAGGAGGGCGTGGATCGGCTGGTGCGAAGTCACGGCCAGACGCTGAACGATATATACAGCCTGTGGCACAACAAATTTGAGCGCATACCCGATATGGTGGTGTGGCCGCGCTGTCACGACGAGGTGGTGCAGCTGGTGAGGCTGGCCCACAAGCACAATGTCATGCTGCTGCCCTACGGAGGCGGAACGAGTGTCTCAGGGGCCGTCACCTGTCCGCAGAAGGAGCAGCGCATGATTTGTGTGCTGGACACGTCGCAGATGAATCGCATGCTGTGGCTCAATCGCGAAAACCTGACCGTCTGCTTCGAGTCGGGCATAGTGGGTCAGGATCTGGAGCGAGTGCTGCGCGAGCAGGGCCTCACAGTTGGCCATGAGCCGGACTCCTATGAGTTTAGTACCCTGGGCGGCTGGGTGGCGACGCGCGCCTCCGGCATGAAGAAGAACATCTACGGCAACATTGAGGATCTGGTGGTGCGTGTGCGCATGGTCACGCCCTCGGGCACCCTGGAGCGCGAGTGCAGTGCGCCGCGCGTTAGCTGCGGCCCGGACTTCAATCACATCATTCTCGGCTCCGAGGGCACGCTGGGCGTCATCACCGAGGTCGTGCTCAAGGTGCGTCCACTGCCGCCAGTGCAGCGCTATGGCTCCCTGGTGTTTCCCGACTTCGAGCAGGGTGTGCTCTTTATGCGTGAGGTGGCCCGGCGTCGCTGCCAGCCCGCCTCGGTGCGGCTCATGGACAACGAGCAGTTCCTACTCGGCCAGGCGCTCAAGCCCGAGAAGGGCTGGCTAGCCAGCTGCCTGGATGCGCTCAAACAGCGCTATGTGACTGTGTGGAAGGGCATTGATCTGACGCACATCTGCGCCGCCACGCTGCTCTTCGAGGGTGAGCAGAAGGATGTGCAGCGCCAGGAGGCGCTCATCTATGAAATCGCCGCACGCTACAAGGGATTTCCGGCAGGTGGCCAGAACGGAGAGCGCGGCTACTTATTCACCTTTGTCATTGCCTACATTAGGGTGAGTAGTTGACTCGATATACTCTGCTCGGTATAAACTATAATTGGATGATTTGTATTATGGTATGCCAAATTAGATGAAATTTGTGCTATATCCAAAATGATCTTGAAAGTCTATGTGTATTTTTGCCCTCCCAATTATCACTTAACAAGCAAATAATGCATCGAACAAGAGTATTTTATTTTCATATATAGATATATATATTTTCACTTGGATATTTATCACAAAAATCGTATTAGGTGCCGCCTTGCGTTTGCGTAAATATTATGAAATACTCAAAAATATTAGTTGTCAATAATGTTTTATGTCCATGAAGTCTGTGAAGTATGTGCTCTTTGAGTCTACATGTTATATTTATTGTATATTTTGCATCTATTAAGGTTTAATAGTTTTACGTTTCAAGAAACGTCATCGTCTATGGGAAGTTTTACGGATTGTTTACGTAATTTGTATTTTCTTGGTATATCTTGAAATTTTTTAGTTTTATAAAATAATTTTTATGAGGCATGATAACTATACATAATTATATATAATATATATATACTTTTTGTTTTATATAAATTTCATAACAGTTACAATTTGTCCTCTCATAATATTTATATTAAATATATTATTTTTTGACATAAAAATTTTAAAAGTTAAATTAATTATCTTTTTTAAACGAAAATAAATTACACGTCTTCATTATTATTCTAGATAGATTTTATTTAAATAAAAAAAAAAAAAAAAATGCAAGCTTTAAAAGAGAATGAAAGTGCATAAACAATTTTTTATTAACTATAATTTTCTTTTCATTATGTATTTTAATTTATACTTATTTTATTTTGTATTTATTTATAATTTTTTTGATGTGTATTATTATTATTATTATTTAAATATACCATTTGACTATTCGATTTTTTAAATTATTATTTTATTATTTTTGTAATTATTTTATAATTTTTATTAATTTTTTTTTTTAATTTTGTTTGTTTATTATTTATTTAGTTTTCAATTATCATTTATTGATCATATATTTATATTTAATTTTTATGTATTTATAATATATATATTATTTATTTTATTGTTTTAGCTTTAAATTATCAATTATATTAATCATTTACTTATTACTATTTTATAATTATTTAATTACGAAATATTATGTATTCACAAAAAATATTTATTATTTATTTTAGATAAAATTTTCAGTCATCCAAGAATAATTAATTAAAAAAAATTAACATTCCTAAAAACTTATCGAAAAACATAATTATTACGCACTTCAAGTATTTTTATTTCTTTTCTATTCTTTACAGGACTTTGCTTTGTATCAGGGCATTGTAGCTGAATCATTTGAGACTTCTGTACCCTGGGATCGCTGCAGTTTGCTGTGTCGCTGTGTGAAACAGCGCGTTGTTTCCGTAAGTACCAAAATATTTCAGCTCTTCAAATTTGATATCTAATCAGATTTTCAATTTGTATGCAGGAGTGTGCCAGGCACAATATTGTGCACTACACTATCTCAGCGCGAGTGACGCAGACATACGATGCGGGTGCGTGCATATACTTTTACTTTGGATTCCGCTATTTGAGCATACCCAATCCGGTGGAGGTGTTCGAGGCCATTGAGCACTGTGCACGCGAGGAGATCTTGGCCTGCGGCGGCTCCCTGTCACATCATCATGGTGTGGGCAAAATACGCAGCCATTGGTATCGCAATGCGGTCACCGAGACGGGCAGCGCGCTGTACAGTGCCGCCAAGCAGCATCTGGATCCACGGAACATTTTCGCGGCAGGGAATCTGCTGCCGGCACAGGAGAAGCTAGAGAAACCAGCAGAAGCAGCACCAACAACAACAACAACAACTGCTCTAAAAGCCAAACTGTAGAGTTAATTTCTAGATATCTATATATATACGTTACATATATAGAAATACTAGTCAATATCTCATAACAAATACCTTCGAAACATTTCTAGCTGCTTTTAAACTTTGCATTTGGTTTGCAATTTTAGTCGGGCTCACTTTTGTATGGGTGTTACAATTTTGATAAATAAATGGAATATTTGTATAACGATATGTAATGGCTTTGACACATGTGCCCGAGTCTAGCCTTGACAGTCTACAGATAACTTCTCTTTGCATTGATCCTGGCTCCCTTTGCTCTTGTTGGTGGTCTCCGACTTTGGCTCTTGTCTGCCGCCAAACCACAAAGAGCAGCAGACTCTCTTCAGATGACTCGTCTGCGATGCCGGTGTCAGTGTCGCGGCATGTGCGTTAGCCCTGAGGTAATGGCTATATGACTATCTGTAGGCAGTGTAGGGCACTTGAAACTTGTGGATCTTCTAAGAATCTGCCTGGCTTGCTGATTGACTTGGAGCAAATGTTATGTTGTGGTATGTATTATATATATAAATGAAATATATCAGTTCTTAGTATCATAAGAAATTTGATGCATACAGTTAAATAAGAGAAATTATGCATGAGGAATACAAATGCATACTATTCGCTTATATACAAATATTTTTTAAAAATATTAAATTTAATTTTAAAATATTATTACAGCTGTTTTTTTTTTTTATATTATTTAGTTACATATATTAAATACAAACAATATATATAAACTAAGCACAGTCGAAGCCATATTTTATTGTATTAAAAAAAAAAAAATAATAATAATAATTGAATATATTTATATTGAATATATTATTTATTTATATTAATTATCTTTGGTGTATTTTAATAAAATTTAAAATGCAACATAATATTTAACATTTTAACATTTTAATTTTTAAAATAATAAAAATAAATATTAAATTATATTTAAAAATATTATTATAGCTGTTTTTTTTTTTATTAAAATATAATTAAGTTACATATATGAAATACAAACAATAAATATAAACTAAACACAGTCGAAGCCCTATTTTATTGAATTAAAAAAAATAAAATAAAATAATAATTGAATATATTTATATTGAATATATTATTTATTTAAATTTAAAATGCAACATAATATTTAACATTTTAACATTTTAATTTTTAAAATAATAGAACCACAGCATTAGTTCAATGTAGTTAATTAGGTAATCAAACACAAACTTAAGCAAAATTCCTAGATAATATATCAAAGCTGAAGCTCTATTATAATAATTATATAGTTTTTCATATTTATTTTTATTAAAAACTTTTCTTTTTACCTATTTGCATTTTAAGCACGTTCTTAGCATTAAAATATTTTGGCTTACGAAATCGATTTTGGGCATTTTTTCTATTTACATTTATTCATTACATTTTCTTCTCCGTTTGAAATGTTAAACGCGTGACATATATTTCTAAATAAATATAAAAAATATGCTAAAAGAAATTGAACAATCATATTAATAATAAAATCATGTCATACTGCCGTCCATCATTGATCGAATTAAAATACTAAAATTGGTTTTCATATATATCTAAATCAATTTATTATATAGATTATTCCATGTACATGCTTTTAAACCAACCCGTTTGATTCTAGTTTATTTGCTTAAGGATTTATAGTGTAGCGCCCCTGCTGAGTGCATGCAATCCAATTGTAGCTCCAACTCCAATTGCAAATCCAACTTGAATCCAATCTGAATGCTGTGCTGTGCGTGCCTAGACCAAAATCAAGCCAACTGACCGTCTGATCGTCTGATTTTCTGAACGTCTCATCTGATCATTGCGCTGTCATTTGCGGTTTGCCTTTGCTTCGGCTTTCTGGCTGTCTGCAGCGATGTTGCTGCGATCGTTCAGGCCCAGAGATCAAATGTCATCAAGTTGTCAACTTCGTTAGCTTGCCAAAGGCAACAACAACAACGACTTGCAAATCTCTTTTGGCCAGCTCCTTGCGCTCGTTAATAGGCGAATGGGAATAGGAATGAGGCGCATGCGCAGCCAGCAGCCAGCAGCCGGCAGCTGCTTATTGATGGTCGGGCTGTCTTGTCTTGTTACCGTGCCAATGCCAAATGTTAGTTACTCCCCAAAAGACTTGCAACACGCACACATACACACATACACACACACTCACACTCTCACATGTGGCAGCACGCATGCAAGGCCTATAAATAAAGATTAAAATCGGAGAGGTGTGCAAAACTTAAGCCTGGTCTCTCTAAGCTGTTTAAGTTTTCTTATTTTCTTTTCATTTTCTTTATTTATTTCTCTTCTTTTTGAGTTTTTGTGAGTGCCAGCCTCAGCAAAATTGTCAGCAATTAACCTTTGGGTCAGTCTCTACTGTGTTCAGAGTCTCTGGCTCTCTTGCTTTCGCTCTCCGGCAACGTTTGCAGTCCTGTGTGATTTATGCCACAAAGTGCCTTCAAGTCAAACACAATCAAGCTGGCAAATTTATGGCACAGTCCGAAACGCTGTTGCAGTCCTGCGCACAGGCAGAGTTGGCCAAGACTACCACCCTGCAGAGAGACGTATTCATTCATATGCCCATAATGGCCATTCACATCGTGCACTGTCACATTACTCAGCCTCCGGTTTGTTCTGGTTCCATTTCTGTTTGCTTTTGACGAACAACGCGACGAAACCTTGAGCTGCCGAGATGCGTGCAGCACGCTGTGAGCTAAGGATTTGTCTACCTGGGCGCTGGCTAACTCAAATTAGCATAGGTGCGCCAGAGGACGACTCTAACAACTGTAATCCGATGCTCATTTATACCTGTGTCAGTTGCTTTGGGGTGTTCTTCCGAAAAGGACATTAGTTTGTAAAATTCTAGTTTTGGTTTGTATAAATATAAATATATATTAGAATAGAAATTGGTAATATTAAATTGAAGAAAATCAATTTATGTCATATTTTTATTACTACTGTGAAGAGTTAAAGAAATTCTTTTTTGTAGTGTGCTTCTCTCTGTATGTTATTTAGAGTCTTCAATGTTATGTTTAATTAAATTGTTTTATTTATTATTTATTTATTATTTATTATTATTTATTTATTTTTTTCATATTTAAGCTGATGTCGTTATATTATTTACTTTACATTAAATAAAGTCCAATAAATATTTGTATGAATATTTTGTTAGTTGAAATACTTGATTGAAATCATGTCGCAGTCAAGACATACATATATACTACTTCATTTTTAAGGGTTATTAGCTGAACTACTGAAAGCCTAAAAGCAGCTGCTGTACTACATATGTACATAAATAAATTTTTATTATATTCAATTTAAAATGAGTTTTTATTGTATTTAATTTGAAAACAGTTTTTATTAAATTTTAATTTAACACCGTTTTTTATTATACTCAATTTGAAAACAGTTTATTTTAAGTAGTTTAATAGATTAATCTAAAAACTGTTTATGTATTAAACTTGAAAATACCTTTTTATAATAAGCAATATAAACAATGTTTTTTATGATATTCAATTAAAAAACGGGCTTTTATTATATTTAATTCGAAAACAGATTTGTATTATATATTATTTTTCAACTGTTTTTTTATTATATGCAATTTAAACAATGCTTACATATTTTATTTGCTAATTAAACTTGAACATATTTATTTGCTTTTGTATTTTGACCAAGATATTTTAGGAAGATAATGATTTTTTCTGATTATACAATTTTAATGGCTTAGATTTTGTAAATTCAAGAATAAATGCAATTTTATTGAAATGCAGAAAAAAAATGTAAGTATTAACATATCACAAATATGTTATGTACAATTAAAACTATGTTTTTTTTTTTATTATATTCAATTTAAAAACTGTTTAGCGCGTTTTTTTATTGTATTTAATTTGAAAACATGTTTAATTTATTAATTTTAAGAAACATGTTTTTATTATATATATTCTGAAAACTTTATTATTGTATTTTATTTTAAAACTGATTTTTATTATATTCAATTCATATTATTAGGTTTTTATTATATTCAATATGAAATGTTTTCTTGTATTATATTATAATTAAAAACGGAAACTTAAACAATGTTTTTTATTATGTTAAATTAAACTGTAAGTAATATTCAATTGAAAAACTTCTTATACACATATAAATTGTTTCATTATACACGAAAATAAAGTAGGCTTTAATAATTTTTTTTATTTATATTTATAAACAAAATTAATTTAATTTGAAAATTTTTCAAAATGCCATTTTTTTAAATGGCATATAGGTATAATTTTACTCTTCTTATGCTATTAAATTAAATTAAATTATTTGCTTATTATTATTTTAATTTTAAAACAAATGCTCAACATATTTTACATTTTAAAGTCAAAATTTCTATATTAACAAAATGCTTCTATAATCGCTGCATATTATAATATAATTTACCTTGTATTTTCGTACAGTGTATTCTGGCTTACGGGCCGTTTCACACGGCGCATGCGCAGGCAAACGGGGCAATAATAATACAGCAACAACAACAACATGTTAGTTAACCCATTGAAGCCTATACAACTACCACATATGAACGTACGCCAACTGCGCTGCCGGCAGCGTCGCCGTCGCCGTCGTGACGACAGCGCGCGCCTAAGCTGCGGCTGCGGCTCAGTTGCTTTAGCACCTGGCGCTCAGTTGTGGGCAGCGCGGCGAGCTAACAACAACGGCAAACAAAACGCAAACGCAAAGGCAAAGCCAATCGCAATCGCGACGTGCTCAGAATTCTGTTATTGTTTCGATATTGTTACGAGATGAGTTAGAACTTAATGTGGAGTTCGTTTGGGCGCAGTGAAACGAGAGAGGAAGAGAGAGCGTACACGAAGAGAGCGAGTCAAGCATTCAAAGGAGCCCAGAGCAGAGAGTGAGAGCGCGAGCGAGGGAGTGTGTGCATACGTGTGTGCCTCTGCCTGTGTTTGTTTCTGTGTGTGAGATCAAGATCTACTACAGACAGCAGCTAGCTGCAGCTTCTCATCGCCTGGCTGCAGCAGTTACGATTCGTGCGCGTCGCTTGCAACATCAAATTGTTTTTTCGGTTTCCGTTTCGGCTTCCATTTGTTGTGTTGTGTTGTGTTGTGTTGTGTTGTGCTGTGTGTATGTGTGTGTGGGAAAAAATGCAACAAAAATGTGTGTCCATTAGTTGTAAACGTTTTGGCGCTTGTAATTGGCGGCAGCTGCTTTTGTTTTGCCTTTAAGAGCAACCAACAGTGAAACAGGTGCGTTGACGCATGAAAACCTACCAAAAAAATTAAATCAAATAAAAGGAAAACAAAAACAAATATCCATTACAAATGCAGCTATAAAACGAGTAGAGCTTAGGCTTAAATAAAAACTTAAAAACTAAAAGCAATTATATCATTAAAAATGCATTATAAGCAACAACAACAGCAGCTCAAGGGAAATTCTCTAGTGGTCAGAACACCTGCAATGACTGGTAGAAAATTTACCAACCATATGCATTCATTGTGAAGATGCTGCGATCTCTACTGCTGTGATCTCTACCCCTAGAGCGCAGCTTCGACCTGTTCCGCACTGAGTCATTAGAGCGATTCGCATTAAGAACGTACCCACGCCATTTTCAAGTGTTTTTATATATCATGTGCTTTTCGGACTTTTACGACCAAGCCAAGTAAAGCCAAATAGTTCACTAACTCATACTCAAGTTTGCTTGATTTTTGTTTGAGACATTGGACTTGGCTTAAAAGAACTGCTTGAATTGGCCAACACCAACGCAAAATACTTGATTCTTAATGTTTCGGCTTATGGCTTCTATGCGTGGGCTCAATTTGCCTGGCCAAGTTGTGGCCACTAAGACTACTAAGCGGAGAAACCGCGTGATGGCTAAATGTTCGTTAATCAAATGCCATGATATGAGTGTAAACTTTTAATTGTAATTGAAAAAAAAAATAGTTGGCATCGTTTCACTCTGTGTGGGCTAGAAGATTAAGGCACTTAATGGATCTCAGTTACGACTAACTAGAAGTTGAAAACCATAAAGACACTTTATATTTTTTGCTATAGCAGTAAAATTATTTTTTTCTGATTTTATTTTGCCTTTTTTTTACGAATTCTAATTTTAAAATTTTAGAAAGCACCAATAAATTTTATAGAATACATATTTATATTTTATTAGCTCATAAAACTTGAAAATATTTATTTGCTTTTGTATTTTGTTGAAGATATTTTTAGAAGATAATGCATTTTTTGTGCTTATACAATTTTGAACTTATTTATGGCTTAGATTTTTAAAATTCAAGTATAAAAATTTGATTGAAGAGCACAAAAATTTAAATATTAACACGAATCACAAATCAAATTCATTTTGCGGGATTAGCTGAACTATTTGTCATCGACATCGAATAGATAGAAAAGTTTTTAGAGCTAATAAACATACTTTTAATTAAAAATTAATATAAAAACCTATTTTAGGCAGATGTCGCAAACTTGAATAAGAAATAAAGATATAAATCAATTTGAAAAAAAAGTTTTACAAACATAAATATATATTTTGCAATAGATTAGATTATTTGGCTAAAAGGAAAAGTGGAGAAAAAATACTACATGGGTGTGGTTTAATCAAGGAACATAATTTTTAACGAAGATTCACTTAATATGGACTTTGAAAATTTAAAATGAGGTAAAATTTAGTTCAAGTTTTGTGATATGGAAAGTCTGAATTATGTCCAGAAATTCGAAAGAGGTTTTTCGAAACTTTGAAGGTTATTTGTGCATTTTTAATATATTTAAAATTTATAATATTTAATATATATAAATTATTCCATTAAATAGAATAAAAAATATTCGCTAAATCCAGTCATCCCATTAATATCTAGACAATTTCTTACAATTTTACTAAAATATTGAAGTATTAATTTACAATTTAAAAATTAATTCTTTTCTGAAAAAAATAAGATATATCTGTTAGTTAAATCCAAGTTTTAATATGATTTATTATTATTAAATAATTAATCACTAAAACTCAATGAGATCTCAGCGCATAAACATTCAAAGAAAAGCAAATATCTAACTGAATTGTCTGCTGCATGACTTTATTATTGATTCATGCTCACGTCTTTGGAGTCATGCAGGCCGTCGCTTGAGTTATTTATCTAATAGATACTTGAACTGCTCATCAAGTTGACATAAAACAAATGTTAGGCATAAAGCTGCCTGCTCAGCATAACGAAACATGAACAGCAATAACCGCAACAATCGCTATAACAACTTTACATTTGCAGTGAACTACAGCGACAGCAGCAACAGCAGCAACAACAGCAGCAGTAGCAGCAACTGAAGGTAAATGCATTCAAGGTGCGCTTAATTAACATGCAACTGGCAACTGGCAACAGGCAAGCAGCAGCAACAAAAACGACGACGACAGGCTAACGACAACAGCACGTCAAAGAGTGCAATCGACGTTATCAAAAGAAACTAAAATTGCCGGTAGGCAGCAACAACAGCAACATCAACGAAACTTCGCCAATCAGTCAAAGGCTAAAGATGAGTTGTGCAGCTGTGCCCTGTAGCTGCTAATTAAAGCGCACAACGACAGCAACCATTGCAGCATCGATAGCAACAGCAACGACAAAATCAGCGACAACAGCAACACTAACAACTGGCAATAGCAACAGCAGCACGGCAACTGCAACAGCAACATGTAAGTAGCAACATGGCATTTGACTTTCTTTCAGGCTGCCATCAGCAGCAGCAGCAGCAGCAGCAACTGCAACTGCAACAGCAGCAATTGTTGACTTTCTAAGCCAGTTGCCAATTTGGTGCAATGGCAGGCCACTGTTTTGGCAACAACAACTAGCAACAGGCAACTCGGCAACTGGCAACTGGCAACTGGCAACTGGTAACAGCCATTGCCAGTTGTTCATTGTCGCTTGGCTCCCGACAATTGTTTGGGGAACCACAGCGACTGGGTCGCGTGTTTGACACAAATGCCGCGCATAGTTTTGAAGGCGGTTCGGAGCAACTGCGCCTTATGGTCAAAGCCAGCAAACAGTTTTAAAAAGTCTCTATACATACATATACCATGTTTGTTTGTATCAGCAGATACTGCTTCCTGCGCTGATTGCATTTTAATAAGCCCGCCACGTATCTCAGAGATACTTTTGCGGCCTGGCAAAATGTTGCATGTTTGCTTAAGTAGCAAACAAAAAATAATAAGCTGAAGGCGGCACGCAAACAATGTGCAGACAAAATGCGGCTGTCGGGTGCTTGGGATCGCGTGCCAATGCCCATACCATGGGTCACAATGGGTTAAGCTGCCACATAAAGTATGCTGAAGTTGCAAAATAAAAAAAGAAGGAGGCTGCGGGGCAACAATATAAATTATTAGCAAATTCTGTTGAGATTTTATCTGAAAAGTATGAAGAGCAGAGAGAAATTTATAAATTTATATGAAAAGAGTTTGGCTGGAGATATATTTAGATTTATATTTATATTTATATTTTCAAAATTATTTTTTATATATTTATTTTAGGTTATATATTTTGTGAGGTTCTTAGACAAATTTATAAAGTTTTTGGGAAATTCTGATTTTTGTGCAAAGGTTTAAATTCAATTAAATATTTTAATTAATTTTATATTATAATTATATATCTAAAAATATATTAATTTAAAATATATTAATTAACTATTAATTAATAATTAATATAATTATTTATATTTTTATTTTTTATTTTTTATTTTAATTTCATATTAAGTAAAAAAAATACATATTTTAAAATTTTTGTTTTATAAAAAAAAAGCTTTACAGGATTTTCAAAGAACTTTTAAGTGTGTTAAAAAATATAATTTCTAAAAAAATATCTTACCTAACGTTAATTTAATAAATACTTAAATTGTTACTGATTCATCCCATTCATCCAACATTTTTTGCGTCATCAAGCTGAGTGCTTTGAAATTAACATACTTATTGTTTATTATGGAATGATTTTCATTATTTTCTCATTTCTGACCCACTGTAAGTCACATTTCATCCCATTGAATGGCGGCAACTACTTTGATGCAAAGATCCCGGGCTTCAGTTTCGACTTGGAGTATTGGTTTTTTATGCTCAGACTCAGTTATTTGGCAATTTGTCCGATCGCACATTACGAGTCAAAGATTTTTTTTTCTTTCTGTGTTGGCATAGTTTTCAAAAAGTATCTTTTATAAGCTGTGCGCGGCGAGCGCATTGCACATTGCCTGAGTTGCTTAGCTGTTAATAGGCTTAAAGTGGTTGAGCAATGGCTGCAGCGGCGTCGGCTCGTCTGAGTGGCTTTATCCATCAGGCTATTTGCCACGCCTCGTACAACTGAATTAACAATACAACAATAACTGCTGACTGCTGACCCTCATGCAGGAGTCTTGTCTCAAATGAACTTGGCTAACAAAGTAAACAAACAAACAAGCACAGCACAAAAATCATAAGCAAGCGGCCAATAAATGTTGAGCAGTGCCAAAGGCCATAATAATAAAATTAAATAGAAACACGAGAGAGAAGCAAAAAAACTAACGTTGAATTTAATGTGAACAAATTTGTGCGCTAGTCAAGCCATTACTGCAACAACAACACGACAACTAGCAACAACAACAACAACAACAACAACAACAACAATTACTACTGCAGTGCTTGCTACTGCCGCTTTTTATGTTGTTCTCGGGGTCGCTTAACATTTTTTTTAGTGTCAGTCATTAGCCAAAAAATATGAACAGCTAAGCAACGAGTTACCCGGACAGAGTAGACTAAATTAGTTAACTAACAAATTTATGCAGGTCTTACAGACATAGCGAGCAAGTGATATTAGATAAAAAGCGGGCGAACATTAAAATATGATAAATAAAATATGAAAATATGAAGTCGAAATAAATAAGAGACCCTAAATCAGACATAGATATGCATATAGATGTTTATGTACATAAAGACAAAGATATGGCTGTATGGTGAATAATATTAATAATAACAATAAATAGTTCTGCTGACTGTTCCGGTTTGAACTTGGAATTTTATTCAAATTCAAATTCAAATTCTACTTCGAATTTCAATTAGAATTTGACAAGTTTGAGAAATAAACAAGCACAAAATTTAACAGAATCAAACTTTTTCATAAAAATACTCAAACACATTCGATTCAAAATAATTGATTTGTGTGATTACATATTTATTATATGAACATTTCATTTATCTAAAAGAAAGAAAAATTATTTATTTAATTTAAGTTTTTAAATAATATTCTATGAGTTCTTCTTATATTTAAATTAATATGGAATGAATTTCTCATTTTATTCCATGAGATTTAATTAACTAAAGCCATGCCGATTTATAAAATTATTTTAAATAATTTTCAATAAATGTTTTACGTTGCTTTTAAAAATTCTGAAAATAAGCTGAAAACTAATACATAAATTCTTAATTTAAATAAAATAAACCATTTAAATAACTACCGTTATGAAAAGAGTTAAAATATCTTCTTAATAAACAAATTTTTTATTTTTTTCTATTATTAAATTAAATTAAAATAATAAAAATCTTTCAAATTTATTTTAGATAATAGTTTTAAGGATTATTTTAAAAAAATAAATACAGAAATGAATTTAAATATTCATTTTAAAGTTTTTTTAAGCTCTTTCGCTTTGAAAAGTAGCTGAAAACTAATTCTTAAATACTAAATTAAAATAAAATAAATAAGTTCACCATTTTATTCCATAAAATTTAAATAACATCATATATGCAAATTTTTGATGTTGTATGCTAAAACAATCAAATGTCTTAATATGTATTTAAGGTGTAGTTAAAATAGCCAAAAAGATGAACAGGAATGTTGATTTTGTCAATATATTTTATGTATTCAAAATACAAGCACAGAATCTCTTAAACATGTTCACTAAAAGCTGGTGGGTGCTTAGTTATGCAGCATCATGTGTTGGAGGAGCTTATCTATATGCACACGTTTTTCTAATCAATTAACTGAAATCTGAGCCGGGCCAAAAACGCATTGTGCGGTTTTTCTAATATCCCAGCCACAAGTTCCACAAAATGCGGCAACAACAACAAAACGCTAAAGTTGCGCGAGTCGTGTCAAAAAATTGCTTTGTATTTTATTATAGTGTTTCTTTTTTCGTTTTCTTATTTTCGACTTTTTGTTGTTGTTGTTGCTGCATTGTTTGAGCGATTTGTTTGAATTTTGCCGACCGGCGACGATTGGAAACTTGGAACTTGGGCAGATGTGTCTCGCCAGTGCCTGGGTCCGAAGGGGTCCGATTGAGTCGGCGGCGCATTGAGTCTGTGTGGCTTGAGTCGGGTTGGCTTGAGCTGGCTTGGCATTTTATCCAGTCACGCTGCAAGTTATTTGCGTCGTGCCCAAGAAGTGCTCTGTTCTCTGTTATTATGCCAGCCGGTTCCATCATCAGTGCCATCGTGAGGAATAACGCTTGCCTGTGCAGTTTCTGGCCCTGGTAACTTGAGCTTTCATTTTGATTTATGCAGTTGGCAACAGAAATTGTTGCGCTTGCCCTAACCAAAGGGTGCATTCAGTTAGAGACGGTGTTTGAATTTTTATGGATGGAAATTTTCTGTAAACATAAAATACTCGAGCTGATATATGTTTTTTTGTGTTGAATTGTTGCATAATTTATTTTTATATATGAAATAGTTTTTGATAGAAGATCTGTTTAGTCCAATAATCCAATAATAATAATTTTTAGATAGCAGATACCGTGGATACGAATTTTAATATAAACAACTTGAATTGAAATACCTCTAAAAGTGTATTTATACTTCGACCACTTTTCAATTACGTCTTCAATTGACTACACTTTTCTTTTTTGCATTTCTGACTGATTTCGTTTTGTATGTGATATTAATTTATATAGATAGAGAAATTTTCTTTAAGATTTGGCTAAAATGTTGAAGATAAAATAGTGAAGTATATATATCTTTTAGTTTGAATGGATGCAACAATTTTCTAATATTATATAAATTTTTCTATTTAAAATTGATATGAATTAAATTTATATACATTTTCCATTTAAGGTTTTGTCGATAGTTTTCTTTAACTTATGAGCTTTAGATATTAAATTTATGCCTTTTTATCGACATAATATAAGCAACTTTCGAAGTTTTACCGATAAAAGTGTATTCAAACTTCAACTGCTTTTCAATTAAGTCTTCAATTTAATATACTTTTTTTTTTTTTTTTTTTTTTTTTTTTGCAATTCTGGCTGATTTAGTTTTGTATGTTTATATGATATGAAATCCACTTGATGCTGCACTTGTTGAATTTTGATATGTTGTGGGAAAGTTGTTAAATGGGTTCCCAATTATTCTTGAGTTGCACATATTTGTGGCAACAGCAGCAGCAGCAGCAGCTGGCCAACAGAATATGCCAAAATGTATGCATAAATATTGATGCTCATTTCGTATGCAGCAGCTGCCTGAGATAGTTTTTTATTTTATTTTTTGAATACATATATCTCAGTAACTGCCCTGGCATCTTTGGAGCCAGCAATTTGCAAGTAATTCAAGTCGAGTTTTATTTGTTGTTTGTTTGAATGAATGAATGAAATCGACGTAGCCTTGGAGACAACTTCCGTTGTTTGGCAGCGAGTGAGTGCCAATTGTGAGAGTCACTTGCCGACTCGTTGTCTATTGTGTACATAGGTATGTCGGAATAACACTCTACACTCATCAGCTTAATGTCCAATTATAATTTGTCGACTGAAGGCTGCGGTCTATTGTCGTGAAATTCGCTCAGTGTAATGAGCACTCGTAATCATAATGGCATAATTATAATGCCGGCAGGCCCAATTCCAAGTGGTGGACCAAAAAAATACTTGAGTTTCGCCTGCGGCCCATTTCGTGTTGCGGTCAAGTGTCTGCTGATCATGTACAAAGTGTTTGCATGCACTTTGAGGCTCTAGCTTCAAGAGTGGAAGTATCTGTTACAGTGCTTTAGGCATATTGAAAAGGTATGCCTTTTGGGAAACTCACTCGCGTTGACGATCAGGTATTTAATAATAGGCCAGTGATATCATATCCCTTTGTCCTACGCCTCTGTGTGGAACAGGTTTGCGGACTTACTGCGAACTGTCAACAAGGTTCTACGTTTTCACAACTCATTATTTACACTCCACATAGTTGCTATTTTTGGGCTATCGAATTTCAGTTATTTCTGTTCTGTTCTCACTGCCTCGTTTGCATATGACACAAATACGATTTCCAGATTCCACAAAAGCTCAACAAAAATGATATTTCTCTTGTTTTTGTTTTTTTGTGTGTGTGTCTTATGACCAAAGCCGACTGGCGTTTAAAATATTTACAAGTTGTCACCATTTCGGGGCGATTCGTTTGGCCTCCAAATATTTGCATATACATATTTATCTATTGACGACCTCTAGAAACGTTCCACCTGCTCAATAAGCCGAGCTCAAGCAAAGCTGGCCAATTGCGCAGCAGCAGAAAAATAACATAAGAAAATAAAAACAAAAATCAATTTCAACTCGGAAATTGTTATGAGTAAATTTATTTTTTTTATTTTTATTTTTTTTTATTTTTTGCTTTTGTTTATGCGCTCACGACTGGCCAGAAATAATGAAAAAGGAAGCAAAAACACATTTTCTGCAGTCGACGTCATCGACTGCGGCGCCTCTCAATTGAATTTTGCGACTTACTTTCACCGACATGCATTTGAAATTTGAAATTCAATTACGAAACCCAATACGCCCAGGTCTTAAAAGCCGCTTCAACTTATCGCTGGCGGGCAATCAATGCAAAGAGCGTAAATGTTTATTAATTGGCGGCAAACGGGCAAAAGCCGAATGCAACTTTTGCAAAAGGGCATAGTCGGCTAAGAGCTATCCATTGATATATTGAAGAGCTATGATTGCAACTTTTTGAGAGCTATTGAAAGGAAAATGAGGCCCATTATATACTCATTGTAAATATGAAAAAAAAAAATCTGTATAGGGAAAATTTAAAAATGTTATATTATAATAATTATTCTGCAGACTTTGACAATTTCTATTGACTTATAAAGTAGTAACTGAAAGTTTATTTTCTAGGATGGGAATCGTGAAAGCTCTCTTTCTCTTGATTCTGCAAACTCTTACAATTCTATTTCTTACAGAAAATTGTAGATATTTTTATGCTTTACAGATTAAAAGTTTGATTAATAATATTATTAATACTGACTCTGCGAGTTTTACAATTTCAATAACTCTTTTAGCATTGAATTTGTATAGAAACTAACATAAGTTTTATGGACTTTTACACTTGAGCGGTTTTTTAATTATTTAAGTAATAACAAAATATTTTAAAAATATAAAAGTAATATTACATTTTTTTATATTAAAAATTTAATATGAAAAACAAATTTTCAAATTCGGTATTATTATTACATTCAATTTTTTAGACCTTAGTTGTTTTTGAATTGTTTAAGAATTTTAGAAATATTTAAATTATTATTACATTGGATGGTGTAGACTTTAGTTGTTTTTTAATTATTTGAGTATTATAGAAATATTTAAAAAATTTTATAATTTGTATGTATTTAAATTTGTTAAAAAAATTTTATTTTAGCTAAAAAATTTATTTTAATGATTATAAATTTATATATATAATTAGTTGTATTTAAAAAAATATTTAAATTTTTTTAAAAATTGTTTTAGTGATGAAAAATACAATTTTATACAAATTAATTATTAACTTATAATAATAATTTTGATATCATATTAATGATAAAGTCTATTTAATATACTTAACTTAAAGTTAAAATTATATTAATAACATATAATAGGATTAGGAGTCGTAGGAAACTTAATAAATAATGAATTAACAAATACTTCAATTTTTCTTCAACAGTAAAGAGGTGTTCTTTTGTACATTGGCATAGAAATACCCTGTATATAAATATATTCCGCACTTTACTTATCTAAATTGTCAACATGTTTGAAATTGATTAATTAGCAAATAGCGCAATGCGAATATATAAACTTTTCTCATTATATACAACATGCATCATCTATTAACAATTTAATGGGAACTAGTTGTAAAATTCAGAGAGCAACAGAGCAGCAGAGCGTAAGCAGATGTTGAAGGTAAGTGTATGCAATACATGTGCCGTGCCTAATGAAGCGGCGTCATCGCATCACAAGCTGTGACATATGCAAATTGCGTATACGCCCCGCGGCTCAAACTGCTAGCCAAATGTCGACTCAGTGTAACAGCATTTAGTTCGGCTTTGTTGCTGTCTGTAATCAGCGTTCAGTGTAAATTGTTTGTGCAATGATGCAATAAGCGGATTTGTCTCTGATTTACAGTCCAGATTGAACTGGCAGCGGATCGGTCAATGCGAGATAATTGACAAATAGCCCGATCTGAGCTGAGCTGGCAAATGTTTTCGAACTGTGGGTGGGCAGGTCGAGCGATGATCATGACAGTGATGATTAAGCTGGAGAGTTGCTCACCTTTTGCTAGCCTAGTCCACAGCCGATTGTAATCAACTTGAATGCTATATTTATGCCGCCCGCCCCACGGCTATCGCAGCCTGGCATCGCAGCGAGTATATCATAATTTACGACTTGCAGGGTAGCCGGGCAGCCGGGTAGCCAGGCTGGTATGCTGGCTAGTATGCTGGCAGGCGTCAGGCCTCAGCGTACGCGTGTATTCTGTTTTCGATTATGCGCCTCATGGCATTTGGCAGTCATAAGTTTGCGATTGGGTCGCCGGCCTTGATGGCAGCCGCCTTTGGCGTTTGTATCTTGCGCCTGCATCTTGTATCTTGTATCTCGCTGGCCGCCGTTTGCTGACCACATGGGGCGGCAGCAGGAAATTTGTTGGCCTGCCATAAACAGCGCCGAAACGTATAAATTATGATTGCAACGGGCCGCGGCTAGACGCTTATCGATATGCAAAAAAAAAAAAAAAAAAAAAAGAAACGCGGGCATAAATGAAAATTGAAGAAAAAACAAATCCAAGCCTCGTTGGTCTAGGCGAGCGAAAGTGTTGAATGATGTTCTAGCAAAACGTTTTCAACAGCAGCCCAGCGGCCAAAAACAATTTCATTTAATTAATTTCCAACAACGATGTGAGTCGCTCTGTAGTCTAGACGCAGCCCGCCAGACAACTCGAAATACTTCACACGCCGACGCTCGAACCGTGTGACAGGTGCTGATTGAAATGACCCCAAAAAGTGAGACATCGCTCTAAGTGGAAATCAAGATGGAGCTGCCTTTTCACAGTTGCGCGGAAAACAAGCGTAAATACTGTGAACACAAACAAATTAAATGCCCGAAAAACTCTAAATAAGACAAGAAATTTACATTTGATTTATTTCAATAACAAAAATATTCACTTTACAATTGAATTCAGTTGATTAGGAGAACAAATCTTTTACTGCGTCGACAGCATCGTTTTATAATTTATATAAAATATTAATATATAGTATATTATATATTATATATACTTTGAATACAAAAAAAAAATTAAATGCCTGAAGAAAACTCTAATAAAGACAAGACATTTTACATTTGTTTATTTCAATAAAAAAAATATTCACTTTACAATTGAATTCAGTTGATTAGGAGAACAAATCTTTAACTGCGTCGACAGCATCGTTCTATAATTTATATAAAATATAAATATATAGTATATAAATATATAGTATATACTTTGAATACAAAAAAATTAAATGCCTGAAGAAAACTCTAATTAAGACAAGAAATTTACATTTGATTTATTTCAATAACAAAAATATTCACTTTACAATTGAATTCAGTTGATTAGGAGAACAAATCTTTTACTGCGTCGACAGCATCGTTCTATAATTCATATAAAATATATATATAGTATATATTATATATTATTTATGTTGAATGCCAACTTACAAAGGTATCCTTAATACTGTCCCATAGATCACCTTTGGCCACATCCACATTGACTGCCAGCAGGATAACAGTCAAAATTAATAAACCATTGTAATTCATATTGAAATTGCGTTTTTCCTTTTTTATTTTTTTTGAACAATTCTTGACGATGCAGATGCTGCTGGAATTATACGACTGTCGTCTTATCTGGTCTGTGAATAAATAAATAGCTTTACAGACGCAACGCGGCTGATAACACTTAATTTGCCAAAAAAAACTGAGAGTTTATGTTTTAGATTTACCGAATATAAAATACTCTGAACGTAGATAAAAACAGAATATTTTGAAGACTGAGATAATAATATAAAATAAATTATTCGATTTTATTTGAGAAAAAGTCATTTGAATCAATTTCTTAAGGCCCGTAAAAAGTAAGATAAAACTAGTTAAGCAAATTATTCTAATTACACAGCAACTATCATGTATGTTCATAGTATATTTTTTAAGGAATCATTTATGGAAGCTGAAATAAGTAAATGCTCACTTTATTCTGAAAAATATATACATAAATATATACATATATAATGAGTAATCTGTTCTGTTATAAGTTGTTTAAGCAAAACTGAATTAAATTTTAAAAATATATTTTTAATAATATATACATATATTCTGAAAAAAATATACATAAATATATACATATATAATGAGTAATCTCTTCTGCTATAAGTTGTTTAAGAAAACTGAATTAAATTTTTAAAATATATTTTTAATAATATATACATATAATACACACATATTCAAAATCTAGCTTTGCAATACCATGCTCCACGTCTAGTCTCCTGTGCTCTTGCAGTGTATCATCCTAATACTTGTTTATTCCAAACTTGACTCCAGCATTCTTGTCTTCCATTTCCATTAGCACACAAAGCAGAGTACATAACTCAGCAATTGCTCATAAATGTGCCTTACATTTATGTATATATATATATATATTTAATCAGCTTAATATGCTGCTTCTATTATAAGAATTTGGTTCAAATTGGGTATGCGCGACTACCAAATACTAATTACAGCTCGGAGTTTTTAACTAAAAAAATATACATATTATTATTAAAATTCTTTAAAATTAACAGCATCTTTAGTTCCTTGAAAAAAATTCATATGCAAAGATTTTATCCTAGAATAAAATAGTCCTATATATTATGTATTTATCAGAGATTATTGTAACTTACGAAAGCTTTTCTCATTTCTTCGGCTTGATTACCAGAGTTTTGCTATATTAAATAGATTTTTTTTTTTTTAATTTGTTGACACATTTTGTATATAAATTCTACTAACAACTTCTGCAATATCGTATAGCCAGTTAGCAAAAGTTTGAGCCATATTTATGACCAGGATTAAAGCTAATAAAGCCAAAAAACTGAGGCAGTACATCTTAGATTCAAATGTTGATTTTCTTGCTGCTGTTTCAATCGCACAACTGAAATGATCCTAAGATCTGCGACTTTTATATGCGACGCAGTTGAAGCTTGGCTAAGTGGGTCATCAGAATGAGAGCATAGATCAGTATAGGCATAGATACTCAATGGGGTATTCCAGTCAGCACATAAGGTCATACATATGAACGAATTTTATAATCGGATGTAATTGACTGTCTAATACTTGCCTGAGATTTGAAGAGTCTAGGTAGACCTCATACAAGATTATATGAGGCATCTTTAAAGTTGCGTGATTCCATGCCGCATTTCTCTAGTTTGGAGCTGAGGGAATATCGAAAGCTGACTGAATATTGCAACGAAACGCTTATTTTCAAGAGTTTTTGTGGGCTATCATATTTATATTTTGGAATTATTGTCGGCGCAATGAAATAATTAGTTATATATATTATGAACAAAAATTAAAATAAAATTTATACATTTATATACCTTTTTAGTTTTTGTCTAATATACAGAAAAAATTACAGAAAATTACACTTTGCTTACTAAGTCTTTATTATATATATGTATATGTATATGTAGTTTTGTAAACTTGATTAAGTGTATAAGTTTATAACTAGAGATTCGCATTGATTAAGTGTATAAGTTTATAACTAGAGATTCGCATTGGAAATTTTTAGGCAGTTGTATAAATGTCGCTGCTGAGAGGTATAGGCATTAGACGTTCGTTCTTTGGTCCATTAGACTCCCATAATATTTAAAAGTTCTAAAGCTACAGAATATATAAAGAAAACATTATTGAATTTAAAATCTTCAGGACATGCAAACTGGGTTGGTGTTCCACTGAAATATATAAAATTTCGAGCAATATTCATATTATTTCTAGTTTTATTATGTATGATTTTAATATTTTTAAATTTATTATTTTAGTTTTCTTATTCATAGTTTTATTATCTATTTATTTGTTATTTTATCGTTCATAGAATATTTTTTATTTATTTGTAATTATTATTTTTTTGACATTCATACGTTATTGATTTTATTTTATTACTTATAATTCTATTTATATCACCGTGAACGAGTATTATGCAGTTAGTTGCGCCCGATATCATATTCTCCAACTTGTCTTAAAGCACATTTTTCTCATTTCTAATAATTAATAAATCTGCCTATTTCTGCAGAATTGTTGGGTTTTTCAAAATAGCAAGTGATTAGGAAAGTAGCTAAGCAATAAAAAGTATTAGTTCAATAGAAAAAATATTAATCAATTAAAAATGTTCAATTTTAATAAAAATCTAATTGCATCGTTTCTAAATTTAATTGCTTGCTAAGAACTTTTATAATACTCGAATCATTCAGTTGACATTTGCTGGACAACTTTATTAAAGTCCCAAGCTCACTTACAAGCAACACAGTAGTCCAATGCTCTGCGGGGCTTCTGTGGAAAAAACGTCGAGCCGCTCAAGTTGTAAAATTTAAACAGAAAAAAAGATTAAAAATGACAAACGCTATAAAAAAATTTTTAAAAAACTGATCCACGCCGGCGGTCAAGCAAGCACATAAAAAAATCCAAAAAGTAAAAAAAGTTAATGAGTTCCAAGCAAGGCGGTAACAATTTAAACAATACAAAATTACATTATCCACAACACATCAATAAAACATTTTGTAGTTGAGTTCGATAGCTGGAGAGCTACAGAACTGGAGAATCGAGACCCGCAGATGCCTCAGGCACCGGCTCAGCTATCATGGCAAAAAATCGATTGGGTGTGACGCATAAATAATTGCAGTCATTTATTTAAACATTTATTGCGGTGTCCGCAATGAGATTTCCATGTGCAGAAATCTCTAACGCATAATTAAAAGCCGCGAAGTCCGCAGGCTAAACTTGTTTATGAAATCATAGATACATATACCAAAAATACGATACGATACGATATGAATGCGAATTATAACCGGCTCACTTATCTCAATCTCAATCGGGTTTTCGTATGCTTTTTTTTATTGGTTTTTTAATTTTTATTCTGCCAATAAGTCGAAGCTAATTTGTATCTACGCCTCGGCTCGAGGGTCGCGACAATTAATAAGCAACGAAATTTCATGGAGCATGAAATTTTGCTGTTAGCTCATTAACAGTTCGGCGAACCAACTAAAAATTTCAAGCATATTTAATATATTCATTCCGACGTGCTTCCATCGAACACATTAACATAAATTTTATAAACAACCACATAAATCAATATGCAACTGACTAAAGCGTTTGCCTTCAAATAATGAAGAAATAAAAACAATTTCATGGACTAGTTGCAGTTCAATAGACGCCAAGCTGATAACCGCCCTGACATGGAAATGTATTAGAAATATTTAGTATCGCCTATAAGGCGGCAATTGTGTAAATAGAGAGCCATAATGAACCATTCATTGATAATTATAATTACGGCCATAGGCAAACATTTCATTTTCATTTACAATTTGAACATGAAATTGACATAGCTGACGCTTGACACAGACAGAGCATTGTATTTGTATTTTATTTATAGAAATATGAATATATATATGATATTGTATATGAAGAGGAAATAGTAGGTGTAATTTATAGGAAATCAACATTATGAGGAACAAAGTTGCTTTGGCCTATTTTCAAATTGTAATGTGATGATAGGTTTAAGACTTAAATGTGAATTTTAATTAATGTTATATTTGAATATCATACATAATTTGCTTTATCAATTCCAGTTCAAAGCCGCTTTAATATGCATTTTTTTATTTGATAATAATCATAAAAAAATATAATTTACTACCTGATTTTGAAATAATAACCTAACCATATATTTGTTCAATATTAGTTTGATAAAAAATAAACATATTTTTATATACAGCACCGTTCTTCACTAAATAATAATAATAATTAACGTAAAATACAAATACTTTTATGAAGACCCAAGCACTATTACTCTACTCCAATTTTACATCCAATTTTTGTTTTTATGAACATATAATGAAACAATTTTCCGTATTTAACACATTTTTTATCTATAGCAAATTACTTTTCCTTATCTGTTAATTTTTAAAATTATTGAATATTTATGTATAATTTTATAGCATTTTTTATTATGTAATTTTAAATTTTGTTTTTTTATTTTACTTAAAAAGTACTATTGTTCTTATTAATTTAAAAAATGTTCCAAAAGGGATCTTGGTACATAAATAGAACTTTGATATTTTAGAAGCATTGTTTACTTAAATTTATTGACGAACAAATATAACTCCTTTAACTAGATTTCACAATGATTATTTTCAATAAATCACAAACGTATTAGAATTTTTGATATTAATTAGCAATTAGTATTACTATTCTTAGCTTTCTTACATTTTATCTATTCATGCCCGTGTTAAAATATATATAATTTACTCATATTATATATAACACAGTACACAATGGCTATAACAACAGAAAAAACTAATTTGTTTTTTTTCGTATTAAATTTTTATTATATATTTAAATTTACGCATAAATATAAAAATATATATTATTCAAGTCAGGCTTCTGCAATAAATATAGATGTAAGAATCATTATTTACATTTATATTAATAATATAAATATTTATAAACACTGAGAGAGTTCAAATAAAAACAGTTTCATTTTTGCTTCGCGCATTTGTTTACTAAACATTTTACTGAGAGATAAATAGATGCTGAAATGTTTACATTTTAATAACATAATAGCCCAATATGTCAGTAGGGCAATAATAATTTTGTTTATCTTTTTGCAAACAGACTTTTATAAATGAATGAAATTTTAATATGAACTGCCAAATGCTTAAAGTCAATATCAATTATTTTTATTGTTTCTTTAGTAGCCAATAAATTTGCATTTATTTGATGCTTGATTATTTTGATATATTTAAATGTGTATATATTTATTTAAAGCAATATTTATATTTATTTAAAATATATTTCAAGCGTTATTGTTCTTCAGCTTCAAAGGTGTAAACATCAAGTGCTCTTGGCACATTGTTATGTTAACGGGCTCTGTTGTACTGACAGACTGCATGACATGCAGTTTGACACCTTGTAATGACTGAGAGTGTTTAGGAGTTATCTTATCGCTGCTTGTCAATATGCTCATGTGTGAGTGTGTGCTTGTTTGTACATGTGTGTGTGGTGGTTACATATGCTTTTTTATTTTGGGGGCAACAATAACATTTTGCTGTCGCGAGCTTGCTTCGGGAAGTAGTTGGCGTCTATTCTTGTTGTTATTGGATTTACTCTGCCGTTTCTGTTTACAAAGTGGGCGAATGCACTCGATTCTTGAAGCTTTATTTACTCATGGCATATATGTGTATATATATACATGGTTGGGTATATAGATATACTTGTCTCATGACTTTGCTAATTAAAATTGAAAAACTTGATAATTATGCTGTAATATTCACTCTAACAAATAGTAATTTAAGTTTGTTGCTGTTGTTGAGGTCAGAGCTGTATATAACGAAATGAAATGACTTTGCATTGGCTGCAACATCAAAGTGAACTGTGGCTCCGTTGCCAGCCCTGCGACAGGCAGCCGACACCTTTGGCTTCATCAATCATTTCTATGTGCATTGGAGGCGCAAAGAATCAACCATATCGACGCTTCTGTAGCCAGCCTTTCCAATGGGTGTGCGCAGAGAGAGAGATATATGTATATAGATACTCGCGACTAGCTGTAAGCGCTTATCGGGCATGACGCTTGTTTAGGTGTCTCCAACAGGTTACGACGACGTCGACTCTGGCGAACTGTTCAACTGGTTTGCTGAGCTGCGAGTGCTGCTGCTGTTCATATTTATTAATTATCGTATCGATAATTCTTCCATTTGTGAGCTGAGCTTTGAGCTGGCTCAGAAGAAGAGAGGAAAAAAAATCACCAAAATCACTTGGCATTGTGCCTTAAACAAAATTCTGTCTTGGCGCTCTTTGTGGCCGTCAACAAACAAAATAAAAGAAATAGAAATAAAAAGAAATATATAAAAGCAAATACACACACACACATACACTCACACATACCAGACAAATACATATGCATACAGAGCATAAAGTTCAGCGGCAACTCGTAAAGTTTTTCTCTGCTGTATTTCAGTTCGATTCGAGCGATTTTCGAGCGCGGAGCGTTGCGTTGCTTTACGTTCACGTTGAACTAAAAAAGAAATAACACTAAATAAATAATATAAAAAAGACAAAAAAACAAAACCAGAAGAAAAAAACGTTTTCGTTTGTGAAGTGTGTAACAAACGGCGCTGAGTCAGCCGAAAGTGCAGCAAGTAATAGTTCATAAAATGTATTTCTAGTGCCTGAATTCGCATTCAAATCTGAAATAAACGTCGCCATGGCGTGGCGTTTCGCTGCCAATCAAATTTAATTAATTTCGGGCATAGAATTTCCATTTGGCCAAGAATAGCGTGCATGCCAATTAATTAGGCAGCTGACTCGAAGCGAAGCCATTCAGCATGAGTGTGAGTCTTGGCGATATTGGCATCGGAGCGGGTAGTTTACCCGGCGACTTGTTGTCATATGATGAGTCAAAGTTTGCCCAGAAGATAACGCACCTGACTCCCACGGAACAGGAAGCAGTGAAGCGTTTTTGGAGGTAATAATGATAAGCAGCCAACATTGTGCGTTGATCTCTCCAATTCGATTGGGTCCCATTTGAGGCCGGAAAGCTTAATTAATTGGGCGCTGTTGTATGTTGCATGTGGGTGTGAGTTAAAGGTGTGAGTGTGAGCTCAAACTAGACGCACTAGACTGGCTAAAGATGTGGGGAACAAAGCTAATAGCGTAAATAAACAAATCAAATGTGAAATACTCCCGAGCTAATTGGTCAAAGCTGATAATGAAAAACCTGTTAGGTGACTTAAAACAAAATGCCAAAAATCTTTGATAAATTGATTGTATAAATAGATTTTTTTAACGAATCCAGCCAGACTTTAAATATGCAATTTTTAAAAGCATTTCAGAGTGTGCTGGATCAGAATTAGTTTTTGACAGATTTATGAAACTAAAAGAGTTCATAAATAAATGTAAACAAAGTATGCAAAATCTTTTTATTGAAATTCTTGAAAATTTTTGGCCATAAAATAATTTAAGTAGAGAACTAAAAATTTATAAACAAAGACTAGCCCCAGGAATTAAAAATTAATTACATAATTAAATTATTATAAAACATATTTTGTGTACTTTATAACAAAAAAAAAAAAAAATAAATAAATAAAATAAAATAAAATAAATAAATAAATAAAAATAAATAAATACATAAATAAAAATAAATAAATAAATAAAAATAAATAAATAATATAAATAAATAAATAAAATAAAATAAAAATAAACTAAAAAATACCCATAATAAAAAAACTAAAAATAAATAAAAAAATATTTATGCGAAAAACTTCTATAAAAAATAAAAATAATTGAGAGTCATAAAAAAATAAAATGAAAAAAATATTTTATATTATTTGACGAGCAACATAAAAAAACTTTGAAAGTATATTTGATATTAATGTATTTTTTGTAATATTTTTTTTTTTAGTTTGTCATAAAAATGTTTTGATTTGTAATTGAACATATGTACTAAAATACCACAAATGCTGTCAATCAACTATTTGTTGTTGTTCTGCAAGCAAAAAGTTGAGCAAAGCCTGTGAAAACGCGTGTAGAACGCGTGTAAAACGCGATGGAAACGCGTGCAAGCCGGTGCACAAATATTTGTTTTGCTATTGACAACTGTTCAAATAGAACTTATCTATACGATTTATAAATAAATCAATGCTTTGTTAGCCAAGGGGCTGAAGGCAGCTGTCGCATAGAATGCAGCAAAAATGCGCTGTGCAGATGCGTAGATACATAGATACTAAGTTGAGGCGCAGATGCAGATACAAAGATACTCTCGTTTAGTTAGCTGCGCACACTTGCTGCGCTTCAGGGAGTGAGTGCTGCAGCAGTTGCTCGACACAGGAAAATTATAATAAAATATATCAAGCTGTCAACATTTTGAGTTTTGCCTGCGGCCCCTCTTTGTTCTCATTGTTGTCATTGTTGTTGTTGTTGTTGTTGTTGCTGCTGTTGTCGTCGGTATTTTGAAACATCTTTGAAACTATGCGTGCCACAAAATCCACAATAATCTGTTTGCCATGCCATAAAGCACAAGGGTCTGCGACTATTTCATTTTCAGGCACTCATTAGTGAACTTCGCTCTCCCCTTTTGCTACAGCCCAACATTTAGAATATATATATATATATATATATATATATATGTATATATATATTTCTTTCTTTTTTTTTTCCTGGAAAATTGTACATGCGTGCCGCATTTCTCATTTTCATTTGTTTCAACGGAAGCTGCAATTATTTATAATTTGTTGTTTTTCGGTTTTGGCCAAGTCCTCAACCTGATGCAATTAGTCCCGAAAATGGCGTTGAATGGGAAAAACTCAGCCAGCGGGCAGATCTTATTAAATTAATTGCCTGTCATGTTTTCCACGCTTTCGGCAGCAACAAGCAGCCAGCAGCAACAACAATGTTTGCTGAATATTAAAATAAAATAAACAAATCATGTTGAAAGCCGTCTTGCGATTTGCTGCCATATTTTTCACATTGCGCTTATTTCGATTCCAAAATTTATGTAAAATGAAAATTTATGCGTCAACTGATTTATGCGGTTTTCCGTATCGCATGCATGACATCGCCATACATCCATAGAGCCATACAGCCACAGAGTCATAGAGCCATAGAGCAATAGAGCCATGGAGGCCACCTCCCCCACATCTGATCATCACCTACCCCCCTGGCCCAGTCTGTCAAGTTGCATCCATGTGAGACGAGCGACGGCGTCGCTTATTTTTGGAGCGCAGTCCAAATTAATATGTGTGTTTATGATTATGATACACGTATCATTATGCTTACACATAAATTTGTCTTTGCCTCTCTGAGCTGGGGGAATAACAACATTGTCAAGCAATCGCTAAGACTCTCTGAAGGAGGAGAAATATATCTATATGTATATGTATATGTAGAGACGTCACATCGAAAGCACAAACAAATCCAAGTCTGTGTATAATATATTTTTATTAGCTCTTCTTTTCGAGTAGTTGGATTATGCAATATGGTTGCAGGAAAAAATTGTTGAAAATATTTTCACAAGTGATAAATGTTAAGGAGACAATGTTTTGGTATATCAAAAAATTTCAAATGTAAATGTGATTGGAATGTCTAAAACTATTGCTAATGATCGAATAAATTAATGCAATTTATGAATATCTTGTCCAACTAAATATTACAAGCTTATGCTGAACAAGCTTCAGAAATTTAAATGCGTCAACAGATTTTATTTGTTTTTCAAAATTTAATGTTCAATATAATAGTAATTTAAGACAAGCATCTTGTGAACATTTCGTTACAATTTCCTTTCCAAATTGGAAATTCAAAATGTATTGTTTTATATGAACAAAAATCAACAAGCTTTGCAATATTTAAATAATTAAAATAGCTTTATTTATTACATATTTTATATTCAAATATATTTTTTATATTTTTCTGAAATTTGCCAAAATTGATCTAATATCTCTAATAGCTTTAGCAATTATATATCATTTCATTGTCTCAAATTCAGATAGATTATAAGTATATTTACTGAATACTTAAATATTGAATTGTGATATTTAAAAGTGATTTGTATATATTTAAAATATTTTAATAAAAATATGATTTAAATTATTAAAATTTATTCAGTTAATATTATAGTTATAAAATGAAATATTATAAATTAATTTATAATTTTTATGATATATTTTATAAGTTTTCAAGTTACAAATACTTTACTAGATCCGAATAACCTCTATATTTTAAAGGAATTTCTTTATATTTTTAAGGCTGTGCAGAATATGCCGAGGTTTTATTTTATATTTTCCCATTCAAGCTTTCAAATTTCCAATTTCTTAGCAAAAATCACTTCAACTCACATAGGCCAATTATTTACCATCAGATCAATAAATAAATAATCACTTAACTGCTATTCGCTAAAATGTTTTTCCTCTTTGCATTTCTCATAACAAATTCTTTTATTGACTCCATTTGCAGGTCACTCGTTTTGCGGAGTCAACGCGCCTTCATTGAGGAAAATGGTACGTAAAGCAGCTGGGGCTGGGGCGCTGGGCGTGGGTTTTTATTTGGCTATAAAATCGCGGCTTAAGCCCACATGAGTGCCACTCTGTGGAATTGGATGTGGGTCAACTTGACGCCCGCACAGAGCACAGCGAATGGCGATGACGGCGGCAACACCCACCCACTGTCCATAGAAATTGCAATGTCTTTGCTCTGCGCCAATTTGTCGCTGCAGCAGCGGTAGAGGCAGCGGCAGAGGCAGCGGCAGCGGCAGCAACGGCTCTCAGATTGGCATCGGCTGCACAGGCAGGGATCAAAGCACTTTCCACTGTCCATTGACGCACGTGAATGGGAGTCAGCTATGCGAATGCCTTTGACGACAGTCAAAGTCGATTACGCCTCCAGGCGATATTTGCAATTCCAAAAATTTTGCTGCACTAAAATTCACATTTGACTTTTAATTAAGCCCGAAAGCCAGAGCCGGTTTTTGGGCTCTGATTGATATAGATGGAGTTTATGATATTCATTAATTTGGCTATGGCCAACTTATGACAGCGGATGTGAGTTGACGTTTTTGGGTGTGTGGGCGTGGCCGGTTTGCAGGCGTTAATTGAGGCAATTAAATACGAAATGTAAATGCCAGCCGAGTACGAGCCAAGTCAGTGCCAAATTGGACTCATTAGCCACACGCAGTTTACAATATTTTTAGGTTTTTCATTTTCTTTTCACATTTTCATTTCGTTGCGTTTACACGCATAAAATTTATGACACGTGGAGAATCATAATAAAAAAAGAAATAATAATAGCAGCCAGAGCCAAGAAGCCGTGCATTAATTGGATAATCAAATGCATAGAAAATAACCATAAATTGGCCCACAGCGTCGTTCCGTGGGGAGCACTTTAAAGCAAATCAAAGCGAGGACAGAGAGCTAACCTGGGGGAAAAACTGCAGCAATTAAGCAAAAATAGCTGATGCACTAAAAAAACAGAGAGAGAAATTGAAATTGACTGTCCCTAAGAGATGCTATGACAGTTATAGGATCTTTTTTATATAGGATGTATTTTTAAAAGGTCTTTCGAAGATCCTATAACTGTTATATGAGCTTATAAAAGTGAGTAAGATGCTTTCTTTTGGTACCTCAATCAGCTTTATAGTTAAGCGACTATAAAATTTTAAAAGCTTTTGCCGCCGTCAAAATTTATTTATTGTGGGCAATTTTATTATTTATTTTTATTTTTATATATAGTTTTAAATAGTTGACGAAGTTAATTTTATTCATTTATAAATACTTTTAATAATGAAATAAAATTATCCAAGTATTATGTGCTCTCTATGACTATTCCGTTTACTACTATTATTATTTATATATATTTGGTATAAACAGTATATATTATATATAATACGAGGATTTATATCAGCTTTTGCTTAAATACTTTGCCATTCAGATTTCTTGCAAAAGACATGATAAATATATTGGCTATTGACTATATTTAACTGATATAAACTCAAATTTGCCCTACAAATTCAGATAAGCCGCAACTAAAACAAAATTCAGAACTCAGATAAAAAGGGCCAGAAACTACTTTAATTTGATTGAAATTATTATACTATTTACATCAAAATATTTTTCTTAACTTGAATATATTTTAAATGTTCTACAAATAAATACCTACATAAAATATAAATATATTTTTCCATTAGGTCATTCAGACCTAAAATATATTTTAAACCGAAAAAGATTTTAAAAATAGTAATAAGTAATAATTTTGGTTAGAGCAACATCTGAAGCTCGAATTGTAAGAGCGGGAATGTCCCTCTCTGGGTTCGGTCTTTCTATGCTCACTCTCCCTCTGCTCGTTCTGCATCTGCTCGTTCTTCTTATGTTCCCTCTGCCTATGCTTGCCTACTCGGTGCACTTACTTACTGAATAAAGTCAATGTTAAATTGAAACTTAAGGCGATCAGACGCTGTTGCGATATTCATGAATCCCTGAATCAGAGGAAGAAAGCCGCAAGTCTTCTAATCCAACAAAAGTTGCTTGAGCTCGATATAATCTAATATAATAATAATTTAATATTATATAATATAATATATAATATAATATAATATATTATATTATATATAATAATATATAATATTATATTATATAAAAAGGACCTACTTATTATATTATATTCTGTTATATTATATAATAAGTAAATTAGTAAATAAATCGTATTAAAAATCAACGGCCTTTATTATGCCAAAAATAGAGTTGATGCTCCCAAGCAAAAACTTCCAACCCAGTTAAGCCTCTTTGAGCTAATGACTACTGTAATTATCTACTAAAACCTAGATTATTTTGCTATTCTCACATTAAACGTCAAGCAGATACTGTCTAAATTAAATAATATAAATAACTAAATAAATTAGCATCGACTACTTATATAAACTATCTATCTTCTGTTAGCATCAATACAAATTATTTGTTGTAGCATTTTCTTAATTTATTTTCATGTTGCTGTCATTTGAGTTGTGGCCTGGAAATTAGATTGTGCAGCGGTTGCACGTGCTTAGCATAATTAAATTTTTGCACTTTACGGTAATTTGTTGTAGTTGTTGTTACTGTTGTTGTTGTGGTGGTTTGTATTTTTGCTGTTGCTGGCATTGCACCGTTAGCTTCATTAGCTGCAGCTGCAACAAACGCCTACCCGCTACAAATACCGACCCAGACACAGCGTCAGCCCAGCAGCTCCAACAGCTCCAACATATGTGGCTAAATTGGATGATGTATGTATCAGTCGGACATATGTATTAGTCGGGCAACCAGTTTTAATTTCAGTTTGTTTTTCGCCTCCTTTTCCCTCTCTCTCTGTCTGTCGTTTGGCTGCCGGTCGAAAATTCATTCACAAGCCGGCTTCATTTTGTATGCTGGGCAGCGACTGCGTCGTCGTCTTCGTCCGAGACGCCCACACAGAAAATTTAGTCATTACAACTCGATGATGATGATGGTGATGGTGATGGTGATGGTGATAATGATGATCATGTGGAGTGCTTCGTTTTCGGGGTCTGTCTTGAATACGTTTCGCTGTCACCATTAAGCCTGCTATATCGATGCCCAATTGTGACTCGAAGTCGGACTCGGAATCAGAGCCAGAGTCTGTCTACGTGCCTGGCCAGAGGCCTGGGCATGCTCGTAATTTACCTTTACTTGCAGCTCAGTTTGTTGCCTGTCCATTGGGCTAATTTCTTAATTTTTATGTGCGCCGAGTGCGCGATTTATGTCATTGTACGAATAAATAGGCGCCTTTTATGGTGCCCCCAAAATCGTGTAAATAAAGTTGTTCACGTTGGGCAACCAACAATGCGACAATAACTGATTGAAAGGGCGATCGAAGTTGTTTTTTTAGATTATTATCTTTTGAAATGAGTCATATATGTATGTGAAAAGTAGAAGAAAAGAGGTTGGTATGGTTTAAGGAAAATCTTATTATCATAAAGAAATATTTGTAGATTTGCAATAAATTTTACTTTTTTATGAGAATTGCATAGTAGAGTTATATAGAACTTATTCAGAAATTGGTTAGAAAATACATTTATAGAGTATTTTATATTATTCATTTATATATACATGCAAACAATCCGCAAAATAAGTAAATGGGACAAAAATCCAAAATTTTATATACATAGACAATTTATGTTGTGAATTTGGCTAGAAAATACATTTATATATTTATATATATATATTATATACATTCATATATTTATGTATTTATTTGTTTACTTATATATTTACTATTCATAGCCACTATTATCATATAGCTCGCACCGAAAATCCTGATCAAAATTTCAATTTGATAGGTTTTGCGGTTGGCGCTTTTAATTGATTATCAAACAGTCATCAGTCAGTCAAACCAACAGTTGATATACATATATAGATTTTTATACGTATATAGACTTATTTTTTATTCATATGTTAATATGGTATATATAAAATAGAATTTTTACTCAAATATATATATGCCGATGATCTAAGCACTTCTATTTCTCAGCTATGCTGACATGAGCTAAGCAAGACTTCAACTTTCACTGTTTTCGTCGACTTTTAGTGTTTTCTTGTTAGCACCGGCCAAGGTGCAAATCTCTGGAAAGTGCTAATTATTTGTAGGCAAGTAAGCAGCTGTAAGTGCTGCTTTAAAATATAGCTAGTATTTAATAAAAATGCATTGCACTCAAGTCGTTTCACATGCCCATTTACACGTGCTGAGGCAAAGTATTTACAACAGTCAATCAAATGGCGACCATGTTTTGCAATTTAAAACAGCCAACACGCTGACGAGACATAGACAAGCACTCAGCACTCAGCCAGACGAGCCGTTGTTGGCCACCAATTAGGCGACATTAGGCAGACCGCATTCTTCGACGCCCACAAGGCAAACGCAGCACATGCCAAACTCAACTCAAACAGCTGTGGTTTGTGCCAGTGTGTGTGTGTGTGTGTGGGTGTTGGGTGTCCAATACAGTGATGATAATGAAGCCGGTAAGCAGCGTCATTAACACCACGCCTTCAGTTAGGCCTACGCCCTCACCCCCGCCATCGACCGTGGCCGTGACTGTGGCTAATTAGCAGCACAGCTCATCAATATGCAGTTTGTTGGCCTGGTTAGCACTGGAGCAACATGTCCAAGCACTTTCACAAGCGACGCCTACAGAACGCCCACAAGCAAAGAGCTGCACGCTTTTTCTTATGAATGAATGCACTGAATGTTGTTGAAAGTGAAACCAAATTGATTTCAGACTTGCAGCCGTCACACATAGATGGCGCCACACGACACTTTAAAGAAAGCTTGCCCTGCGAGCAACATAACTAGGCGCTGTTTAGTTGTCTGATAAGCATTCTAAATGCTGCGTATCTTATCGCCAATTACAATTAACTGAACGATGAGCACAACAAGAAATTTGATTCTTTTCCTAGCCAGTTGGGTCGAGAACGTACACACCAAATGGTCGGCCAATCGAAACTGGGCATTTCTTACGCGTATTTCTCAATCTATCGATTTTGTTGTGGCTTGAGTGGACGAAGGTCAACAGACAATGCTTTGGAATTTATTATGGTGTGCGATACTATGGCTGCTATATGAGGCAAGAAAGCCTAGGCGAATACTGCAGCGCATATGCGAAGCAAGTGAGTGGCAGTGAGAGTGAAGATAAAAATTTAGATATATGATTTAGATATACATATGTATATTCTTGAAGTGTAGCAAGAATTGTTTATATGTAGAAATGATAGAGAGTTTTTAAAGTATGACAAATCTATTCATCTACAGCAAAGATTTTATAGCCTTCTATTGATGTATATTCTATTGCTCAGCAATTGAGTTCTTGATTTGTTTTAATATTTATTTAATATGTATTTATTATTTATAATTTATTATTTTAAATTCAGATTTGAAGATATATCTAAGACTTATAAACGAAGACATTTAAAGATATTTCCACTCATAAATAAAATTATATTATTTTGTATGTAATCTATCGCTCAGCATTTGGGAATTTTATTTTAATACTTAAAAAAAAAAAAAATTTATTATTTATAATTTATTATTCTAAATTCAGATTTGAAGATATATCTAAGACTTGTAAACGAAGACACTCCAAGATATCTGTCGTTCATAAATAAAATGACGTTATTCTGTAACTACAATCTATGTTTAATAATAGTAATTATAGCATAACAAATGAAAATAATTTTTCATAAAATATCACTTTTAATTGAAAAACGAAATTACTAAAATTGCTAGGAGCGTAGCTAATGGGCCCGCATAAAAGGCAAGTCAAGGCTTTCCAATTGCTGTTGACTCGCGTGCATAGTTCGTTATCTAAATTAAGCAAAATTAGTTATTATATGACGCAATTAAACATAAATATAGCCAACGAATCAGACAAAAACCAAACAAACAGATGAATATGTTCTGGGAACTGCGTTTTGTGTGCTGCGCTGCGGCTCCGATTACCAAAAAGCTGAAACGTGTTTTAGAGCAGCGGCAGGTGTGGCTCAGGGACTACCAAATACCAAATGCCTGCCAAACACAAAAACTAAGCCAGACGCAGACAGAATACGAAAAAAAAAGAAACCAAAAGAGACAAAGATGCTGTGTGTGTTTGTTGCCAATACCAAGAATCAGATGCAGACGAACTCAGACAGACGTGACCTTGATAGTGACATTTAGATACACCTTGTCTGCATTTAAGATACAGCTTGTGGTTGTTGTGGTTGTGCTGCTCATCCGGTCGTTTATCCATTGCTTCTCTCTCTTTCTCTTTCTGTTTTTTGTTCTGCAGCTCGTCAATTGCCGGGCAGTGATAATGGCACCCCGAGCTCCACGCTGACCAGGTCGGTGAGGAGCTGCAGCTGCTGTCCGTATGGCTACCACATCGATCTGGACTTTGTGCGCTACTGCGAGGCCCTGGCCAATGCCAAGCCCAGCGAGGAGGAGCTGCAGCGACGGGATCGTCGACGCTCGCGCAAGTCCATGGAGTTCATGCTGGGCTTCGAGAGTATCTTTGGCAGCGACTGGCAGGCGGACAGCCGTGTGCAGCCCAAGCTAATCGAGGTGAGTCGAATTTGGTTGGCCTTTGATCTGGGGGAAGATCAAAGCGAGGCGCATTTCGCACCTGATTAACTTGTCACCTGTCTACATTTCACAGGCCGCACATGAAAGCGAACCGGATTCGCCACGCCCCGCTGCCGGGCAGTCGCCCAGCTATCGGCCGCGCTCGTCGTCGGTGCCACGCTTCACCTACAGCAGCAGTTTGGCACCGCGCGCCGAGTCGCCCTACGGCACAGCCTCCTCCACCTGCTCCTCGCTGCGCGGCGGCATCGAGAGCGATGCGGGCATCTATCAGTCGCCGAGGAGTCAGAGCCATCACAGCTACGGGCATGCCCGTCCGGCCATTAGTCCGCCGGAGAGGCGCGCCTTCCTCCATGATGCACTAGACGAAGTCTGCAGCGATTTCGAGCGAACTCTGGAACGCGCCTCGACCAAGCGGCGCAAGGCGGGCGCCTACAGCTACAGCAACGGTGGATCCCACCCCATGGATCGCAACAATAACAGTGTCAGCCTGAGCCTAAGCCTCAACAATGGCTACGGCTCCAAGGAGGCCAAGGAACGCCGCATGGGCCACAGCACGTGGGATCGCTACTTTGATGTCGCAGGTGAGTGAATATGACCAATCCGCTCGACTCTAGAAATAGACGAGGAAATACTCTTGGCTGCTCGCTCTGCTCTATTCGGTTCCAATGCCGCATGATTCATAGTCAGCAGACGACTTCACTTGTATCTCTGAGATACTTTTGCTTTTTATTGCGGTGTTTGTTTTTGCTTTTGCTTTTCTTAGCAATTAGCAACGCCGCCGCGCATGTGACACTTAAACGCATGAAAGTGTGAAAAATTTTGAACAACTGTTGGAAGCTGTCGAAATCCTGCACAATGGAGCGAATATAATGAGTAATTGTATTAAAAATATGGCCTACAGTGGTTGTGCAGTAAATTTAATTGCAATTCGCTTAAATGAAACAATTGCAATTACAGCGCATCCACTTAAGCGCAACAAATAATTAGCTTCAATATTAATTAGTCATTTTTGTAACTGGCTGGTTTCTGGGTTTCAGTGTGAGACTAGTATCTCTCCAATATATGTGTCTACATTTTATATAAACTGCAATTGGTTTATATATAATATGTATATATCTGCAACCTATAAGCAAATCCCCAAATTTATTTAATCAAATTTTGGCAAATTTAAGTACACGTTTTATGAAGTTTTTTATTACTCAGAGAGACTATTATTTTTATTTTTAAATATTTATTTCATTTGCATTAAATTAAAAAAGGTTGGCTTAGCGATAAAGAGATTTTATTGTAAAATTTGTATTCAAAACTAAATTTAATAAAATATAATAAGATTTGAGGACTTTTCAAGCATTAAATTTGTATTATTAACAATAATATTTCGTATTATTAATAATGCATTTCGATTTGCAGTAAAGTTTTCCGTGTTAAATTAAAAAAACAAAAATCTCTACCAACTATATATATTTATTGCTTTTGAAAAAATTTATTTAAAAATTCGTACGTGAACAATTTTAAAAATATTAATTAATAATAAGAATAATCAAAATATATTAAAAAAATATATTAGGAATGTAATAATTGTTTTAAAATATATAAATATTTTATATATAAATTAACATATTTATTAATTGTATTATTATGTTTTTTAAAAATATTAAATATATTTAAAATTTCCAAGTAAGTGTGACATTTTTAAATATTTTAAATGTTTTTCTATTTTTTTTATATTTATAATTATAAGAATGTTCACAACATTTTATTGATATATAAATATATAAAGATATTTAAACAATTAAAAATGTAATATTTACTTAAACAAATATTTAAAATTTTTAAAAAAATTTATTAGTTTATTTTGAATATATATCTGTATCTTTGTATCTGTATCTTTGCCTATGCAGCTGACTCGATGTTTTTTATGCAGGAGTATAGAGCTGACAGTGATTAATGATAACTGTTGTTTAAATATTATATATATATATATATATTTTGTATATATATTATATATGTGAAATATAAGTACCTTAATAGCGTTTGCATAGGCTCGTTATAAATGGCTTATAAATTGCGTTTAATCGAAAACGTGTTGCCAAAATAATGCTTGCCAAAAAAAAAAAGAAAAAAGAAAAACTTGACAATTGACGTCGAGCTGAGAGACGAGCCCAGCAAACTATCTAATAATACCCAAATGCCAAAATGTTAAATTGAGATATCATATACATACATACATATATGCTAACCTTGAGGCCTAAAAGCAAGTCTAGACAAGTACATCGAGAACAATTGAAAATTTGCAGCGTTAGATACAAGACACCCTCACGTCAGCAAAATTTTAGATTTTATACTATATTCATCACATTTTTTGAATGTCATTTTGTTGAATGTTTTTTTAGTCAAAGTTCTTTATTAAACTGAAATAACTTTATTAAACTTATGTATATAAATATAAAAATATATATATATATATATATATATATATATATATATATATATATATATATATATATATATATATAAAATGATAAATATAAAGTTTAAAGTATATTAAAAAATATATTTAGAAATATATTTAGAAATCTTCAGATTTTTGTAATTTTTTATTTTATTTTATTTGTTTAGAATATTTTTTTTTTTAATTTTATTTTTTTAGAATATTTCTATTACTATATTATTTTTAGTTTTATCATTATTATTATTTTTTTTTAACTTTAAGCAAGAACAAAATTTAATTTATTTTATTTTATTTCTTTTTTTTTAACATTACTTTACAGAAAGTGTTTGAATAAATAGTTCATATATACATATATAAATAAAACAAGTAATAAAATATTAAAATAAAAAAACTATATAAATTTTTTTTATAAATGGAATATGTATTGATATAAAATTAATATTTGTAATAATAACAGACAATTGTATTTTTGATTATGTTCTGGCTACTTAATTTTAAAGATTAATGACTTCACTAAAGTCTGTATTATGGACTTCTCGATTTCTAAAAAGTATCCGGATCTTACATAAGTCTAAGGTATATCATATTTTTGTCTAGAGCATGACAATGTAGATATTTTTTTTTTTTTAAGTATTTATTAATTATTTAGTAACATTCTATTCCAAACCTATTCTTAGCTAGTTATAAATTGCTAAATCATTGATCATGGCAGTAGCTTGAATATATACTCATATCTGAGAGATGAACTGCTCTTGAAGGTATTTTACGGTCTTGCAAATGTTTCAAGCTGAAAAAATATGGGAACCAGCAGACATTAGCTTGTGCAAGTCACAGAAATCTAAGTTTTAAACAATACTCAACTTATATTGATTATATTTTGATATTGATATTAATTTCTCTGGTCTATATTTAGTTTCGCTTTTTAACTAATTTTAAATTTATAACAAATCGTTTGTAAATTGATCGATTGCCAACAGCATTCAGACATTTTGATGCTGATCGATTGATTGCCCAACAAATTCGTGGGGCGTTTTTTCATTGAAACCATAGAGCATAATGTGTCAAGTCTATGCGAAGCAAATATTGAATACGAATCGATAGGAAAATAGTCAAATAAAACGTGTTAATATTTGCCTGTAAATCGATGGGGCAAACTAAAGAGAAGACCCACCTTGAAACGCATTGGCCCCGCTCTATGTGTAAATCTAAATATATATATCTCTCTCTATATAAGTAGTATATGTAGATATATTGCCAAATGCTTTGCCATTATCATTTAATAATGTGCATTTAGCTTATCTGTAAACTGTTGTCTAGTTTGTTTTATTTTTTTTTCGTATTTTACTATTTGTTGTTGTTTTTTGGATTGTACAATTTGTATTTACTGAGTGTGCGTCGACCTTATCGCTGGGGCTCTCCCTCTCTCAGTATAATATACTATTCTCGCTGTTTTTCCTTTTTGTTAGTAATACATAACAATTTATTTTATTTTTTTTTTTGTGCTGTGCTGCGCTGCGCTGCTCTGCCACAAGAGCTGTTAAATAATAACAAAATAAAATGTTGTTGCTAAATAAATTTTGTTGCTTTTTCGCTGCTGCCAGCAGCTCGAAAATCTCAACGCAGTTTGTCGACGACTTTCGAACGAAAAACATAAAAAATGTGTCTAGCAGCGAAATGAAAAGCAATTAAAGCAGCGAAATGATCTAAACGAATAATTTAATTAAACCGAATGTAGCCAGATATGTAATTTAATTAGAATATGCAAAATAAGTGCAATAAAAAATTAATTAAAATAAAATCAATTAACAACTAATCAGTGAAAAACGTGCGGACACAAAAAAACCAAAATAAAAATTAAAAAAGTACAAGCATCGACAAACGACGAACAAGCTAAAATTTTATTTATAAAATAGCAACAACAACAAATATAAATTGTTGATTAGCTCTATGTGTAATCGAAAGCAATCAACTACTCGAACTGCAGTTAATCATAAATTAATTCTAAATTTAAAATGAAAAATATGTCAATACACACACGTGTTTGAGAACTATGAAAAATCGAGTAGAGATCAAAGGCGTCTAGAAAAATATATATGTTAAAAACCAACACGAATTTGCGTAGGAGTTACGTGAAAATATATGATAAAAATAAATCAATCTAAGAAGAATCACAAATTAAAATCAAAGAGAAAATACAAAAAAAAAGCAGGAAAAAAGACAACAAAATAAATTATAATAAAGAAATACATGAATAAATTTGACAAGCAGTTTTTTCTCTTTGCAATGCCAATGCTAACGATTTTGAAGCGAATCAAATATGAATTCATGCAGAGTGAGTTGCGGACAGTTGTGCACAGAATGCTGTGCGGCACTGTGAAAGATAACGCATGACGTTCGTACGATTCGCATCGATTTGTGATGTGAATGTGCCAGCGGTTTGCTTGATAGCTATGAAATCAAATCAAATTAATACCGCAATGCTTCAATTAACAGCAAACTCAAAAGCAAACCAGGTCGTCAATAAAATTGTTAATAAATTACATTTTATTTTTTATTATTTTTGTTTCTATTTTTTATTGTTCGCGCATTAACACAAAGTGCAATGGCTGCCGCCTTGACTGTTAGCTGAATGTGCTCTTAATTGCGTAGCTGCTTTTGTTCGAAATAATTGTGCTATTAACAGACTAAAAATCAAAGTCAACAACAATAACAGCAACAACAACAACATCACAATGTTTGCCACAGCCAGCGATACATTGCGGAACAAGGAGACAACTCGAAAGATCAAAACGAAGTCGACCTCAAGGCAAAGTCCATTGAAAACCTGGTGGAATGATTGTAGGTTGATTAGCCACAGGGGAAAATACAAAGTCTATACTAAATATATATTTATGATAAATTTGACAGTTGCTGGGCTAAGCTGGGCGTCTTTTCGTTTTTCATTTTGCTAATTTTCTGGCCCATAAAAACTGATTAATTATGGCCCGGTCAATGCTACCAAACACGCGACTTGCGCCCCTTTCGGCCAGCCTTGCCTTGACCATCTTTCTCGACAGCTGAGCCAACTTGGCACCGACAGCGCGCACAAAATAGAAATCTCTTCGTTTATTTTTTGTTTTCTTTATTTAATTTTTAGACAGAGTTCAGTGCACAGAAGTCTCTCGCTTAGTATAGAATTAAGTAATAGTAGCAAATGGAGCAGCGACAATAAAAAACAAAAATACTTGGCAGCCGGCAAAAGCGATGAGTAACAACTGTCGAAAGACAGTGCATCAGAGAACTATGCGGACACGTAGCGAACAATTTCAAAATAAAAATCCGTTTATTACTGCGTTATATTTGTGAGTGCTTAGGGCTATATGTAGATATGCTTATATTTGTGTAAGATGTGGAGTGTGGAAGCTTGCGACCTTACTGATAAGACCTGTATATATATACATATCTATTTTTATATACTATGGCCAAATTTTGATAGTTTCATAGAGTAGCTTGTTAAGCTGATGAGTTTGCTCTATCTTTAACAATGGAAAACATAGATGATATATTGAGAACTAAAAATTAGACTATGGAATATAAATTGATTGGCAATTTATTTCTCTAATTTCCAACATACGCTTCAAATGATTTATGAAATGGCCTGAGATATAAACTTGTTTATTTTTATATATTTTTATTTTCATTTTCTTTATTTCAATATTTATGACAAATATAGTGAATAGTAGAACATAATTATTTTTTCTCATGTCCAGCAGTATACGTGTTCCTAAGTTTTTACGAAAAAAAAAAAACACAACAAATTTATCTAATATAAATTATATTAATTTTAATATTCCTTTCATAAAGATTTCAAAATATTGGTTTTCTCCAAGATTTAATGCTTAGTCCACTTTTATTTTCAAAAACTTGTATTTTATAATTTTTCTATTTGTATTTTAAAATTTCAAATAGAAGCTCTGAGAGTAGAATTTAATTTGACTGAAATTCACATCATGCTTGACTAGATAGTGTAACAATCGATAGTCTAGCAATAAAATATCAAGAAGGCTCGATTAAATAATAAACAGTTTATTGGGTTGGTAATTTATGCTCTGCAGAAGAGTAAGGCTTAAAACGAATTTTAATACCACCAAACATATATATACAGGTATATTAAAGTCAAGCAACTGCTTAAAATATATCGAGGTAGAATATTCTATAAGTTGAAGAATTAATTATCATTCTTATGGCTACGACCTACAGTTTTTAATTTTTATTATTCATCATGAAATCGTAGATCAGTTAATAGGAGATCGAAAAATATCGAGAATATGATATAGAATTCTGATTTATCAGCTAAGCTAATAATAATATAACGAGCATGGAACTGAGACTGAAACGTACCATGATCGATATTTTATTTTACCTGTGGACAGATAAATACATAAAAATAAATATATGTACAAAATTGAAAGTCTAAATGTAAAAAACGAACTTTTATTCATTGGTAAACACTTACTACACTTCCACTTCGCACGTTTTGCATTTGTCACCTATTCATGGTCAGATCGTAGATATATCAACTAGTCGGCGATAAGCGTTTGCCACTATCAATTGAATTGGAAGTGGAATGGAAACACTCAAGTCGGGCACTGCCCGAGTCGGTCGAGAGAAAACGTTGTGTTGCCTCTTGTATAAACAAATGAGTGCAATAAATTGTCAGTATGTAGGTAAAATCAATATTGAATAATAATAGCGACAACAGTCGGCGCCCCGACTTATCAGCCAGCAGTCAGACAGAAGCACATAAAGGACAGAGAGCCTCTCAGAGAGTCTCTTTTGGCGTTTGGCTTTTGGTTTTTGGCTTGTGGCTTTTGGCTTTTGCCTTCTGTCTTTTGGCATTTACACTTAGTTTGCAGTTTGTTTATTTATTTCTTTCGCCTCTTCCTTTGTGTGTGCGAATTATGCGCGCTGTGGCACAGTTTCGATAGATATATATTAACATTGTTTTATCACTAATATTAAAATATTAAAATAGCAAGCGAGTAAACTTTTTTTTGGCCGTCGCGCTGTCAGTAGCAAACTGTAAGCGTCTATGGCAAGTCTACAAATTAAAATAGTTTTGAGCAAATCCATAGACAGAGCAAGTAACCAGCCCAAAAGTTGGCCTAAACTGGAACTCAAACTTAACCTTTATTATCATTTTATCTTTTTATAGACTCCTGCATGGCTGGCAATCGCTCGCCGCGCTCGAGCACTCCGCATCTCTTCCAGCGCTCGAATACGCTGCCTCTGCAGCAGCGGCCCAGTCCCGCCGAGGTGCAGTACGAGAGCTATGTGCTGGCCACGGTGGCGGCCAATGCCAAGTCGCCGGTGGAGCAGGTAGAGCAGGTGGAGCAGGCCAAGGCCACGCCACCGCCACCGCCGCCGCGTCGCCATCATCTGACGGCCACGCCCAAAGGCACTAAGGAGACCAATGGACACGACACGGCCAGCCCGCTGCAGTCGCCCTCGAGCTCCGAGGCTGGACAGACCACGGCGGATGCGCAGGCACTGTGCCAGATACGTGAGCAAATGGCGCTGAGTCTGAAGCGTCTGAAGGATTTAGAGGAGCAGGTCAAGGTCATACCTGACATGGAGGTGAGTCGAAGAAATATAAAGTTAAATAAATATGGATAAATTAAATATATATAAAGTAAATATATAAAAAAATAAATACATATAAAATTAATATATAAAAATAATTTTTAAAAAGTTTATATATAAAAATATTAAATATTAAAGTATAAAACAAAAAAATATAAATATACATAATTTAAATAAATATATAAAATATAAATATATACAACATTAATATATAAAAAAAAATATAAAAAATAAATACACTTAAAATTAATATATGAAAAATTTAAAAAGTAAGCATATATGCATAAAAATAAATTCATATAAAATAAATATAAATATAAAAAATAAATATATAAAAAATTAATATATACAAAATGAATATGTATAAAATAAAAAAAATATATAGATATAAATATTTAAATAAATATATTTAAAACATATAAAAATCCAACAAATATTATTATAAAAAAATTTTTTTTTTGTTATTTGCTTAAAATAAAATAAATAGAGATAAAAAATAAATATTCATGATAAGTATATATAAAATAAATATTTAAAAAATTGAAAGATAAAAAATAATATATATATCAAATAAATATATACAGTATAAATATACATAAAATACTAAATTCTGTCTCGTTTTGCAGCTGGAGCTCAGTTCACTGCGCTCTGAGAAGCAGCGCCTGCAGCGCCGCAATGAGGAGCTGCTGCGCAGTCAGCGGCAGACGCCCTCGCCGCCCAGTCCGGGCGTCAAGAACGGCTCACCCGGCTCACCCCAGTTTACGCCGCAGCGCATCAGCCCCGTCTCGCTGGAGAGTCTGGGTGCGCGCATGCGCAGCAGCTCCAGCTCGCCGAGCATTATACGACGCGATGTGGCCACGCAGGCAGCCAGCAAAGTGGCAGCCACAAGGGATGTGGCCGTGGGCTCCCAGTTGAGTGTGCGGCATGTGAGCACGCAGCAGGCCGAGGCGATCTACTCCCAGGCGGAGCTGAAGCAGAAGATCGAGCAGGCGGTCAGCGATCGCAGCAAGCAGCGCCTCAGGCAGCTCATTTCGGTGGGCACCCAGATGTATGTGCCGCAGCGCGAGCAGCGGGAGAAGGGCATGCAGACGGTGCCGGAGCGGCCGGTGCTGAAGCATAATGTGAGCATCAGTGCCAAGCCCACGACGAGGGAGAGTTTCACCAGCTGCCAGCCGGAAATGCGCAGCGTGGGCAGCTCGGAGCACCGCATCACGGACGTGCTCTGCGAGAAGTGTGCCATCACCAAGCGAAGCGTCAGCGTCAGCTGCGGCACCGAAGAGCCGCTGGAGAAGCCAAAGCCGGTGGCTCAGCTGCCGGGAAGGAGCAACACCTTCAGCCTGGGCGAGCACGAGCAGTTGGCCATCAAGCGCAAGGCCATTGGCTGTCAGACTCTGGTGACTCCGGTTCACTCCTCATCGAGTCAAACCACAACAGCCACAGTCCGCTCCACTGGAGCTCAGGTCACGCCGGAGCAGCAGCAGATGGCTACGCAATGCGCACGCGTGGAGTCGACCAGCCGGCAGACGGATACTACAGGACTGCAGCGACTCACCCGCAGCAGCGTCAAGGCGGAGCAGCTGATGGCGCCAGTGACACGCCCATCGACCTGCCACGCCGGCAGCAACACGGAGCCGCAGCCATTGTCCAAGCCGGAGCGCAGCACGGTTCACTCCGCTTGTAATACGGAGCAGGTGCGCAAGCGAGACGTTGGCTGTGGCGACATCGTCAAGCCGCACATCTCGATTGCCTGTGCAGCCAACTACTGTGATTCCTGCAAGGAGGCCATCCAGGTGCTGGCCAAGGACTTCTCGCAAGCGGAGACCAGCGAATTGGCTCCTGCTTCGCCAGTTGCCGCAACTGCAGCCTCTCCCACTGCTAGTGCGACAGGAGTGCGACGCTCCACATCGGCGGACTCACGCATACCGCGACCCAAACATCTCACTAGTCCCAGCCCGGTGCGCAGGCAGTTCCAGCGACAGAATACTTATACGCTGCCAACGGCCGCAGGAGCGCCCACGACTCCAAAGAGTCCAAAGGCGGAACGAAAAACGCTTTTGAGGTGAGTAAAGGGAAAGGGGAATGCGAAGGGGAAGAGGAATACAAGTAATTATACTCCTTCACAATTTGAAATGAGTATATTAGTTTAGTGCGTCCTTCCTTCTGTTTGTCCGCATGAATGCAAATCACTTAGCCGCTATTGAAGTTACAGACGAATATATATTCATGAGCACCCTCGTCTGATGTTGTTATGACTTTCCCGACATTCCCACAAGGTTCCTGGAATTTCGGAAAATGCATTTTCTGGTATCTCAGAAACCATTTTATTGAAGAATTGAAATTTGTAATAGATATTCGCGTTGATCAACAAAGATAACAAATATATTGTTGATATATCTACGCCCGTGGTGTGGCAAATCGGCCATCTCGACCGTACAGTTTTATAGCTAGAACCTCAGAATTTAACATGTCGGCTACTATAAACTTAAAAATCGACGAAAAATATTCTGGTTTATTTTGAGCACTATTGATGCAATAACTAGAATTGGGTTGATAACGCAAAATTTAAAAAATATGGTGGATATATCTAAATGAAAAGCAGTTGTGGCATATCAGGAAACTGTATCTGCTTTAATTTTAAAGCTAGATTCATAGAATTTAAAAATGTTCAGATCGACGAAAAAATTACAAGTCTAAGCAGAAAATTTAACGACTGAAGTAATATTGACAGCCTGTATTAATTCACCAAAAACTATATATATTTACCAGTTGAGAGCGCGGCAAATCAATAACTAGTAACTAATTGTTTTACGGCAACAATAGTTGTATAACGTGCTCGCTCCACTGTGCCTCGGAAACTCTCGCTCTCAAACGAAATTGATTTGAACGACGTAGATTTCGCCTAACAACATTTTATAAACATTTAAATAGTTTTGTTCCACTTGAGTAGCTTTTCTCAAACTAACTACTACATTTGCTCCACTGTATCACACAAAAGCTTTCACTACAAGCTTTTAGCCAAGTCACAAACCAAGCGCACGCAGTTGCGTGTCATGCGCACTGCTTTCAACTCCAATTCGGAGTCCGAATTTCTGATGTGTGCCAACCTGGTCGCATTGACCTTCAGGCTCAGTTTTCGTTTTTGCTTTGGCGCGTTTGCAGCTTCGCTTGGTTTATCGACTTTTTGTTTATTGTTTGGCTTTTCGTTTTTCTCATGGTGTTCTCAATGTTTTCCGGCCTGAGCAGCTTCACCTGCTACCCGCTGGTGGTTAGCGGCTGCTCCGTGCTGCTCCTAACGTGCGTTGGAAATCAAGAGCTTGGCTTAAAGTTATAAAAATTTTCCTTAACTTAATTTCTCTTACATCAACAGCTCGCTGCAGGAGAAGCCGCCGAGCGCTGCGCTGGACGCGTCGCCGGAGTCGCAGAGTTTCATCAAACAGCCGTCCAGTAAGTCAACAGCCACGTCCAAGGATCTGGACTTCACCCAGATGGGTGACGATGAGCTGATTGTGCGCGAGGAGAAGCGTGTCAGCATTAGCTGGTCTCGCGATGCCTCGCCAGCACCGCTGATGACATCGTCGGCCACGACGACCACCAGCACCAAGTCCGCCTCGCCGGAGCAGGCGTCCAGTGACTCCAATGTGGAGCGCGAGATATCGCAGGGCGCGCGCAAGAAGTCCAGCACGCCGCTCAAGTCTAGTCAAAGCGAGGGCTCCCAGGTGACCGTCATCGAGCGGAAGGCAGAGGAAGCGGAGCCAAGCACAAAAGAGGAGCGGCCGCCCACCAAGGCACAGCTGCATCAGCTGGCACAGGCGCCAACGGAGCCCAGGCAAAAGTAAGTTTTGGCAGCTTAAGATTTATGTAAACTTTTTATTATTTTATAAATTTTTTAAGTTGTATATATAAATATCCTATTTTATTTTTATTATTATTTTTTTTATTTGTAATATTTTTATACCCTGAACCCATTAAAAATGGGAAATCAGGGTATAATGGTTTTGTTAAAAGTATGTAACAGGCAGAAGGAGGCGTGGCAGACCCCATAAAGTATATATATTCTTGATCAGGGCGACAAAAAAAGTTGATCTAGCCCTGTCCGTCTGTCTGTCTGTCTGTCCGTCTGTCCGTCTGTCCGTATGTTTGAACGCGTCGATTTCAGAAGATATAGGAGCTAGAGACTTGAAATTTGAAACTGTAGGTCCGTATATTGCACGCGCAGATCAAGTTTATTTTTTTAAATCGATAACTGCTTCTGTTTTTTTGTTATCGATAAAAAACCTTATCGAAAATCAGTTATAAAATTATATCTTCTACACCTTTGAAGATAGAGTCTCCAAATTTAAAATGTAGAATCATGTGTATTTTTAAGATTTTCGGTTTTTGTCATATTTCACCCCCCACCCCTCATAACACCCCCTTTTCTACAAGTTTGCAAAAACCGTATTTCAAATACTAGAGACTTGTGAGTTGATACATACACACATTTTAATGTTATTATCACGGTCTAAAAGTTTTATCAAGATTGTCCGTCTACAAAAAAAGTTATTAAACAATTAAGTTCTCAAAGTAAGCTCACATGGCAGCCCATGCCTGTTTATACGTGCGTGCTTATGTGTGTATGTGTGTGTGCATGTGTAAGTAGAAGTGGAACGACGAATTATTAAAATATTAGTTCCTGGAAGGGTTCAGGGGATCTCGTAGTCGAGCAGTCTCGACTAGAGCTTTTTTACTTGCTTTAATTTAATTTAATTTATGTTTTGTTTTTATTTTTATTTATTTTTCAATATTTTAAATCTTTTTTTTTTGTTGGTTTTTATATTATTATTATTGTTTAATTTTTATTTTTATTTTTAATTGTTTTTTATTTCCCTTTAAGTTATTATTCATTTACTTATTTTTGAAAATTTTTATTTCTTTTTACGTTACTATTATTTTTTTTATGTATTTTTAACTTTTAATTTTGGTTTCTCTTTGTGCTATTATTATTTTTATTTTTATTTTTTTTTTATTTTTCTTGTTATTATTATTATTATTTAATTAATTTTGCAATTTATATATTTATTTATTTTTATTTATTTTTTTTATTTTATTTTTATTTTTATTTTTTTAATTATTTATTTTTGTTTTTGTTCTTTTTTATAATTTTTTTTATTTATTATTATCTTTTAAATTTATTTTGTATTTATTTGTTTTTGTATTCCTTGTAATTTTATAATTTATATACCTACTTATATATTTCTATCCACCCTCAGATCTGAGTTGGCCAAGGAGCTGAAGGAGGCCCTGAAAGTTATCAGCGATTCGCTGCTTAAGAAACTGGGCTCTCGGCCAATTACCTCGTTCAGCCTGAAGGCGTCCAAGGCCACCATTAGCGACCACTGGTTCCGCATATCCAGCACGGCCACATCCAATCCCCACGAGGTGGAGGACTATTTGGACTACTTTGAATCTCTGTCGGTGCCACTCTTGGAGTATTGTGTCAACCTCTCCGATAGCAATGTGAGCAGGAGGCTTTCAGGCAGACTTTGACTTGAATTTTAATATAATCTCTGTTGGTTTCCAGGGCAACACGGCCATGCACTATGCGGTCTCGCATGGCAACTTTGACGTTGTGTCCATACTGCTGGATTCCAAGGTTTGCAATGTAAACCAAATGAATAACGCTGGATACACGTGCGTCATGCTCGTCTCGTTGGCCAAGCTGAAGCAAGCGGCGCATCGGACAGTCGTGGAGCGACTGTTTCAGATGGCCGATGTCAACATACGAGCCAAGAAGGTAGGTAAAGGCATGCCAACTGATTGATGGGCAGCTGTATGACTCATATTGTTTTATTAATTGCTGTTCCCACTAACTCACCTCATGCCCGCTCCTTTGTCCACACACCGTTTGCAGCACTGCCAAACCGCTTTGATGCTAGCTGTGTCGCATGGTAACGGCGACATGGTGGAAATGCTGCTCGAGGCTGGCGCCGATATCAATATACAGGATGAGGATGGCAGCACGGCGCTGATGTGCGCTGCCGAGCACGGACGAGTGGACATTGTGAAGCATTTGTTGTCGCAGCAGGAATGCGATTCACTAATCCAGGATGTGGTAAGTTTCTGCTAGGAGTCTTAGATAAACTCTTCTTATGCCAACTTCCTTTTTATATCCAGGATGGCAGCACGGCCTTCAAGATCGCCTGGCAGGCCGGACATCGCGACGTGGGCTTGCTGCTCTATGTGCACGAGCAAATGCTGCGCAGCAAGCTGCCCAATCGTGGGGAGCCCGTGCGCAAGTCTTTGCCATTGCCCGCACGGCCCAAGCAACCAAAGTGAGCCGGAAGCGGAAATGGAGAAGCGCTGCCGGGCAGCCATTTTTTTGTATTAGCGGCCAAAATGTCGAACAAAACACATTAGTGGTAAGATTTTGAATTAGCATTTCGTAGCGCTGCCTAGGGAAAATATTTAGCTAAAGCATTCCATATCAAGTCAAGCTTAACTGTAAAACCAACAAGCAACAATTGTTCATAATTTAGCTAATAGTTACAACACAAACAAAAGGCGCAAACAATTCTTTTTAATGTTATCTTTAAGTTGTATTTAATTTATTCTCTTATTAATTTTGTTTAATGTCTAAAAAGCTCACAACTTAACATAATTTGTGCAAAAATACATAACTAATTCTAAGTTCTATAATAATGCAACTAAAATCAAATGGAAAATTGTCAAAACTTAACTACGAATTAATTAATTAATTAGTTATACAATAATTTACATTTTCTTTTAAGCCTACAAGAAAATACTAAAAATATGCAAAAAAAAAAAAAAAATACTACATTAACCTGGGCTACACGAGGTAGCAGCCATAAAACAACCATATCAGCAAACGACAATGCAAAAAACGAAAAAAATGAAAACTTTAACAAAACACAATTGTAAACAATAAATTAAAATGTAATTAAATTATTTTTGCAGAGCTACTTACAATAAAACTAAAAAATAAATATATGTATAAAAATAAACATGTGGTTGATAAATAACTATTTATGGGAGTTTTGGCTACCCAAGCGTAGCACCAATTTAGTCAAAAAAAAAGTATACGTCTATTCAAATCTAATGCGGCATATTGTATTTAATAGTATATATACTTATATATTATGTATCTATATGTGTCTGTATGTATTCATTTTACGATCAACTATTTTAGAGCATTTTAAATAAATAAAATTTATGTTATGTTTAGTTTGTGCTTAGCTGCAAATCATTTTTTTTCACAGATATTAACTTTTATTCTGAGTTTATTTAAAGAGGGGCTAGAATATTGATTTTATTTTATTATATACATATATATGTAGTATTTTAAATGAAAATTTCTCAAATTCTTGGTTTTTTTATATTTTTTTTTTATTTATTTTTTTTTTATTTTAGTTATTTATTCGAATTTTCATGCTTTCTAAATTAAAATTTTTTTGCGTAATTTTTTAAGTATGTAGACAGGGCTATCAATATTCAACGGACCCATCTGAGGTTGCCCATATTCAACGGAGTATATATAATTTTTTTCCCTCTAACTTTAATTTGAATAATTTTAATTTTTTTTTTTTCAAATTTACATATATATTTATTTTATTTGATATACATTTTTAAAGTTTAATATATTCTAATGTATACATACATATTCACTTCATTCTATATATAATATTTAAAATTTTGTAAAGTAAATTTTGTTTTCATGTATATTTATAATTTATAAATGAATATAAATATACATATTTTTTATTTTTCTACTTAAATAATTTACTTAAATATTCAATTCAATTTAATTTCATATTTAGCCATAAATTATGTTTATTTACCAAAATTTTATTTTATATATCTAAAATTAAAATTATTGGTTTGAATATTCACAACAATATATTTTCATTCTTCAATATTATTCTAAGCATTTGAACATTTGTTAATACTTTTTGATATTGTGAAGTATTTGTTTATGAAATTATCATTTAAATTTTAAAATTTTGTATTGTTTTATCCTAGCCTTTTATGTGAATACTTACTTTTAAATATTTTCATATTTCGATACTCTTATTAACATTTAAGCCTTTGCCACCTTGCTTAATATAATTATCATTTGTTTTTTAAATTCTTTAATAATTTAGTTTATTTATTTATTAATTTTATCAATTTTAAATATTTAATACACTTAAATATCAGTAGACTTTTGTTAAAATTTTCTTATTTATATATTTTTCACATTTGATCATCACCTCTTTCTTTGCGAGCATTTAACTTAGAGTTCTGTAAGTCCAACTAAACTTTATTCACCTTTTAAATTCATTTTGCGAAGATTTTAATTGGGAGTCACAGTCGATTAGACCGCACGCTCCTCCAGACCGGGCTCGACCACGCCCAGAGGCGTTAGCTGCAATGCGATGCCGTCCTCTAGGCTGACCAAAGGTCGTCTCGAGTTCAAAGTGAACTCGAACTCCAGCAGCAGCAGAGCGAGTGCCACACGCAGTTGCAGCTCTGCGAATCGCATGCCAATGCAGTTCCGCACTCCGGAGCCGAAGCCGAACCATGTGCTCTGCTCCTTGAAGGAGTCACGCGGACTGCCCCAGCGCTCGGGCTTGAACCGGTCTGGCTCCGGGTAATACTCGGGATCGTTGTGGATGGCGTGCGTCGGGATGATCACGAATATCTCCTTGACTAGCATGTATTTCATGTGATCCGGCACCACGTAGTCGTTGAGGCAGCGTCTCATTATGTAGGGCGTGATGGGATGCATTCGAAGGGTTTCGAGTATGACGTGACCCATGAGCGTTAGGGATTGCACGCACTCGTAGCTGAGGTGGTTCTGGTGCTTGTCCATGGCCTGCTTCAGCTCCTGGCGCAACTGTCGCTGCACCTCCGGGTTGAGGGCCAGCTCGTAGAGGGCGAGGGACAAGGTGTTGGCTGTCTGCTCGTAGCCCGCCTTGAGGAAGACGAATGCATGAGCTGCCAGCTCGTGTTGCAGATGCGCCTTCAGCTCCTTGTCCGCCTCGTACTCGTGCGTGGTCAGCTCCACTGCCTTAATGTCCAGCAGCAGCTGTAGATAGTCCTTTCGCCGCTCACCCGACGCCTCCCGCTGCGCCACAATGTCCTCGAGGAGTTTCAGAAAGTAATCCTCAGCCGGCTTGGGCGTTTGACGCAGGCGCAGCTTTCGACAGAAGTTGGGAAAGCGTATCATCAGCAGATTCATTAGATATCCGTGCTTTCGCTTGCTTAGCGCCAGCTCCGTCATCTGCTCAAACTCATCCAGAGAGTACTTCTGTCGCTGCTCGGCATTGACTCCAAAAACACAGCTGGCCAGCGTGGAGAGCACATAGCGTCGCATCAGCTTCTGTATGTGCAGCGTCGAGTGTGACTGCTTCATCAGCGTCGTGCTGACAGTCAGCAGCAGCTGCTCGGCCTCCTCGTAGAGGCTGCCGTACAGCCAGGCCATGCGATCCCGCTCGAAGCTGGGATCCAGCTTCTGGCGCATCTCCTTCCACTTGTTGCCCCGCAAGCCGTACAAATCGCCCGACAACGGGTCCGTCTTCTGATTGCAGTAAATGCCTCGATCATTGAAATTCCAGAAATCTTTGATCATTATCTGTCGTATCAGCTCGCGATCGAGCACCAGGGCACGCGGCTGAAGCAGCGCATAGAAGCCGCAGAACGGACCGCTGCCCTTGAACTTGTTGTAGATGGTCGTGTAGTGAGCGGTCTTCATGGCGTCGGTGCTGAGCGACTGCGTGACGAGCTGCTTGATGATGGGCCAGAGCTTCTTCGGCCTCTCGTGCGGTATGTCCAGATAGCGCCAGTAGTCGCGCTGATAACGAGCGGCCATGAACAGAAGTATCAGCAGAGCGAGCACGATTAGGCCTAATATCATAAAAATTATCCACATGTCATTCATTTTCATGTTTTCTGGGGCTTGAGTTATACACAGCAATTAGCAATCCGCAAATACATATAGGCAGGCACTATATACAGATATAAACAGATGATATATATGTAGTATATATATTAATCACAATATCACAATTTTGGGCAGTCACTGAAGTGACTCTTTTCGGGGCCGGAAGCCGTATCCGTCAATGATCTAATGCGAGACGCGGACGCGTTCTCAGCGACAAGCTGAATCTGTTACGTTCATTACCAAAGCGCGCCGTTCGACTGAGTGCAATTGAGTAAAACATATTTACGATACGCTCCGAGCCATGGTGAGCTTTTCACTTTGAGAGGGAACAGGGAAGGGGGAGGAGATGGGGGGGAGTGTGGGGTACTTGGAGTGCGCTACACTACAGCCATTGCTGCTTATGGCTTGACTTGGCTTAAACACGCTTCGAGTGGGCGTGCGAGTGAGGCCAACAAACAGTCTCAGTCTCAGTCGCAGTCGCAATCGCAGTGTGACTAACTCCGAGTGTAGGATGAATCCATGATTCGACTATGAAAAACAAAAGCACAAATAATCCGGCTAAAGAGAGATCAATTATAGCGAAATTGTCTCTCAGTGTAGCGCATTTCGTCAGTCACTGCGACAGAGCGAACAGAAATCAATTTAAAGTTCATTTTCGTTTGTTATCAGTTTTTGTACAACTTTTTATATTGTTGCTTTTGTTGTTATAGATAAAAGAGCAGTTGTTACCTTTGAAAATTTCTATAGTATTCGGTTTGAGGTGGGGTTATCTCAATTAAAAGTCGAGCAATAAACTAATTGCACCGAGTCAAACAACTATTTGCTCAATGAGCAAAAGCAAATAAATACCAAATGCTCCTTATCGGCTGGGAGTGCCTCTATATAGATTTTAACTGTATTTTATAAATCACCCAATCAATCAGATTTCATGTGAGCGAATCTAATTGAGTGCTCTTCAAAAACTACTCTCTGGAAATTACTCTCGATGTACTTGTTCAGATGACCTGCTGAATTTAACATTCAATTAGCGCTTTAATGCTACAACAAAAACGAAATATTTAATAATAGAAGATGGTGAACGACTAAGAGATATCCTACAATGAATATTGTTAAATTATGTTAACAAATTTGTGGTCTATAAGATTAAGAAATAAGTAAATCAATTTAGTTTGCTTATTCCTCGTAAAATAGTTTCTAATGTCTTCTTCATTTTACATAGTATATATTATAAATTTTATAAATATTCCCTTTCTTAATCATTTTTATAAAAATTCACATAGATATCGCAAACAAAAATAAACACTATAGTTATTTATTTTAGTTCGTTTACTGCCATTATTGTTGTGTTATCCGCACTTCAAATCTAATCAATTGTCCAAATAAAATGCGACAATAGGTAAATACTAGCAGCGTTGCCGGATCATTGTAGGTAAATATAACAATTGTATACTTAAATAACTTAACATATATCACAGTGAGCCAAAAAGCTTTGCCTCACATGGCAAAATTATCGCACTACCTCTCACTATCTACGCAATGTTTAAAGTGAGCAGCTTAGCGAAAAAAGCTGTCATTGACTGCCTTACTGAGATTGCTTACATTATTTACAGGAGTCTGAAATGCATGGTGAGTAATCAGGTACAAAATTAGCAAAGTTTACTGCATTTTAGCACAACATTCTATATTAGCAACACGTTTATATTGCTGCTGATAAGAAAATAATTTGCTCTCTCATTCAGTAAATTGAATATTAATTTTTTTAAATGTTTAAAAAATTTGTAAAAATAAGATTTGCTCTTTTCATTTTATTTTATTTAATCTTTTCTTAACTAAAAATATACAAGTATATGTCAAATGTATTTGCTGGATTATTTTTTAATTTGTGTTTAATATTTATAAAAACTAAATATACTCGTATAGATCCAATTGAAAATTTGTATTAATTAATTAATTAATTAATTATATTACAATTTTCTATGCAACAAATTCATTGTGTTTTATAAAAAAATTTAAACAAATTTTAAATGATTTGAATTAAAAATGTCAATGGTATTTTTAAAGGATGAAAATTATATTTGTAAAATTTATAGAAACACAAAAAATGAAGAAAAAACAATGCAAGTAAATTCAAAATAATTGAATTAATACAGCTAGTCCAATATCTAAGAGATGAAATTCATGTTTGTTTAAATAATAGATATAAAACATGGTAAGGAATTCATAAGAATTTATTGAAAATAATTTATTGAAATAAAGTAAAATGTGTTGCGTAAAGTTAATTGTAAAAATTATATTAATACAAAAATAATTCAAGAAATGAATCAATAAACTGAGATATATTTCTAAAAGCTAAAATTAATATTAAAAAACAAATAAAAACAAATATTATATAAAAATAAAAAAATAAAAAATATAATATATATATATGAATACTTTGTAGACCTAAATCAAGTTGATTTAATTTACAAAATATATAAAATTTTTAAATTGACAATTAATAATACAAAACAAAAATCAGATTGCCACGCCTTAAATTTGCATACCTTTAGCTTAACAATCACCATTCGCTCTGTACAAAAACCTGTTAAAATAGTTTTATTAAATCATTTCATCATTATATAATAGAATATATGTATTTAGATATTCTTAAGTAAATCCATTCTTATTTTAACGGTTACTCTATCAACAATAATTATCTATGCTAAAAGTAAATTCCAGCTACTTCTGTTAAAATTTGTTTAAAAGAACCTTAGCTTCTACTACTTGCCAGTAGGTGGCGCTGCTTACAATTTGATTTTTATGAATAGCTAGCTTATTCGGCAAAAAAAAAAGCTTGAAAACGTCTACTGATAAAATATAGAAATAAAACGAGTAGGCATTGGCTAGCGTGGAATTGAGCCAGAACAGTAATCGGCAAGTGGGACCGACAATGTTTCACGAGATACCAAAAGAATACTCATTGTGACAATAGAGACAGCGCTTTATAAAGCCATGCCGGCCACCGTTTGCTGTCAGTGCTGCGCCAACATTAGCTCAGACTGCACGAATTTAGTGGATTTCGGGAGAGCAGAAAACATTTCTGATCATCATGGGTGTCGGTACGATATTGTTCACTGTGTTGATCGCGGCGGTCGGGTATCTCCTCATGCGACTGCGTCAGAATATGCAGTATTGGAAAAACAAGGGCATTCCCTGCGAGGAACCCAGCATTATAATGGGCAGCATGAAGGGAGTGCAAACTGAACGGGCATTTACAGAGATTTGGACGCATTATTACAATAAGTTCAGAGGGACGGGACCTTTTGCTGGATTTTATTGGTTCCAACAGCCAGCTGTGTTTATCTTAGAGCCCTTCCTGGTGAAGCACATTCTGATAAAGGACTTCAATAAGTTCTCCGATCGAGGCTTATTTAACAACCCCGAGGATGACCCGCTGTCTGGACAACTTTTCCTATTGGATGGCCATAAATGGAGAGCTATGAGAAATAAACTTACGTCTACTTTCACGTCTGGCAAAATGAAGTACATGTTTCCCACGGTAGTAAAGATTAGTCACGAATTCGTTGAGGTCTTTGGAGATATGGCAGATAAGTCTCCGGAGGTTGAGGTGAAAGAGCTGATGGCTCGGTTCACCACGGATGTTATCGGCAGTGTCGCCTTTGGCATTGAGTGCAGTAGTCTGAAAGATCCTGAAGCTGAATTCCGTGTCATGGGTCGTAAAGCTCTAAGTGATCAACGCAATGGTGTCTTGGGAAACATACTACTAAATAGTTTTCCCAAATTCGCACGACGTATTCATATGAAAATGACACCAGAGCACATCGAAAAGTTCTTTATGAGAATCGTTAGAGAAACAGTTGACTTCAGAGAGAAAAACAATGTTCGTCGCAATGATTTCATGGATCAACTGATTGACTTGAAAAACAATCGAATGATTAAATCCGAATCTGGAGAAGATACGAGTCTGACAATTGAGGAAATCGCTGCCCAAGCTTTCGTCTTCTTTGCTGCTGGATTCGAAACCTCATCGACTACGATGGGCTTCGCCCTCTATGAGTTGGCGCAGAATATAGATATACAGAATCGATTGAGGGAGGAGTGCAAAGAGGTTCTAGCCAGGCATAATGGGGATCTTACCTATGAGTGTATTAGGGATATGCAATATTTGAACCAGGTCATATCGGGTAAGAAAGACAGTAAAATTAACTGAAAACATAGTTATAAAATTTGCTTTTTTCAGAAACCTTGCGACTTTACACGGTTCTTCCAGTCTTGAATCGGGAATGTCGGGAGGATTTCGTGGTACCCGGATATCCGAATTATGTAATCAAGAAGGGCATGCCAGTCATCATACCTTCCGGCCCCATGCATCGTGATGAAAAGTTATATCCTGAGCCAAATCGCTTCAATCCAGATAATTTCGAGCCAGAAAAAGTCAAGAATCGCGACTCTGCGGAGTGGCTTCCCTTCGGAGATGGACCACGAAACTGCATAGGAATGCGTTTTGGAGAAATGCAGGCTCGCATTGGCCTTGCAATGCTTATCAAGCACTTCAAGTTTGCAGTGTGCGATAAGACAACGATACCCATTAAGTATAACAAAAAGAGCTTCTTGATAGCCAGCGAGGGTGGAATTTACCTAAATGTAGAGCGAGTCTAGAAGCTGTTGCAACAGTATATCATAAAGCTTGTATAAGAGACCTTCGGCAGGAAATAAGTTGTTTCAGACTATTTTGTTATTTATTTATAAAACTAAACAATAAACTGTGAGGCCAAAAGATTTAATACGATTGCAAATCAAAAGATGTATAATAATTTCGGAGTAATATAAGCCAGCAAAGGGAGATTTACTTACTAAAGTACATAGATATATTTCTAGATACACATTAGTCATGAATAATAAAAAACAAAGAAGCTTCTGCAACTATTTTTGTCTGTATACCTTATTATCATATGAACCTATGAATCTTAAGAAAGCATCTTCGCTGTCAGTCAGTGTGCCAATCAGTTAGTATTTTGTATTATTTTTTATTAAATTTAGTAATGTGTATATTTTAGTAGATATTTCTGAGCTTTCTGTGTTGCAAGCACTTGTACATGGGCTTGACTGTCGTTTAGTCAAGTCATTTAAAATGATATAAATTAATTTTAAATAAGTTTTGCTTATCAATTAATCCAGCAAGGCTTAGCGTGTTAAGTTTCTTTGTGTTTATAATGCACATGCTTATAATTAATTATTCATTCTAAGTGTCTTATAAAAAGATTTGCAAAGTAATTTGACTATATGAAAAATTTGCAATTTAAAATTTGAATGGTTCAAATAAATAAATTATCTAGTCAAAAAAATAAATAAATAAATAAAAATAAAATAATTATTAATTAAATAAATAAAATAAAATAAATAAATCAAAAAAAAAAAAAAAAAAAAATATATAATATATAATAATATAATAATAATAAATAAATGAGATAAAAGCAATTGGCCGAATGAATGAATAAATCTCATAGAGAATATTCAAGGAAACAAAATCGAATTGATATGAGTGTAAACGAGATTTTCAAAGTTATAAAAATGAATTGCCTCAAAAAACAAATTTGTAATAAACTTTAGTTTACATTAAGTAAAATTTAAATCAAAATTAAACAAAACTTTTTACAACTTTAATAAAACTATTTATGACTTTGTATTTTAAGCAGCTTTATAGAGGTTAATATTAAGCAATGATACTAAAATACATAAATACAACTGTAGCTAATAAAAAAATCACAGTAGTAAAAACATTTTTTGGAAAACAAAATCTAATCTGTTAAATTTTATTATTATCGTATTTAAAAATAAATATACATTTTTAAATTTGTATCTAAAAAACAGCAAACATTAATTTAATGCTAACTAAACATCTGTTATTTCGTCACATTAGCATGACAGAAACTAGAATTCATTCTTTAAGCGTAGATTCATTTTATATATCTTACTTGATCAAATGATTAAAGTTCCCATTGTACGTTGGCATCACTACTGCCAAAGACCATTGCCGAAATATAATGAATAATATATAGATATACTGAGTTACACCCCTTCTTGTAATTGATATTTTATTATAATCATAAAATAAACAAAAACATAATGCCATTAATTAATTTTATTGGAATCATACACTTCACTTATATATAAAAATAATAAAATTATAGCACTATATCTAAGCAAATTGATTTACGTACTTGAGCATTTGTGCATAACGATTACAATTGATAATTATAACTAATCGCAGTATACAAGTTTCGTTTACCGGTATTTATCTACCAGCATTTTGTACTGTCATGCAGACTATGCTTCTATCAGCCAATAAATATGAGAACCGCGTTCAGTGCGGCTCTCAGTGTGCCACGAATGTTAGTTTGCGACGGACACGACCATGGCTATCGGCGTTTTACTGCTCACGGCAGCTGTTTCCCTATTGGGCTACTTCTTCTTGCGAATGCGCCATAGACTTCAGCATTGGAAAAATGCGGGCATTCCCTGCGAGGAACCCAACATTGTGATGGGCAGCTTGAAGGGCGTGCAAACTGAGCGATCTTTCCTGGATATTTGGATGCGGTATTATAGTAAATTCAGGGGAACTGGACCTTTTGCGGGATTTTATTGGTTTCAACGTCCAGCTGCGTTTATCTTGGAGCCCTTCCTGGTGAAACACATTCTGATAAAAGACTTTAATAAATTCACGGACCGTGGTTTCTATAATAATCCTGAGGATGACCCGCTGTCTGGACAACTTTTCCTATTAGATGGCCAAAAATGGAGATCTATGAGAAATAAGCTTTCATCTACTTTCACGTCTGGCAAAATGAAGTACATGTTTCCCACGGTAGTAAAGATTAGTCACGAATTCGTTGAGGTCTTTGGAGATATGGCAGAGAAGTCTCCGGAGGTTGAGGTAAAAGAGCTGATGGCTCGGTTCACCACGGATGTTATCGGCAGTGTCGCCTTTGGCATTGACTGCAGCAGCCTCAAGGATCCTGAAGCTGAATTCCGCGTCATGGGTCGTAGTGCATTAAACGATCAGCGTCACGGAACCCTGGGAATTGCAATACTGAATAGTTTTCCCAACTTTTCACGACGAATTCACCTGAAAATGACACCAGAACACATCGAAAAGTTCTTCATGCGAATCGTTAGAGAAACTGTTGACTACAGAGAGAAAAACAATGTTCGTCGCAATGATTTCATGGATCAGTTGATTGACTTGAAAAACAATCGAATGATTAAATCCGAATCTGGAGAAGATACGAGTCTGACAATTGAGGAAATCGCTGCCCAAGCTTTCGTCTTCTTTGCTGCTGGATTCGAAACCTCATCGACTACGATGGGCTTCGCCCTCTATGAGTTGGCGCAGAATATAGATATACAGAATCGATTGAGGGAGGAGTGCAAAGAGGTTCTAGCCAGGCATAATGGGGATCTTACCTATGAGTGTATTAGGGATATGCAATATTTGAACCAGGTCATATCGGGTAAGAAAGACAGTAAAATTAACTGAAAACATAGTTATAAAATTTGCTTTTTTCAGAAACCTTGCGACTTTACACGGTTCTTCCAGTCTTGAATCGAGAATGTCTGGAAGATTTCGTGGTACCGGGATATCCGAATTATGTGATCAAGAAGGGAATGGCGGTCATCATACCTGCAGCAGCTATGCATCGTGACGAAAAGTTATATCCTAAGCCAAATCGCTTCAATCCAGATAATTTCGAGCCAGAAAAAGTCAAGAATCGCGACTCTGTGGAGTGGCTTCCCTTCGGAGATGGACCACGAAATTGCATTGGAATGCGGTTTGGAGAAATGCAGGCTCGGATTGGTCTTGCAATGCTCATTGAGAAGTTCAAGTTTTCAGTGTGCGATAAGACAACGATACCCATTGAATATAACAAAAAGAGCTTCTTGATAGCCAGCGAGGGTGGAATTTACCTGAACGTAGAGCGAGTCTAGTAGTGGTTGTTGTATTTATAAACCCTGCTAAATTTTATAAAACATTTACGAAGCAAGATTTGCGGGCAAAGTGATGAATTGAGATAAAAGACAATTTATCAAAGAGCTGGAATTCAAAATCTTGCTTCCCACTTTTTTTTCTGTTTAATATCTTGTATTAAACTGATATTTATTGATAATGCAGAATCAATATATACTCTACAAAATATATCTAAGAAAGGGATGAAACAGCAAGCTTAGCAGTAACAATATTTTTAGGATAATATTTGTTTAAAAATACATTTAATTTTTGTCGTTTTTATAAAACATGAATAAATTTGTTTATTTACAATATCGAAAACTAATCTAATGCTTTTTGAACACATATTAATCCACCACTAATAAATTGCTTTATGTTGCAAAAAATTGCATTTAAAAAAAAAAATAAAATAAAATAAAAATAAATAAAATAAAAAACAAAAGAAAAACGGGTCGTTTAATTTTTTTATTCTTATATTTTATATTAATTTTTTTCCTTTTAATGATTTAATTTGTGCAAAGTGTTTCATTCTCTAAAGTCTAAAAAAAAACTATTGTGATTTCTGAAACGGTAAATTGAATTCTTTTCATATTTTAAATACATTTTACGATATTTGCAGTGAAAAAAAAAAATAAAAACTCCCACTGTGCGTTTGCAGTGCACATCACAAAACACACCCAGAACGAAGTGAATGATAAATAGACAAACACACAGACTCGGGCGTTTTTTTTTATATTTAGTATTTTATAATATATTATATAATATATTTACCATCTATATTTTATATATCATATATTATATATTTTAAAATATTTGCATTATATCTATAACAAATACACTTGAGCCATGCATAAGATTACTACTGATAATTGAATAAAGCTTTTTTATTTGTCGGCATTCCATTTCTGTCACCCGTATTTGGTATTGTTATGTACACAATGAAAGCTTCGACCGGCTATTTAATATACAAACCCCGTTGAGTTGCTCTCAGTATATCGTGAATGTTAGTTTGCGACGGGCACGATCATGGCTATCGGCATTTTACTACTCACAGCAGCGCTTGCCCTCTTGGGCTATCTATACTTGCGAATGCGTCGTAATATACAGCACTGGCAAAATGCGGGTATTCCATGCGAGGAGCCCCACATTCTAATGGGCAGCTTGAAGGGCGTGCAAACTGAGCGATCTTTTCTAGACATTTGGATGCAGTATTATAGTAAATTCAGGGGAACTGGACCTTTTGCCGGATTTTATTGGTTCCAACGGCCAGCTGTGTTTATCTTGGAACCTTTCTTGGTGAAACATATTTTAATAAAAGACTTTAATAAATTCACGGATCGTGGTTTCTACAATAATCCTGAGGATGACCCGCTGTCTGGACAACTTTTTTTATTGGATGGCCAAAAATGGAGATCTATGAGAAATAAACTTACGTCTACTTTCACGTCTGGCAAAATGAAGTACATGTTTCCCACGGTAGTAAAGATAAGCCACGAATTCGTTGAGGTCTTTGGAGATATGGCAGAGAAGTCTCCGGAGGTTGAGGTGAGAGAGCTGATGGCTCGGTTCACCACGGATGTTATCGGCAGTGTCGCCTTTGGCATTGAGTGCAGCAGCCTCAAGGATCCTGAAGCTGAATTCCGCGTCATGGGTCGTAGTGCATTAAACGATCAGCGTCACGGAACCCTGGGAATTGCAATACTGAATAGTTTTCCCAACTTTTCACGACGAATTCACCTGAAAATGACACCAGAACACATCGAAAAATTCTTTATGCGAATCGTTAGAGAAACTGTTGACTACAGAGAGAAAAACAATGTTCGTCGCAATGATTTCATGGATCAGCTGATTGACTTGAAAAACAATCGAATGATTAAATCCGAATCTGGAGAAGATACGAGTCTGACAATTGAAGAAATCGCTGCCCAAGCTTTCGTCTTCTTTGCTGCTGGATTCGAAACCTCATCGACTACGATGGGCTTCGCTCTTTATGAACTGGCCCAGAATGAGGACATACAGAACCGATTAAGGGAGGAGTGCAAAGAAGTTCTAGCCAAGTACAACGGTGATCTTACCTATGAGTGTATCAGAGACATGCAGTATTTGAACCAGGTCATATCGGGTAAGCAAGATAAGTCTTAGCTAAAAATTGAGTTAAGCTAATACATTATTTCTTTCAGAAACTCTCCGACTTTACACGGTTCTTCCAGTCTTGAATCGGGAATGTCTGGAGGATTTCGTGGTACCCGGATATCCGAATTATGTGATCAAGAAGGGCATGCCAGTTCTGATACCGTCGGCGGCCATGCATCGTGATGAAAAGTTATATCCTGAGCCAAATCGCTTCAATCCAGATAATTTCGAGCCAGAAAAAGTGAAGAATCGCGACTCTGTGGAGTGGCTTCCCTTCGGAGATGGACCCAGAAATTGCATTGGAATGCGTTTTGGAGAAATGCAGGCTCGCATTGGCCTTGCAATGCTTATCAAGCACTTCAAGTTTGCAGTGTGCGTTAAGACAACGATACCCATTAAGTATAACAAGAAGACCTTCCTGGTGGGCAGCGAGTCTGGCATTTATCTGAAAGTAGAGCGGGTTCAATAAAACAATAATAACAAATCAGACTTAATGTATAATAAAACGAGAGGGCTGTAGATCTTTGCTATATATGTATAATTATATATTTTTATATTTAATTGTAGTATGTATATATTAAAATTATATTTTGCTTTGTATTCGGATTAAATTCCACAAAATACTTTTGCTACTGACTGTTGAATAGTGCGTAGATCCCAGTTAAATACATTCGAATAATAATAGCATGTATGACGTCATGTCTACTATTATAAATATCTGCGTCATATCATAGCACATATTTTTAATTGTTTATAAACATATTTTTATTGTTACATTGACAGAGTGTGGAATCTAAAGTAGCTAAAGTTCATTCACAATTCGTATGTGAAATGAGAGAGAATAGTTAAGTGCTGAGCTTTAAAAAGCTTTACTCTCGCAGTTGTTCTCTCTCTCTCTCTCTCTTTGATCGGCATCACAAGCTAAAGAACGTTACGTCAGTTTAATTATAGTATCAATATTTACTGTAAACCAGTTTTGATGCTAAATTTAGTATTACGCTTGGTTTGTTCTTATCAATAGTAAAAATAAAGCTTAAATATAAAAAAATTACAAACAATTTGTCAATAGTGAAATAAATAATCAGTTAACTAGACAGCTTGCTTTGAGTGCGCTTCTTAGTTTAATGGCTCCAGCTGTAGCCGGAATTCCTTAGGGTGCAGCAGAAACGAATGATTCTTGAACTGCATCGGCTGTGGGGTGTCGGGCGCTAGGCTAAAGCGAAAATTGCGTATTAGCGTGATGAGACCCACGGCCAGCTTCATGCGGCCGAATCGCATGCCGATGCAGATGCGAGGCCCCTGGCCGAAGGGCAGGTAGGCACAGGTGGGTCGCTGCTGTATGGCCTCCTCTGTGAAGCGCTCGGGCTGGAACTTTTCGGGCTCCGGATAATAGGCCGCATCATGATGTATGGAGTAGACGGGTATGATCAGCTGTGAGCCAGCTGGCAAATAGTGCTTAGGATAATTGGGCACCTCAAAGTGGGCATTGACGCGACGCAAGTGCTCCGAGGCAACGGGATACAGGCGAAGGGTTTCTGAGGGACGATGGAGAGATCATGGAATAACAAAGGATTTTCCTTTCTTTTTCTGCTTACCCGACATCACCTGCTCCAGATATTTCATCTTCTGCATAGCCTCGTAGGTAAGCTCTCCGTTCTCCCCATAATTGGCAATGACTTCCTCAATCTCCTCCCTCAGCTGACATTGGATATCCTCATGCCGTGCCAACTCGTACAGGGCAAGGACGAAGGCTGTGGCCGTCGTCTCAAAGCCCGCTACGATAAACACGTACATCTGGGCGGCGATCTCGTTGATGGTCAGGCCCTCGGCTGTGTCACCTCGATCGTATTTCTGTTTCATCTCCACCATGATGTCAACCAGATCATTGCGCTTAATATTGTGCGCTTCCCTGTAGCTGATGGTGTCCTTGACCAGCTTCATGTAGAAGGCCTCCACGTCGGCTGGCGTTCGCTTGATGTGCAGCTTGAGGCTGAGCTCGGGAAAGAGCAGACAGAATAGGTAGTCGATGCGTTTCTTTAGCATCGCATTCAGGCCCATCTGCACGAAGGGCGCCTTGGGATCGCGCAGACTGTTGCACTCCAGGCCGAAGATGGCGGTGCCGATGGTGTCCATCGTGTAGCAGGCCAGCAGCTTGGTCACCTCCAAGGCGGCTGCCTGTCCGGCACAGTGCTCCTGCACCACACTGGACAACTCCCGAGCAATGCGGAGCACCGATGGAAACATCAGCTTCATCTTTGCACCACTGAAGATGGGCGTCAGGCGGGGTCGCAGATTGTGCCACCTGGGACCGTCGATGGCGAACAGATGCGCCGAGAGGGGATCGTCCTGTTCATTATAAAACAGACCTCGACTGTCGAAGTTGCTAAAGTCCTTGATGAAGATCTGCTTCAATAGTTCCATATCCGTAATAACATACATGGGTTTCATGAAGAAGTACAAGCCGAAAAACGGCCCAGAGTCCTTGTACTTAATATAAAGTTTCTGCAGCATTTGCGAGGTGTGTTTGGTAATTCGCCAGCCAAAAATATTGCCAAACACTGGCAGAGGATCATCGTGCGGAATGCCGCGACGTTTCAAGTAGGATAAGCGATGTCGCATCCACAGATAGAACGCGATCAGGATGCACGCGACGAGCGAAATTGTGGCGGACATATCACTTGGAACAAATAGCTGGGACTGGGTAGCAGAGCTAGAGCTCTGAGGCTTTTATAGTAGCTGCTCTGGCTCGTTGAGGGGGTCAGGATCCCCATATAAGTTTATGATGTTGGGTACTGGGTTCATCTAAAATTCTTTGTATATAATGCTGTGCTAGCTCAACACTCAAATCGAGCGAGATTTTACATAGGTAGGCAGTTTAAAATAGTATGATAAAAGATTTGAAAATGCTAAACTTAACTAGAAAACTTTGAACTTAAGTTATCAAAATACTAGAGACATTAAAATAAATTCTTTATGGTTTTTGATTTAGTGTAAGCATACAAGTATGTGTGCTTTGGGTAGCATTGTCCGACTAGGAAATATTCTGAAAAGAACTTTATTGTATTATATATATAGCGAGAATTAAATGAGCTTGGGTTATGGGTTGGGCTATGATCTCTACTATTTTAATCGACTTCTGTTTTATGTGCCTTTCTTCAATGAGATTTTCACAATGAGATTTTCACAGATATAAGAAGGCATGATAGACCCCATATACTATATTCTAGGTCAGGATCAGGATCGGCTGAGTCAATCTGGCCATGGCTTGTTTCTCTTTTTCTCTATTCGTAATTATAGAGGCAAGAGGCAATGACATGCCCGGATCAATATTGAAATATATAACCGATATATTTTCTCATCCCCATAAAAAATACAAATTCTAGGTGAGGGCTAAAAATAGAGTTATTCTAGCCATATCATATCCAGATAAATATTGATTTAAATAACCTATACCGTTTAATTATTTATCTTCTGTTAATAATATATTTATACATTTTAAATATAAAAATTCTTACTTATATATTATTTACAACTTTTGATCTGCCGACTTCTGCTTGTTTCATATATTTATACAGTATCAATATAATCTTTTCCATTTTTTATTAGTTCAGGATGCTTACAGGAAACTTTTCTCTCTAACAGTGATTTGTGATATAATTAGCTGATATAGGCATTTCTTACGTAGCTATTCGTAAATTGCAATGGACCTTTAGCCTACATACTGAATGATGTAATAAAAAAAGTTTTATTTAAGCATCAGCAAGTAAATGACTAACAAATATACAATGTATGACAAAAAAATAACTTTATATTCACTTTAGGCAACAGAATATGTATTATTATAGAAATAGTTAGAGGTTTACAATCCATTGATAGCTGTATTGATAAGCCAATATTAGTTAGTTATGGGCGACAAGATTAGATTAGAATGGATCAAGTATTTAATAACTGTTAAAGATATAATATTGCTGTTAAAGATAAAACATTGCATATTTAGTATAGCTGTCAAAGATAACATATTGCTGTTAAAAGTATAACATGGCTGTTAAAAATATAACATTGCTGTTAAGATATAACAGGGTCTCATAGTTTTCAGATTTAATAAGTTTGAAATATTTAGCCCCTGATAAGTGCCTTTTATGAAAACTACATTTTATTTTGATACCATTTCTACTTTTAAGTAAATGCCGTTCTCAGCTGACAAAAGTATATTTTTGGTGACCCACTTCATGGGTATCTGGGTCTGTGGCGACACACTGAACTTGAAGTCCCTGATCAGATGGGCCAGGCCCACAGCCGTTTGCATGATACCAAATCGTGAGCCGATGCAATTGCGCGGACCGTCGCCAAAGGGCAGCCAGCTGCAGGCCGGTCGAGCCGCAATCTCCGCCTCCGTGAAGCGTTCGGGCTTGAATTTTTCCGGCTCGGGATAGATGTCGGCATCGTAGTGTATGCCCAGGGCGGGTATCACAACTATGCTGTTCTTTTCAATATAATGCTTAGCGTCTCCGGGCGAATAGTCAGAGATGGCCGTACGGGTGAGATGGGGCAGCACAGGATACTTTCGTAGAGTCTCTGCGGGAAATCATTCGAATTGTATTAAGATTATTATAGAAGGATATATGATACTACTTACCCATGACAACCTGTTGCAGATAATCCATTTGCTTCACATTATCGTAGGTGTATTCGTTGTTGTGCTCGCTCAGCACCTCGTTGATTTCCGCTCTCAGCTTGTTCTGTATGTCCTGATGCAGGGCCAGCTCGTATAGGGCAAAGCCCATGGTCGTGGAGCTGGTCTCGAAGCCGGCCACAAAGAAGATGAATGCCTGGGCGGCCAGCTCCTCAAAGGTCAGACCCTCCTCGCTGTTGCCCTCCTGCTGCTTCTGGTACATTTCGATGAGCATGTCCATGAAATCGTTGCGCTTCTCCTCGGTCTTCAGGCGATAGTTGATGGTGTCGCGGATGATGCGTAGATAGAACTCCTCAACCTCTTCCACTGTTATCTTCAGATGCATGCGACGCGCCAGACTGGGAAAGCCAAATATGAAGAAATCTAATATGCCATGATACCTTCGCTCTGTCACAGCCCGTTTTCCCATGCTCACGAAATCCGCGTCGGGATTGCGTTGGCTGTTGCAGTCGAGCCCGAAGGCGCAGTTGCCAATGACATCGGCCGTGTAGCGTCCCACCAGGTCGGTGACCTCTAGGACCTGCGGCGTGGACACCTTCTCCTTGAAGATCTTGGCCATCTCCTCGGCCACGTTCAAAACAATGGGCAGCATGTGCTTCATCTTGCCCGAGGTGAAGGTGGGAGTCAGCTTGTGTCTCAGCTGGCGCCACTTGTGGCCCTCAATACTAAACAATGTTGCGGACAGAGGATCGTCGACTTCATTGTAGAATACGCCACGATTCTCAAAGTTATTAAAGTCCTTGATGAGGACTCGTTTCACCAGCTCCATGTCGGTGACAACCACGGTCTTCCTGAAGAAGAAATAGAAGCCAGCGAAGGGCGCATTTCGGTTCTTGTACTTCAGATAGTAGTCCCTGAAGATGACGCCCAGTTGTCGCTTGGTCTGCCAGTCGGCAATGTTGCCTTTCGGAAACTTGGGCACATCGTGTGGAATGCCACGGCGATTCCAATAGTTGTGCCTATGACGAGCTGCATAATAAAGCAACGTCACGATGATACCGATCAGCAGTAGAATTGTCGACATTTCAACCCGTTAAAGTAAACTGAGCGAATGGTTTGCCAAGCACACGATATTTATAAGCCAAAGCTCTCGCTCTCAAAAAGCTGTTGCCCTGAGCAATTAGCGAAAAGAGAGGGAATGAGAGAAAGAGTGATATGCGTATTGAGTGCATTTTAGAGAATAATGATAAATTTTCTAACTATTAATTATAAGGAAACATATTTTATTTTTAACTAAAAACTAGTTTTGGAATTACTGACTTAATTATATTGCTATTAAGCCATAACATTTATTTTTCATTCATTTATCTAATCTAACTTAGAGTTCAGAGTATGAAATGCTGAAATATTGTACTGAACAATTGAAATTGTTGTGCTCAGGTATTTGAATGGTTTATTGGAAAATAACAAATATTACTTAGTCATTGTAAAACATGATTTTCAAATATTGAATCACTAAGAATCTTTATTTATTTATTTTAAATTATTACAAATGTAAGCTTAATTATAAGGGAAAAAACTAATAATTGTTTTTTTTTTTTAATTTTTGTTTGGTTTGTTATATAATATTTAAATTAATACATAAAAATAATCAATATTATTAAGAAACAGATAAACTGACAGTTGTTTATTTGCAATTTTTATTTATTAATTAAGTTCAATTTTTGTGAAAAGCAAATCCAATTGTTTATTTAATTATAATCTTAACAAAAAAAATTAATTATAAGTTAAAAAAAAACCTGACAATTATTATTTTTTTTCCTAATTTTTTTTATATTTTACTTTTTTATTTTCAAATTACTATTGCAACAGTATAGTTCTTTAATTTATTAATAAATATTTTTTAAAAATTTGTTTATTAATAAAAAATTTTTTAAAATATTGCTTCTTATTACATAAAAATAACCTAAAAATGATTTTTTGAAAATTGTTTAGAGCTTCTTTTTATAATTGGAATAATGCCAAAAAAATTATAATATTAATAAATAAAAAAAAACATATCTAAGTCTTAGATATATTTTTTTTATTATTATTATTTTTATTTATTTTTATTTATTTATTTTTTTTTTGTATATATAATATATGTATTTTTTTTTTTTTTTTTTCATTGTAATAATGTTAGCAATAAGTAAATCAAATTCAGTAATTAAACAAAAATATTACATTAACAATTATTTTTATAGGTTACAAAAAAATTTTTTTTTGTTTATTTTCTAAATTAAATTATTCTCTTATATATGTCTTTGATTTTTATATTGTTATTGAAATATCATAATCCATTAGGAAATTAGTTGGTTAAAGGCAAATACATTTTTATTTATTTATTAAAAATGATTACAAAAAAGTTTAATTATTAGCTAGAACATAAACTTATTAACTGTTTTCTAAATTGTGTTTTCGTTTAATATTTAGCAAAAGATAAAAATTTTTAATTTTTTGATCATTTTAAAAACATAATCCATTATCAGGCAGTGGTCAAATTTGTCTATGGCATAGCTAAGTAGATTAGTTTATTTTAAAAATATATATTATTTTTTAAGTATATTATAAGTAATTCTATTTCTTAAGTTCTTCAACTTTTAAGTAAATGCCAGTAGCTGGACACAGCAATAGATTCGAGTTTTGAAACTTAATTTTGGACTCTGTGCGCGGACAGACACTGAACTGGAATCGCTTCAGCAGATGGAAGAGAGCGATGCTCGTTTGCATCTTGCCGAAGCGCATGCCGATGCAGTTGCGCGGTCCATCGCCGAAGGGCAGCCAGGAGGCAGTGGGTCGCTGGGCCATCTGGTCGGCCAGAAAGCGTTCCGGTATGAATCTGTGCGGCTCTGGATACAGAGTTGGATCGTGATGTATGCCATAGACGGGTATGTAGAGCATCTGGCCGGGCTCGATGTAAAAGTGTCGATTGCCCTTGGCCGCATAGTACTTGCGTGAGATGCGCGAGAGATGCGGCAATGTGGGATACTTGCGAAGCGTCTCTAAGAAGTGGAAGATCAATTAATGTCTGATTCCTATCTCTCTGTAATCAACCAAATACTGACCTGCTATAACCAGTTCCATGTAGCGCAGTTCCTGCATGAACTCGTAGGTGAACTGTCCTCCGTGAGCCTGCAATGCCAGCTCGATCTCTTCTCTAAGCTTCACCTGGATCTGCGGCTGCTTGGCCAACTCGTACAGGGCGAAGGCCAGCGTCGAGGCGGAGGTATCAAAGCCGGCGGCAAAGAATATGAAAGACTGAGCCGCAATCTCGCGCAACGTGAGCTCGCCGCGTTGCTTCATTTCGATCAGGAGATTCATGAAGTCGTTGCGCTTAATCCCCTTGGACTCGCGCTCCTTGACCGTATCGCTGACGATGCGCATGTAGAAGTTCGTGATATCCGGGTGTATTTGGCAGAGACGCAGGCGTCTGGCCAGATTGGGAAAGCTTTCGATGAAGCCATCGATGAGTTTGTTATGGCGCCGATCTGTAAATGCGCGTCGTCCCATCACGGCGAACTCGGCCTCCGGATTGCGCAGTCCGTTGCACTCCAGGCCAAAGGCACAGTTCCCGATCACATCTGAGGTGTACCTGGCCATCAGTTCGTTGATCTCCAGAATGCCGCAAATGGCATTGCTGGCCAGTTCGCCGCAGACCTGCGCCAGCTGCTCGCCCACGGCACAGACGGTGGGAAACATGAACTTCATCTTGCCGGAGCTGAAGGTGGTCGACATCTTCTGGCGCAGTGGCCGCCACTTGGGTCCGTCGATGCGAAAGAGATGACCCGTGAGCGGATCATCGCGCTCGTTGTGGTACATGCCGCGATCCTCGAAGTTGGCAAAGTCCCGGATCAACACCTGCTTGGCCAGCTCCAGATCCAGCACCAGCACCACCGGCCGCAGCATAAAGTAGAAGCCGGCAAAGGGTGCTCCGGTGGACTTGAAGCTCTCATAGAGCGGCGTCAGAATGTCCTTAAAGTGCTTCGTCTTGCGAAAGCCTTCCAGGTTACCCATGGGAAAGCTGGGCCGCACATGGCTGATGCGACGGCGTGCCCAATAGTTGAGCCGGGTGCGCACGTACCAGAAGCTGACGGCAAGTGTCACGAGGAGAAGAGCAATCACATCCAGCATAGCGCGCGTTTCACTTTCAACTGATCTGAGTCTGAGTCGGAGTCGCAGTCTGTTCTCCGAAGCCTCGTCTAATCAGCTGCTCTGAGCAGAGTACAAAGTGCGTTTCAATGTAAACAACTCTATGACAGATAGCTTCGTTTAATTGGCGCACTGGAAGAGCGACGCTTGCCGATCAACAATGTATGTGATTGGAATTCGCATGCTCTCAGCACTTCCAATGGCCTGAGCTTTGTGCATGTTCGACAGTGAGAGTGACGAATGAAGAGAGAGAGAGAGAGAGGGAGAGAGAGAGAGATCGAGAGTGGGAGAGAGAGCTGAAAAGCGCGCCTTCAACTTGACTAATGGCATTGCAATAACGGCATTGCACACAAGGCGCCGGGTGATAGAACAAATGCCATGAATTACAGTTACACTTGTATATTGCATACATTCGCTTTGTGGTGGCAGTAGAGTGAAGCACGGGTAGACTAACAAATACCCTATTAATAAATCTGATTAGCATTCAATCTATATAAAGAAATTGTTTTAAAATTGTAGCTAATTTATATAATATAAAATAATTGTATACATTATTATGATCCATCGATACATTATTATTATTATTTATTTGCTTTTTTTTTTTTTTTTTGGTTTTACTGTACAACGAACTTGAAAATCGTTGACTAATAAATAGAGTGGTGTAAAATGGAAATAATTAAATAATTTGGGTGCATATATTTTAATAAAACTAAACTACTCAGATAATAATATTGCATAATTTTCATTTAATAAATTTATTAAAATAAAAATAACATATATATAAATAAAAATTTCAATTTTATAATATTAGATAGAAATTTGGGATACATATATTTTAATATAATAAAAATTACAATTTAATAATATTAGATAGAAAATTTTAGATACATACATTTTAATAAAATAAATAATACATTTTTAAATTGTAAAATTAAGACAGTCCTATTTTAATAAAATAACTACAATTTATTTATATATGATGGATATTTCGGATACATATATTTTGATTAAATTTGTTATGATGAAGAGTATTTTGTAAATTAATTAGAGTTTCCATATGAGAATAGGAGTTTTAATATGACTGTTTAGTTACCATCCTCAGCCATACTAAATCTCAAATAGCCCATTTTAACATATCTACAGGGTACATTGAGCTATGAGTTCACTTTATTGGCATGCATATGCATATGTATGTACGTGTGTGTGTGCGTTTGCATGCATGCACAAAGTCGTTTACACGTTTCAACTATTCTCGACGAATATCAAACAAGCGTAGGCAGATAAACAGCGGGCGATTAAGAAGGAGAGAGGAAGAGCGAGCTAACAGCAAAGCGAGCAGCAATAACAACATAAGCTTCGACAAGTGCTGGGCGCTCAAAATGAGCTTTTTCGCTTATCAAGTTTATTTTTAGTTGCGTAGTTTGAACTCGCGTGGATACAACAATTTTGGTATTTCATCGATTTGATGCCTATTGCAATTGTACAACAGTAATTGTTATCTGAGTACCTGACCTATGGCAACATTTTAACAATTAAACTGAAATTCATTGTGAACAAAATTGATGTGTATAAAATATGAGATGTGTGAAGTGTGTGAAGTTGTTCTTGTTTTCATTGGAATCTAAGTACTTTGGCGTTTCGATGCGGAGCTTTAACTGTAACTGTAGCTGTAAAATGGTAAACAGGCAAATTAATGAGCTTGAATTGGCAAAAATCGAAATTTGTAGACTGCAAAAATATTTGGATTATAGTGTCATAGGTAGGTTATCACCCACGTACATATATACATACATATATGTACATACATACAGTGGCTAATAGCTTATTTCAACCAGCTCATAAAATAAATTTTGGGCGCCTATAAAATCTAAACTAAAAGAGATATCAACAAAATTTAAACGGTGGCTTGTGCTCCAATGTTTCAACTTACAAAACATTAACTCACTTATTTTTTACATACATATTTATTAACATTTAATTATAAAAAAAAAAATGTTTTTTAGAAGCTAGTTGAAATGAGCTGTGAAAAACTGTATTTAAAATGTTCCCTTTATTGCTAAACTGTATTTTTTTATTCCAGGCGCAGCAGAGCTTTAGTTAAAAGGCCGATGCCCATGCGAGAATATGTATTAAGCTCTCTTCCTCAGTCTCAGTCTCTGTGGTAGCCCAGCTCCATGATCAAGCTGAAGAAAGTAGTCATGAAGAGCATGCTTTAAGGGCTTATCTTAACATATTAGAAAGAGACGTTGATACAGAAAGCTTTCCTGCATCAGCTAATAAGCAAAACCACTTGGACAATGCATTCATGAGAAGTTGCTCCGCCCCAAAAGAGATCAACTAAAGATCTGCAATTGGATCGGAGAAATTGTTGTACTCAAAGCTTAAAGTGACCAGATTATATTCCATTCTCACTAATACATTCATATCTGGTAAGTTTCTTATTTGCATATTATTTAAGTGTAGATTTGCCACATTCTCCTCCGTCTCTCTCAGATGTAGAATATAAATAGCTCCCTCATTTCAAAAGCTTCCGTTGGTATTAGGCTGTTATCTGGGGGTATTTAATTTATGGCCCCCATAGACTTGTTAGTCATGTTTTCTTATCTTCCGTTTGTTCATTTAATAATTATTTTTTTGCAAATTCATCGCGAACACACAAATTTTTGAATTCTTGTTCTACTACTATGAATATATTAAGATCTTGATTAAGAGCTTGACTACAATAAAATTATAGATAGCTTTTTTTGTTCAGCATATTGGGCGCTTTTCTACAATTATATTGATTTTTATGTTCACTTGAAGCGTGTCTTATTTAATACGCTCCACCTTCAAGATAATGCCATCTTCGGTAGACAAGGTAAAGTTACGCTTGTTGAACCTCAGAGGAATTTCAGTACGCTTAGAAACACCGAACTTGAAGCGACGCAGTAGAGAGATTAGGCCAACTTTAGCCTGCATTTTGCCAAAGCGCTCGCCGATGCAGTTCCTGGGTCCATCGCCAAAGGGCAGATAGGCAAATTGATGACGTGCCTTGATGGCAGCTGGCTCGAATCGTGCTGGATCAAAACGCTCGGGTTCGGGATAAAACTCAGGATCATGGTGAATGCTACACACAGGAATCACTATGGAGGTGCCCTTCTCAATGACATGGTTTGTGCCAGGTACTGGGTAATCCCGGTTCGCCAGTCGCATCAAATGGGGCAGTATGGGATGCTTACGCAAGGTCTCTGTAAATTAATAGGAATTATTAAAGTAGAAAACTAGATAAAAGTCAAGCTCTCCTACCGGCAAGCACTTGCTCCAAATATTTCATTTGTCCAACAGCCTCGTAGGTCAGCTCTCCATCAGCTGTCTCTTTGATCACAGTTTCGATCTCTTCCCTGAGACGCTGCTGTATATCCTGCTGCAAGGCCAATTCGTATAGACAGAAGGCCATTGTGCTAGAGGAGGTTTCGAAGCCAGCTATGAAGAACACAAAGGCCTGAGCGGCCATTTGTTCGATGGTCAGACCATGGGATAGATCAATCCCTTTGCCCTGACGAGCTGCTTCCTCATTCTCGGCGCGTAGCTCGATCAATTGATCGAGGAAATCGTTGCGCTTGATGCCATTCTTGAGGCGATGATCGACAGTCGTTCGCACAGCCGTCAGGAAGAAGCTCGTCACGTCATCGCGAAACACTTTCAAATGAATCTTTCTGGCTAGATTCGGATTTGTGAAGATGAAGGACTGAATGATCTGCGGGTGGCGCGGACTCTCGAAGAGCATACGACCCTTGGTACGGAACTCGGCAAAGGGATCGGCCAAGCTGTTGCACTCGAGGCCAAAGGCACAGGTGCCGATGACATCTGTGGTGAAGCGAGCACAGAGTTCCTTGATCTCCACATCGCCATCCTCAGCGACTGCAGCTTTCACCTCTTTGTCCATTGTATCGGCCAGATGACGACCGACATCGACAATTATGCCAAACATGTGCTTCATCTTGCCCGAAGTGAAGACAGGCGTCAGCTTTTGCCTCATGGAGCGCCATTCATCGCCCTCGAGCGTGAAGAGATGTGCGGTCAGCGGCTCATCGCGCACATTGCTGAAAACGCCGCGATCCTGAAAGACGTTGAAGTCCTTGATCAGCAGCTGTTTGATTAGATCCAGGTCGATTATGAAGGCGACTCTCTTGAAGAACACGTACATGCCAGCAAACGGCGTCTTGCCCTTGAAAAGATCATAGATCCTCTGATGAATGTCACGGAAATGCAACGTCTTGCCAATGCCTCTCATATTGCCAACTATCGGCAGGGGCTGTTCATAGGGAACTCCCATGCGCTCCCAGTAGTTGTATGTGTTCTGATAGAGGCTATATAGCAGCGCCAGGGCCACGCCCAACAGCGCGATCGTTAGAAAAACCATTACGCAGATATATATGTATATAATATTATTTTGGAGTGAGCTCAGCACGCGTCGTAGGAGAACTGAATAAATTTTCGAGCTTTTTATTCTATTTATGCACAGCACAGGTTGATAAGCTTCGAGAGAGTGCCGTTTGGAAACTCTCTAGGTTCTTATGTTCTCTCAAAGACGGAATTCGAAATGAAGATCTGATTTGTTTACCCTTTTATTCATATAGTGTCAAAACAAGTTTGGAAGCTTTATTTAAAGATTGGTGGTAAGGTTCTGAGGCATAGGCAGACAAATAGACAAATTGTTAGTAAATCTAATAAATTTCAGATCATAATTAACTTGGCTTATCTTAAGTACATCATATATCATATATATTTATATATCTATATACATATATGTATATGCATATAATTTGACATTAATAGAAGAAGCAGAAGCAGTTTTGTTATCAAATTAATATTATTAGTTATTTCTGGCATAATTTCACAATGCTAACTGCAAACAAATAAGAGAACGTTACAATCGGGTATAATGCACTTCTTCATACTCGTTCCCAATCAGAAAAAGTCTTTAATTAGGCTTACAATATTAATAATTAATACCAATATTCTATTTATACTTATATCATCATATCTTTAACATATTTTATTCATTTACATCTTAATCTAAATATAATTTATTAATCTTAAGTATTCAGAATTTATGATGCAATACTTATAACATTCAGGTAAAGGCTTAAAATATATATATATATATATATATATATATATATATATATATATATATATATATTGATTTATAGGTATATTAAAAGATTTATGAATAAAATCTAAACTGATATTGAAAAAAAGAGAGTAAAGATGGGATCTATTGGTTCTTACTCCATAATTTATAAAGTAGTTCGGGTATCTGTTCTATTTCCCTATCATACTCCATTTACCCATATTTTAATTTATATGTTATTATAATCTGAAATAGTAAGAGTCAGCCAATACATATAAATATTATAATGTGTAGAATATATATTATATTTAGAAATAAATATGTATATAAGAGACAGATAACAGACCTGATTTGCGCTCACAACTAATATACTCAACTTACCTTTGCTCATTTATAAGACTTATCAGATAAGAATTGTTGTGCATTTCATTTTCAAACATCTAGTACAATTGTCAAGATTAGATAGAACATAAAAAGCAAAAGTTATTAGTCAAGCATGATCCTTAACTTTGCGGCGCTTAGCGCGTAGTTACGCAGAAAATATAACACAAAGGTATTCAGTGAGTAAGTGTTGAGTTATTTAAAGTGGTTGTGAAAAAAAGTGATAATATGAAAAGAAAAATTGCTTACAAATTTACTTTTTTAAATTGTATAATATTTAAATTGTATAAATAATTCTTATATATTTTCATTATTATAAAAATTTTATAAATAATGTTTATATATTTTCATGATTCAAAAATATACAAAAATTATGTATACAATTTTATTTTCACATGAAATTCGAAGAAAGTTTTATATTTTATATATTTTTATGTATTTTCTTTATTACAAAAAAATTTTATTAATAATTTTTAATAATTTTCTTTACTAAAAAAATTTAATGAAAATTATTTTTATATATTTTCTTTATACAAAAAATATATAATTTATATATACAAATTATTTATGCAAAATTTTCAATTTTCTTTGCTTTTCATATGGACGTATAAATTTCCAATTCCAATTTCTCACACTCCAATTCTAGCCTATTCTTCTCACCTTGTCCACCTTTTATTGTGTACTGGTAAATAATAGGTAATCGAGCAGGAGGCGGATGACATTTTTTAATTAAAGTCTGTTTGGTTTGCTTTTATTCCGATTGGAATGCCAGCTGCTGCTGTTTCTCTTTTGAGCTTGCATATCTATCTTGGATTTCGTTTTGTGCTGTGTGTTGTTTGCATTGATTGTGTTGGCTTTTGGCATTGTTTTAATTAAATTTGTCCCGTGGTAACTCAAATCTTCCGTGAACTCTATGAAACTTACATAAAATTGAGAATCGAAGTCCGCCAGCGGCACCGCGGGTGGGGCCAATTGACAGGCAGCATCGAGGCGGGGAGCCCGGCTTTATTACAAAATCGCGCGCAAATTTATGCGAAAGCGATTAGAGGTCCATAAAACGTTGATTTTGATGGGCAGTATCGCCGGAAACTCGAGCAGCGCCCGCTGATTTTTGTGGCTCGTGCTCCTCCCTGCCGTCGGACTGCTCCTCGCACGTGCACGTTAATAAAATGCCGTTGTGTGTGCCACATTGTGTGTTAGTGTGTGTGTGTTGGTACTTAAAGGATTTGGCCTAATGCCTACTGCCTGTTTTATGCCGCTAATGCGCCATAGCCATTTTCGAATAGACATAAAAAAAAGTGTAGCTCTGCGTTTTAGCCCAACTGCCCATGAAGTGGGTCGCATCAAATTCACAGCGGGGCAAATCGAAAGTAAAGCATGCAATCTAAAGATGGCTTTAAGCTCAATGTCTAGACACCAAATTTTTTATTGCAGCTGCAGAGGCGAAAAGCCAATCGGATTTTCATTATTTCAATAACTTAAATCTATCAAATGTTTGACGCTTCGATTAACGATGCTGGACTAAGATGCTAATGCAATGGTTTATTGAATTGAAATGAGGAACAATTTAGATTTAAACTTATATAAAATATGCTTATGATTTATGAGCTGCTATATAGCAAATTTTATGCGCATTAAGTTCGAAGGGATATAAACTTGATTGCATATTAACAAATCCTTTTTTTTAGAATATTACGTCTGGGTATATAGAATGACTTAACTTCAATTGCCGAAATTGTCGAATTTGCCGAAAGACAAATAAATTGGCATTAAACATCAATATGAGAAAATATATTCAGCAGAGATGTTTTAAACAAATATATTTATATTCAAAAATATATTGAAATAATATAATAAAATAAATAAAGCATTCATAATATAAATACTTGGCTTCATTTAAAAAGCAAAATGAATAAACACAAGACTTCAAATTCGATTGCCAAATATATTATGCATATTCAGTTCAGTTCAAGAAATTTTTAACTCGATTGCCAAATATATTATGCATATTCAGTTCAGTTCAAGAATCTTTTAATATTCATCTGCTTTGACATTTAGTTTCCATTAAAGACGCCTCTCTTTCACAGCTTAAACGAAGCTGAACGCAATGAATCTGATTAAAGATGCAGTCAACGGAGCTTAGCCAACTTTTCTGCCAGAGGAAAAATAAAATTTTCGCACTCGTTAAGCCTTTAGCCCAATAGCCGAGGGCATTGCCCATGAATTATTTATGTGTTGGCAATATTTGGGTTTTTATTATGCTTATTGCTGTCCGAACTGGAACTGTTCGAAGTTTTCTAGGAGTGTGCGAATAAAGACTTTGGCATCAATTGACAATCCAATTTGTGTCCACTTAAAGCCGTCTGCAGAACAAGATTTTTATTTAGATTGTTTCAGTTAGTTACCAAAGAACATTTATTTCCATGCTTAACTTTTATTTATTTTATATATATACAATTTTTTTGTGTGCCAAAAAGTAGAGATAATTTATGTTGTGAAACGCTTCCTTGTCTTGTCGGAGTGTAACCAATAAAATTGGTTGGGGAAATTACAAAAGCAAGCCAATGGGACGCCAAAAGCAATTTAATGTGTCACTTGCTCCGTTGAATTGTGGTGCGAAATAGCTGTTGGCTTCGCCTGGCCAGCTGAACAACCACTTCAAAGTAATGGTCAGGCTGTGGCCGCTTCCAATATTGATCTGGGAACGAAAAAGCACAGCTGACAATATGTTCAAATGAAACATAATACTCCAGGTCATAGTGAATGCTCTCTAGTTCATTGTTTATTTTTTTTCCACAATGTTATATATATATTTTATATTTTTTATTTCATATTTTATTTATATATATATTTTTTATATTTAATAATTAATATTTTATATTTTATATTTTATATATTATATTTTATATATTATATTTTATATTTTATATTTTATATTTTATATTTTATATTTTATATTTTATATTTTATATTTTATATTTTATATTTTATATTTTATATTTTATATTTTATATTTTATATTTTATATTTTATATTTTATATTTTATATTTTATATTTTATATTTTATATTTTATATTTTATAGTTTATATTTTATATTTTATATTTTATATTTTATACTCCATTATATATAATAAGATTTTATACTCATTATATATTTTAAGTAAAATCTATTTTTATCTGCTGTTTTAAGCACTTTAAAAGTCAAACATAAATTTTAAAATTTTCAAATTGAAGTAAACCACTTGAAGTGCATCTGAAAATTTGTTCATCTCTCGTGTTACATCCATAAAGTGGTCCAGAAGAGCCCTTGGAACTTTACCAGGCAGCTGCGCGCGTCTGTGGAGCTAGTTCGGCGTGGGAGTTTAGGATAATATACCAGTCGAAAACTTTTTTGCGCCACAATTTGACAGTGCAGTCACGGATGTGCTAACCCTAAGGCCACTACATTACGAAGCAGGAGAGCATAAGTTTTTAAGCGAACAAATGCACTAATTAGTAGCATGAAATGCCAAATAAATATGTTGCGAGTAGCACACAGAAACCAGCGGAACTAGTTCCATTTGGTCCTCAAATTAGAGGGAAACACAGTAACGTGCGATTTAAAGTTCGTGCTTTAGTTCCATTTGCAGAGAGGGAAATAATTGCAACATGGCAGATGGCCATCAGTCAACAGGCACACACAGAAAAAAAAAAAAAAAAAACAGAAAAATAAATGGAAACGAAGAGCAAAACAAAATTCCATCCACTCATGATGTTGGTTACGTGGCAGAGAACCCACAGCGTTTGTGGGGAAAGCAGGAGGCGGAGCAGCACTTCCATTGATTTTTGGTCAATTGGCGGCGTTGTCTTGTCCATCGAACAGCTGCCATGATGTGGCGTTAAATTATATTTGACTAGCGCGTGTCCAGCTACAGTTGGCCATAATTCACTTGCAACAATTCCAATTTTCGATTACTTCACAGGTGTTGATGACATCATCATCATCATCAGCAACAGCATCGATGTCATCATCATCACTAGCAGAGAGCAGAGATCCAGAACAGGTCATTATGTTATTTACATTTATTATTGATTCCCAACAAATTGCCTAACATTGACTAATGAGCCTATATTGTGGCCAAAAGGTCAAAATCCAGTTTGTGGTCAGCAAAAGACTTCTGCAAGACTCTCTGTGTAAAGTGTGTAAGTAATTAAGCTTATGGTCAGGTGCTTCAACTTGATGGGTATCTTAACAACAGTCGACGTGCAGTGCAACAAATGAGATAAATGAAACAACTAATAAAAAATGAAATTTTCATTTCATTTAACTTGTCCAATTAGCACGTATTTACCTCATGATTATGGTCTCATCTGGGCATGGTTAGGGTAGTATGAAGTCGTTGCTCTTTGCACTTATTTTTATGTATTTCACTATAAAGCTGAGATTTATGGGCTGTGTCTATATAAATCATGCTTAGGTCACAATTCATTATGCTTAGCTGAGTAAGAGTCCCTTGGTCTTTCTGCATACCAATTTGCTGTAGCATACTTTTCTGGGCAGCCCAAGCCAGCCAAGAGTGGCCAGCGGCAAAGGTGCTCATTTTTACGATCCAAGGACGGTGCTTTGCTTAACAAATGGCTTGGCACCAAGACTGCATAAATTGCTAATTAGTTGAGCGGAAAAGGTGTCCAGCAAAAAATCGTGAAAAAATACGAAAAAAGAAACAAATTTGCCAAGTTCAAGCTGACAAAGCGTTTTGTAAACTTATCAAGCACTTTATTTATGCTTTTTATTGGGTTGCCTCAAGCAATTTATCTGGAGAAAAATGCGAGCCATTGAAAATGAAATTCAAAATCAAATCACAGCGAAATTCATTTCCACCTGGCCACGAAGCGCAGTCCACTGGAACAAAGTTGCTTAGTAAGAAAACAACGATAGAGGATTTGGTTTTTCTATGCATTTCGAGGTAGATCTAATACGCTTTCGATTTAATAAACATAACGTAATATGTAAACAATAATTTTATTTATTTTATATATATGACCGATTAATTTTATTTGCAGTTATGTATATATATTTTAAATACTTTGTTTGTTCTTTATCTTTATACAACAATTTTATTTATTTTGTATATATATGAAATATATGATAAATTAATTTTATTTGCAGTTATGTATATATATTTAAAATATTTATATAAAGTGATGTGCCAAGTCTCATTAAGTTACTTTTGTTTGTTCTTTATCTTTATATTTCTATTAAATTTATACAACAATTTTTTTTTATTTTGTATATTTATGAAATATATGATAAATTTATTTTATTTGCAGTAAGAAATATATTTATTTTTTCTAAATATTTAAATAAAAATTTTGTGCAAAGTCTCAAGTTACTTTTTTCTGTTTTTTCTGTCTTTCTCGAGCTTGAACTTTTTATATGCAAATCAAATTTTTTTTGTTAAATATCTTCTTACTTTTCTTACACTTTTTCTATCGAATTTGTGTTTTACTTGGCAAAGTGTATAAAAAGTAGTATAGAAACTTTTTCGTCCACTCTGCCAACAAATAATTTATTACACTTTGCCACATTTCTGCTTTGTCATCGATTATTGTTGTTCACAGTGAATTGAGCAAACATTTTGTAATTTGTTTCGCTTAAAACACGATTTAAACTCCAATTTAATAATTCCCAATAATATTTTTGCAAAATTTATTGAATGCATCTATTTCATTGGCAAATTGTGCGTAACTAAGCGCCAACCATAATGTTTGGCATTAGGCAGCAGCAAAAAAAATAAATAAATAAATGGATATAAACGTGTTTTAGATTTATGTTAATTTTGTTTAGAACATGTTTAATTTAAACAGTTACCCTGTCTGTGTAGATAAAAGGCTTAAGGGGTGGGATTGTGATTTGAATTTTTAATTTTTATAATTATTTTATGAATTTATTATCTTTCCATATATATAAGTATATATATATATATATATATATATATATATATATTTTTTTTTTTTTTTTTAATTTTTTAAATATGTAAATGTATTGTACTTTTTTTTAGTTCAATTTGTTGCTGAATTCGACTCTTTATCGGATTTAGTTCCAAGCCTTAACTAGTGAGTTATTTATACCTTATTCAAGTTTATCAGATTCTGCTACGGTCCAGGTAGTTAGATGAGCTGTGAGTTGCACTCACAGCTTAACCTTGTATTTAAAGCTGTGTTGTCCAGAGCTCTCATAGCCTGTCTATCAATAGATTGTTATTAACTATACAAATTTCTATCTCGAGAATCCAGTGTTGCTCACCTAAATAACTTTGTGTACCTTTAGATTTTCTTTAATTTTAGATCTAATAACTTCAACTCCATTTTACAGGGCATCTACTATAGATCACATAGACTGTTTTATTGGCCCCCACCTAATGCAGCTACTAAATTGTTGATTGCGTAAGCATTTAGCTTGACCCGAATCGCCTGGCAACACAATTGAGCCTGTGCCTTAGATTAGTGGCAGCCGGAAAATGAATGTGTGAGCACAATCAATTTTGCAAATCGTTTGTTGTCCACGCATTAGGCTGTCAAATGAACTCATGCAGCGTACGTATGTGGGGCCAAAACAAATCAAGGCTTGATTTGAAAAAATGCGCATTGCAAATGTCAATGGGAATACGAATAGGAATGGGAATGGGAATGAGAATGGGAATGAGAATAATGGTGTGTGTGTGTTTGAGGTGTGGCAGCAGGTCACGTCGTCCCTATTGGCAGAGATCCTTTGCCATTGTCAGTCAAGGCTTAGACTGACTGAGCTGTGACTTTGCCGTTTGCCATTGCCAGCTGTCGCCGTTGCTGTCGCTCATTGATTAATGAGTTGATGGGATGGCACTTACCTCGGCTTGGCATGCCTGGCGTATGCGCAACTTAGTGCTTTGTATGCATTGGCTGCTTGCCACGGGCACGTGAATCAGCTGAAGTGCAGCTGTTGACAATGCCATCGTCAACGAGAACTGCAAAAGAGTTGTCATCGTCATCAAGGCACGTGTTACAGCCACGCACAGATGCCTCCAAAGGATGCCAGTAGTGCCAGCAGTGCCAGAAGCTGTCGCTGATGCACTCCAATTTGCCAATGGGCCATCAGACGGCGGCTATTAGTGGCTCAACACCTTGACGCCGCCATCCGGTCGAATCTGCAGTCACATTGTTGGTTTCTCTGTTGACTTTCTGGCTGGCTGCGCTCAATTGACTGGCAAAATTGGCTTGTGGCGTGAAACAATTGCAGCGTCTCGCTTACACCATCTGCTTTCGGCTGTCTGTGCTCATTATGTCTGTTTGCCTTCAGCCAAAGCCCGATCAACTGTGCACCAATGGCACTTCCCGGTTCCACTCACCTGTGCAGTAATGCTCACATAGATCCAAAGACCCTGACAGCCAATTTGCTATGCATTCCAAGTACACGGCTCACGTGCCGCTTTAGCTGCACAATATTTTATATGACTTTCCAGCCAGTTGTAGTATGAGCAATCTCTTCTTTTTGTTTTCAGTTCCTTTCTTTCACGACATTAAATTAAATTGCTCGCACTCGTGCAGAAAACTTTGCTGCAATCATATATTTTCGAGCTGTCTTCATATTTTATATGATTTGCATATCAATATATGCATGCAGAGCAGCCAAAAACCTGTTACCAACAATGTAACCAGGTAAAATCTGCATATATTACATATTTGCTTTTTTTAAGTTTTGTACAAGACCCAATTGCAATTCTTGATTCATTTTATGTGTGTGCATATAGAGTTGTGCAAGCATCTGGGAAACTTTGAATGTAGGTTTATATAATTGTAGATTTTTATTAAATATTTACATATGGTTTATCTGAGGAATCCAGCTAATTCTTGGATATCATAGAATGTATTTATATAATCTATAATGTATTGTAATCTATAATTTTAAAATATTTTATAAACTATTTATAAATGTATTCTATACAATGGTTGTGTCAAAATTTTAATTGGTAAATACAAAAAAAAAAAAAAAAAAAAAAAAAAAAAACTAGCTAATCTTTAAGTATTTTTTAAAGTCATATGTTGCATTAGGGATATCTGTTGTATTGGTATATGAAAAATAATATAAAAGAATTTTTAAATATATATAACAAAACTGAACAAAATTATTATATTTCCCTTAACAATTTTTAAGCATTTGAAAATGTTAATTAAAATTTTTAAAAAATTCATTTCAATTTTGAAAAACATGTATTTTAAATGCTATAAATTAAAATGCTTTTTTTTCCTAACAACGTGTTAGCTGTCCAATTAAATATTGATCTCAATTTAATTAATTTTTGTATTTTTGCCTGCTATATGTATAAATTCATATATCTAATATTTTATTTTTATAACCAAAACAAATGATTGAATACTATAATACCAGCAGCTTCGTCACCTTCGGACAATTTTTTTTAGTTTATTATTTACATCGAGCTATATAAATTTATTTAAAGTTTGTAACTATTTGTACACAATTTCGAAATATGTTTTCTATTGAAAAGAGTGTATTCATTTTGTGTAATCTTCGTCTTGCTGCTCGTTGGTCTGTCTGTGTGAAAGCAAACAATTTTAATGCTATTGTAACTAGAGACTTGAAAATAAGAATAGGTTTCATTCAAGTTGTAAAGTATGTAATATATATATCTAGGACAATAGGTAGCTGGCCAAATCGAAAAAAGTTATATTTTCTAAAGTTTTATAGCTAGAAAATTTGTTGAGTTACTGCTGTTGACCTCTTCTATTGATTTATCGAAACTTTTTTACGCCACTTAGCGAGAGTGCCAACTTTAGAAAGCTGTATACTTCACAGTTTTCTCAAACTTTGACAGCTGAGTAACTATGGATCCCTTTTTAAACTGAGACTAAAAAGTCAGCGCATGTTGGCCATGCTCGACTTTCATACTCAGACTTATATTATGACAAATATATATTATATTTTATTTAGATATTTGCAAGAATTGGATAATTGTTAATTCATAAATTCCCCAATCAAATATATATTTATATAGATATATATTATATTATATGTATTTATATATATATTTAAATAAATGTATATATTCATATATTATCAGATTGTCTTATGCTTCATCAGCTCTCTGCTTTTAGATTTAATTTTGTAAATATATCATTTGTAAATTAAATATATTAGCTTTAACATTTCATATTCCTTCTCATGTATTTGCTTTCAACTGTCGCAGCTCCACGAACTGGCTGTCAGATTTTTTCTTGACATTTTCTGCCCTGTCACTTTTGATATTTAAATCATATTTGTGTTACCTTTTTTGGTATTTGGGCGTGTTGCCAGCTAAATTGGACATTGGCAATGCGTCGGGCCGACAGCCAAAAGCCCAAAGCAGGCTTTCATTTTTGTATGTCTGGGCTGCCTTTGGCTAAATGTTTGCGTATGCAGTTGATAAGCCAAATTAAGCTGCCAATCCACTGCAATTATCATTTATAGCTCTACTGCTGATGTCTACAGTCGTATGAGTAATTTGGCCTGCAGCAACTTCACTCGGTTAACTGGACGTCATTGACATTGGTATTGACGTGCCGAGTCCGGTTGGGTCATATGGATGTGGATAACACGTTCGTTGACACTGCAGATACTTTTAGTGTGTGCAGCGCGTTATAACTGAATTATCTGGCGAGTTATGTCGCCGTCTGCTTTGACACGCCGCTGAGAGTCGTTGACATTGCTCGACTGTAATGGCATAATTTAAGAGGCTTTAGACAATGCCTGACAGCGGCCTCTCGCTGGATTCCTCGAGCTGCCTCACGGCCAGCTGCTGTCCTTTTTTGTAGCGCCTTTTGCTTTTGTTTCTTTTTTTGTAGTAATTTATGTGCGTTGCTTTTTCTGTCAAAGTCGTTTGCTATAATGACAAACGCAGCCAGCAACAATTGTAAAGTACATGACATGGGTCGTATACATTATATTTTGCGAGCCAACTTTTAACGCACAAATTGTAGCGATGTAGTGAGGCGTTGCGGCAGGCATGAGGAGCAGGAGGAGGTGAAGGAGTAGGTGGCGGTAGATATATGATTCACACGCACACACACACACACACACCCACACAGGGAAGCTGGCAATTTCCTTGAGGGTGTCTTGGCGTGCGACACGGGTGGCTGAGTTATATGTGCAACTTAATTTGCAGCTGCCACACCTGTGGCTTCTGAGGCTGGCAGCGGCAGCCTTGGACCTTTTTGACATGAATTTATGAGATCATATATGTGGCTCTACATATTAGTATATGTGTGTGAGGTGATGCGTTATGCATGTATGTGACATAAAACTGTTGCAACATTTATTAAAATTTATTCCGCTTAATAAATAAATGTGCTAATGTATTTGCCAGACAGCGATGCTCACAGAGCGAGTCCTTAAGAGCCTTAAGAGTCTGTTGAAATATTAAGAGCGCACGCACTGTAATGTAAGTCAGTGGGTTACAGCTGTTACTGTGACTGTTACTGTTAACAGTCCACACTGTTATCTGTGACACGTGTTGCATGGCTTTCACTTTTGGACGCTCTGTTAAAATTTCCCCCCCAGCTCAGTTGAGTCGGGACACTTGCGCACGGCGTCGCTCAGTATGCAGCGTAGCCGCGTGATCGTCTGACGTGTGTGTGAGAGAGTGGAATGAAGCGCAGCGCATCGCTGTTTCCATAATTCGTCTAACGTATTCCTATTCAAAAGGACGTAAGCAAATACTGTCAAAAGCAAAATCGACCCTATGGAATTATTCATGAAGCAAAACGCTGAGCACCGTTTTATTTTTGCCCACTTTCGAGGCGGTTTGTTTGTGATGCGTTATTCTTTGTGCGTTTCGCTATATGCAAAGATATTTTGTGCTCGTTGTCCTCGGGCTGTCTTAAAGCTTTAAACGTTCCAAAATATGCATACAACCAGTCAAAGAATGCGATAAAAAAGTGAGTGAGTTCAGTGAGCAAAAAAACAGTGGATATTTTACAGAGAAAACAAAATACATACATAATATAAATAAATAAAATATAAATATTAACTATTGAAGTGCTCAAAGTGAATAATCAAGAAGTTAATTTGAAGCTGTTTAAATTCTATATTTTGTGACTTGGGTAAGTCATTTATAATCTTGGAATAATTTCAGGAATTGTTTAATATAATTTCAAATTAAATCAAACTAGTCAAATGTTATGTTTTAGACTCTCATCATTTTCTATAAAGCTGATCAAATTCCTTATCTATTCATTTAAATATATATCTTTTATTTAAATTTTGTATATTTTGTCTATCCACAAATATAAATAAATATATGTTAAGCATTTAATTTTTGTCGAAAAGGCCATATAAAACTTGAAATATTTTCAGAATTGTTAAATACCATATTCATTCCATATTAAATTAAAATTTATATTTAATATATATTCGCATATTTTTCAAAAAAGCAGATATAAATTTATTATTTATATATTTACATTCTTTATATTTTGTCTATCTTTGTATATTTTAAATTTATTTTTGGTCTATTTTGTATTCAATAGAACTTGCAGTAAACGCTTGTAAAGTCTAGAGTTAATGGATTTTTCACAATGTGTATTTACCAAAGCGCATATTTGTCTCAAGTGAAAAGCATTTTACTTCTTTCACCTTTGCCTGCAATCTCATAACTATTTTGTGGCTCAGTTCAGCTAAAACTATTGTTATTATCATCATTTGTGAGCTCATGAATGCCTACCAAGTGATGTCACCATAGCATCAGGCAATACTGTATTTTAGTTTCTAATCTGCTTCTCCAAGACTGCATACATAGTGTTTAATGGATCAGCATTCATTTAAGTCCGATTTTCTTTACTTAACCCGAATTTATATTTATATTACTATTTCTTTTATATAATATATTTTTATTTATTTTTTTATTATTTTATTTATTTTTTATTATTTTCTTTTATTTTTTTTCTTTTTTTGATTAACAAACTTATGTTATAAATACAATAAATAGGTTTAGAATACTCAAGAACTTATATATTATTTGATACCTCCCCTGCAGCTTCGTTTTACCAAGATTGCATATATATATATATATATATTATTCTTTAGCTTTTTTACATAATCTATTCTATATTTAATTAAAACCTATTTTGTATGTATTTTTTTTTTTTGTATACAAAATTATTTATGTTTTTCTAATATTTCCAAATCACAAAAAACATTTCTTTTATTTAGCAACTCGTACGCAGCTTAATGTAAATGCATGAAGCATCGCATTTCATTTAAAGATATATCTTCAGCTTTTTGCTGCATGAATAAAAAATATTTAGCCATTTAATAGCCATATCGATCTGACGATAAATGATGAAGTTATTGAAATATAGTAAAAATTTTGCCAACTTCCTTACTGAAAAAAAAAAAAAATGTTATTGCAGCAAAGTTTATGTAAACATCAATATATTACAGGAACTTTACGATTGGTAAGGGTCTTGAGTGCAAAATTACTTTGAATCAATTGGACTTCGTTGGTATTCCCCATTTCGTAAATTTTATTTATGACATGCCATAAAATAATAACAATGAAATACTTATTAATACCTATTTGTCTTATTGATTGAGTGAGCGAGTGACTGGCTGCAAGGCGCCTAAAGTATTTAATGTTTGAATTCAAATTTAATACTCATAGAAGAACAAATGTTATGTAAAAGCAGAAAAGTATCTCTTGTCAGGTTGCTGACACCTCTGAGCAGGTAATTAGTAATCTCTTATTGATTACAATTTGAAGTCCCTTATTATATTTATGATATTCGAATAAATGAATAAATGTTTTTGTGCAATGATTAATGATTAAGCTAATCAAAATTTGAGTGTCGCAAGGGACAGAGTTTAAAGTCTTTAAATTATCTTTAGTGTTTTATGATTGATTGATGGCTTTTGAATAAACTGAATTATCCTGAAGCCCAACAAAAGACTTGTTAAATTTTAAGTAATTTTTTTCCTTTGTCGACTTTATTGCACAGCTGTCCTTGCTACCAACTCTCAACTCAAGCCTCTATCGCAGCTAACGATATCTCTGTGACAAATTTAAACAACTTGAAAAAAATGAAAAGGGAATCGAAGCAAAAAAAGTTGTTCTGCATATATGTATGGTAGGATTCTATAAAAAATTTGGTTTGCCTGTTAGAGGAGATCAAATCAAAGGATATGAAATGTAAGCAAAAAACGAATCTAAAAAGTTGACTGATAGCATTGTTTTTTATTTCAGCTTGGGGTTCATTGAAATGCTTTGAATAATATATAATATTAATAAATATATATTCATTTAAATATGTAATATAAAACATATTACAATCAGTAAATTATGTTAGTTTTACATAACCATTTACATTTTTATATCCAGTGATTAGAGGTAGAGGTAGACTTGGGTATAGTCGTTACGGACTTAATCTTAGCGAAGTGGAAGGTCAAGTGGTTGGTTTTGTTCTAGGTGGCTGCTAATTAAGTTGTTGGGAAGGTGGTTTGTGTGTCTGTCTAAACGATGGACTTTGGTTAATCTAGAAATCTCCTGATGCATTCAAGAACGAGGGGAGTTGGAAGAGAAGTGAGGGGAGTGGAGTAGATGTACATTAGAGATCGTTTGTAGCACCTTGTTTTAAAATTTCTGTATGATGTCAGAATTGGTATAGCTGACAGTGCCCCAGATTGGAATGGCCATTGATTATGGTTTTGTAGACTAGTTGCTTGATACGCAGCCGCTGGGTAGATGATTCTTCAGCCTTACATTGAGCTGTTTATTATTGTTAATTGGGAGAGGCTTCTGTACTTGCCTGTGTCGTTGCCAGGGATGGTGCGTCAATCGAGTCAGACAGGAGGACACTCGCCTCTTCTTAACGCAAAGGTGGTTTCGTGGTTTCAATGGACTTCTCGGGGCTGACATCTATGTTCTGTCTTTTTAGGCAAGTACCCATTTGGAGAAAGTTACTGGCAATCTGTAGCTAATCATAATTTGCACTGTATAATATATTATAACTAAACAAATACATAGTTCCATTCAAAGGCTTTTTCTTATTTTCTATTCTAATTATATTTATGTATAAGCAATTTAATGCTGATAAAGTCTCTCCTTTAGTTTTCCATTATTAATATAAACATTTTTATTTCACTTCGTTGTTTACCCGCAATTAATTGGGTGCTACATAAAACATTTTGCACTGTGCGCCGAGAGATAGGCCATGGAAAGGGCGTGCAACGGAATTTATGACGAACACGTGTGAGTGCTAGCTACTATTGATAGCTTTAACGTATTGCACAGACACATAAGACATATATTATTATATATACTATGTATAAAAGAAAATATATATATTTTGTTGCGTGCTTCAGGGCTTGAATTTATGTGAGGCAGCCAAATTTATTGTTATTGACTTAGCGCATCGAGATTCTTGGCTCTCGCATATAGTATATTCGAGCACTTGAGATTATTAGGCCAACCTTAATAAAAAGTCAATTTTAGGCAACATATTGGGAATATTTGTGGCTGCTGCATAGAATTTAAAGCGAAGCGAGAAAATCAAAGTTTATATCCCAACAAAATTGCTTGATAATAAAGCGTTTAATTAAATTGGTGGCAAAGTTGAGCGAAAGCAATATAAATTATTAAATGGGAATATTTAGCAGCTGTTTATAGTTATTCAGAATTTATTTTATAATATAAATTTTTAAAAAATATATTAATTTTAATTTAAATGATAATTTATTTATTTTATTAACATTTTTTCGAAAATAAATTTAATATTTTTATAAATTATTATATCTAATTATCTATATATAAATTATAATTGATAGTCATAGGAAATCGAAACAAATTAGTATTCATATTACGCGTGGTCGTAGACATTATCAATATGATATCATATTCGACATATTTAAAAAAATATAATATTAATTTTTATCCAGTGCAGTTAACATGGCCAAAACATGACCTCTTACTGCCATAAATAAAATGCTTATTACTCTTGTCTTAACTGTCTGTTTCAGACTCTCAATAGAGGTAACTTTAAAACTGCATTCAATTAGCGCACGTTTTCTGCTAATTAGCAACTACTACTACTACTACAACAACAGCGAACAATGCGAATGCAAATTCAATTAGTAGGAAAACATAAAACGCATACATTTCCAGCTATTCACAGCGTGAAACTTTGCAATAGGGCTTAGAAATGCATTAAAAGCTGTTTTAAAAAGAAATAAAACAAACTGTTAATCAAAATAAAAAAAATAAAAAGTTATCTAACTAAACAAAATTACTTTGGCTCTGAATACTAAAACAGAAATTTAAACAAATAAATAAAATTGAAAGTGCTTTAAAATGATTACTTGAATGAAAATGAGAAAAGGCTTTGCTTGCTGGGATATTTTGCTCAATTTTGCAGTTGTTAATAAACAAAGTTTAGTTCTCAGAAAATTGTTTAAAATTATATTTAACAAAAATGCTACTACTGAAATAAAGTGATAAAATATATTAAAGAAAATCTTTTATTGCCGAAAAAAACAATTTCAAAAAACAATTTCATTCTATGCTGAACTTTGCCTTTATTTTGAAGGACTTAAGGATTTTTTGAGAGAAACCACCAAAAGAGGAATTCATTTGCTAATTCGGGACGTTAACTTTAAGAGGCTTATAGTTTTATTTCCTACGAATTATATTCTTGATTCTTGGCACTCAACTATTTTTGTTTTTTATTTTGAAATATTTCGTTTGCTTGCATATTTGCTGCGTTACTGTGCGTCGAAGGCTTTTGCTTTTGCCTTTGCATTTTTCATTGTATACCCTGAACCCATTGAAAATTTGGTATAACGGGTTAAACAGTTTTGTAAAAATGTATGTAACGGGCAGTAGGAGACGTGGCTGTATATACTTATATTGTAGATGTATGAATAGCCGTGTTCGTATTTCAATCTAGATATAGGGAAGATAAAAATATCATAATATATATATTATATATTATATTTATATTATTCATTTTTATTTTCGATATTAATAAAAATTTGGAGCTAGTATTTTAATGTAATTTTCTTAGAAATTTTATTTTTCATATATTTTATTTAATAATTGTTCAGTATTAAAGCAGTCACAAATTCGTAAATAATAAAAAAATTACATATATTTGATATACAAAATGATATTTAAAATTATTAATTAAGAATATTGATTACATAAAATTAATTGTTTAAATACAATTAATTTTGTTAATAATAAAATAAATGAAGTTAAGCTGAAAATACAAAAAAACAAAAGCTGGAGATTTCTAATAGACTATATTGGTTCCTGTAATAAATATACCAAATTTTAATATACAAACTATATTCAAAAATTGATTAGAATTTAAATAATATCTATCTTCATTAAACCCAGAATTGAAGAGAGATTTGTGTTTTTGCAAAAAAATAAAATTTCAACTAGAAAGTGATTTCAGTCAGTTAATTGTCTCTATTATTATCAGTCCAATAAGAAAGATCTAGAACTGCATATATATATATATATATATATATATATATATATATATATATATATATATATATATATATATATATATATATATATATATATATATATTTAATATATAAGCCATAGTGCACTCCCTCTGCAGCAAGAATAAGACTTAAGCATAATGCTTAAGTATGTTTGTTATCTCTTCTGCTTATATAAAACAATCATAAAATCATTGTAAAATCAGCTCTGCACAGAGTTAGTGTATCTCCCAATCTACCGTTGTCGACAAGAGCACTCTAGAGCATTCTTATTTTTTCTGCCTTCAGTCAAGTATGCTCTTTTTAAAATTCTTCATGGTCTCTGCCCACTCATACTTATTTGAGCATTTAAAAAGCAATTTTCTGGTCACAAGTGTTAACATACGAAATTGTTCAACTCTTTTCTTTTCTTCTGTTCTCTTCTCTTTTTTTGAATGTTCTGGTTAGCCAAAGTATTTGTGTAACATGAGTGAACCCTAACAAGTATGCACATGTTTGAGAATGTTTGTTGTGCTGCTGCTGTCGTTTGTCACGTGATAGTAGTGCACTTTCTACAACAACTACTACTACTATACTAGTATAACACCCCCACCATCATGTGTTGCCTTATCGCAACTAACTTGCAGCTGTTGCACCAGCAGCTCGTAAAAATTACAAATTGAACAGCAACTCACATAACGTAAAACAACAGAATATGAAATAGAACTTGCCGCACTGAGTGCCTGCTGCTGTCCTTTCAAAAACTTTTCCTACAACATTTTTTCCTTCTTTTTAGAATAAGTATATGCAATACATGGACATTGTGTCCTGAGCATAACTTGAGCTAACTGGAGCAAATGTGTGTAAATATTGTTAGAGTCAAAGATTTTGAGTTTTGCCTTTCTTTTTGGCATAGAAAAATCAAAAGAAAATGTTCTGGCAAAATGTTTCTCTTGCTGAAATATGCTGAACATAGCGTAAAGTTTGTTGTTATTTTGTTACTATATATTTGTGGACGTGCTTTAATGTTTTGCATAGAATTCAGAAATTAAGAATTCAATGAGGTCGAGGATATCTTTTAGTCTACCAATTTGGCGTAAGGCACTCATACTTGTTTTTTAATAAATTTTATATTATGTGTGCGGCATTTTTGGCTCTATTCTACTTTGTCTAAATTTGCTTATGATTTTGCAGTTGTACCCTAGCTGATTGTATAGGCAGTGAGTCTATTGGCTGGGGAGTATGCATGTTAGGCAGAATATTCTGAGTCCATATTCTATATAAAAGGAAAGCATTTTGTTTTTAATGTAAAATTTATGTAAAAAGAATGAAAAATATGTATAAGTTAGAGTTCCTTTCTTATCTTAATAATTTTTAAAAATATTATATTAACAAAGAACCGCTTAAATTTTAATTAGAGTGAACTAAACAGTATTACTTAATCTTTTTTGTGTAAAAAAAATACAATATAAAAATTAATAATTTTTAAAATATTTGGTTTTTTTTTAAGATCCTGAGAAATTTTGTATGTTTTTTAAATATATTTTTCTATTTATTTATTGTTCTTATGACATGCAAAAATCTTTAATATAAATATAAAAAAAAAAAATTGACCGCTAGACTAAAGTAAAAAATTAAAAATATATTAATAAATAAAAATAATAATAGTAATAAAAATAAAAAATAATAAACCTTGCCCAAATTGATTCCCAATTAGAAAATACAAAATTGCTTAGAATAAAAAAAAAATATATATATATATATAGGTATATAAATAAGATTATTAGGCATAAAAAGTAATAAAATAGGAAATATTCAAAATATAAATGGATAATTATTTAATTATGGCTAGTCTACATCTTGCCAAAATTCTTTATATTTATAAATTTTTAAATATTTAAGCTAAAAATTCCAAATATTTTTTTTATATTATTATTATGTTTTTTATTTTAAACATAACTTTTTTTTATAAATATTTCTAGCTTCCCGTCAAGATATGTTATTTACTCTGAATTCTATACTGAGTATGTCTTAGTCACCCACTCTCATAAATCCGTCCTCGCTGGCATATTTGTGTGTGTTTGATAATTTGGTGGCGCGCTTGGCCCAGCTGTGCATTGAGGACGCGCTTATTGGTTGCAGGGGCGGCAATCTTTGTATAGACTATATCTATACAGCTGAAAGTGCTGCTGAGAATTTCATAAGCATTAAATGTGCAGGCGGCGCCAACGGCAACGCGCACACGTCGCCAATTATGTCCTGAATGTGGTCATGGGATGTGTGTGAGAGAGAGTGTGTGTGTGTGAGGGTGTGTAAGTGTGTGTGTGTATCTGTCTAAGAGTGTATGTAGTAGCTGCTGGCTTGAGTGGTCTCAAACAGTGGGCAAAGTCTTTGTGTTTTGTTTCTTTTGGTACTTGCCGCTTTCAGACTTGTCTTGCACTTTTGTAAACATATCATTTGACGTGGAGGGGCGTGTGGGCCCTGCGTCCTTTTCGCTGTCTCCAACACAGTCTACAGTCTCAAAGCCTCGATTCGAGCAGATTCGCGTGCGGTGTCCTTTGATTTTTTATGCTGTTTTAAAATGAAAAAAGGAAAAGGAAAAAGTATATTGGTTTTTGCAATATAGAATAAAAATATATACATTTTTTGGATCTTCCTTCATTGATTATCACACATTATATATATGCGTCTCTTGGAGGCATTAACGATAATTAAAATTAAAATTAAAAAATATTGCAGTTGTATTATTTGAAAAATGGGGCATGGCAAATCCGAACGAGTATTTTGCAGGCAATACCACCCGATTGCAATAATTCCTATTGGTTTTTCTGAATGAGTCGCGGCTTCATTTAAAATTCAATGTAGTACACGAGCTGCGTGATTTCCGAGCGCGTTGTCAGGCCACGCCTTTCACGGCATTCCACATACAATTCCAATTCCAATCGCTGGTTTCCGAAGAAGCAATCTGAAGCAATGTCACCACCCTCACAAAGCAGCAGCAAATATTTGCATTTCCGTGCCGTATAATATGCCGCACTTGCGACAGAGCTGAAAGGATCTCAGTTGAATTCCTTTGCCACAACATGGACAGGTTTACAATTAGCGCTCCTGCAGCTCGTGCAGCCAGTCTGGCCAAGCGAATCGAGATTCATGATTACAACGTGGCACGTAGTCAGCTATAGATTGAATGTGGGGGAAAGTATGAGAAGATGGGAGAGAAAATTTATTTTACAATATGTTAAATATGGTTAAGGAATGTGTAAAAAAAAATGTACATATAAAATACCGAAAAGATTTTGTTAATATTATTGAAAAAGGGAAATATGAATTTTGATAATTTGAAATATTAAAACTATTCCAATAGTAGTATATGCTATCTAAAAAAATTATTATTATTATTATTATTATAATTTTTTGTTTTGTATTCAAAATTATGGTATTTTATTATGCAAGTTTTCTGCTATCTTTAGTGGCAACTAAATCTAAATCTACATTTAACGAAGAGAGTAAATGAAACATACATTTTTATTTATCTTATATATGTTTTATTTAAGTGGCGTTTCTCATATATGTATTTTTAATTTATATTTAGTTAATTATTTATTTATAAGTTATTTCATTTTATATACTTTTTTATTTTTTATTTGGTTGACGACCTACTTGAACAATGAGTTAATATCAACAGTATATTATAAACGCTAGGATCTCACACTCTACATTATTAATTTATAGTAGAGCCAGAAACCTGTCGATAAGTGCTTTTATATTGAGTCTTAAGTCTAAGGCAGCTGCAATGCAAACTAATCCTGATTAAAAGATTTAAGCGAACATTAAATTTCTCTACACTGTAAATAGCGTCCATTATACTGTCTGATGAAATACTCTGTAAAGGTTAATCCTTGCCGTGCTAGTAAACGGGTAAGTTCTCAAGGCCGCAGACGAATTTGGCAAGTCAAAAGGAGACAACAGAGAAAGCAAACTTTATGCAAAGCTTCATTAATTTTTGTGTGCTTCTCGTCGACGTCTGAGTGTCTGCAGGGGACTCAAGTTTTTGGCCAATGAAAGTGGGCCATGTGCTGCGCTGCTAGACACTAAATCGGTTCGACACTAAAGCCATTTTGGCGCTTCGATTCACTTGCACTTGAATGTCAAGTGCAGGAGGCACTGAGTGTCTGGTCCTGGTCGCAGCTGCAGTTGGTTGGTTGTTTGTTTGGCCAACGTCGCTTGAGAGTTGGCCGAGTTCTGGCTGGGCTTGAAGAGCCTCAACTTGGCTATTGTTGTGCTGATGCCCTCTCTCACTATTGCAACAGAGCTTAGACCTTTGCTGCTCTCGTCCCTTTACAGGAGTCTCAGCCATCAGAGCTGCTCTTTTTCATGGCATTTGCTGACCGGCTCTGCTTGTTTTTATGGCAACTCGTAAAATTTAATGCTTCTACATTGCTCTGATTTCGGGCAATGGAATTTTAATAAATGCTCGCAACATTTTCAGCTTATTTACCTTTGGCTGGGCACAGACAATGTCGCTTCCTCAGGTATACAAGAATTGCAATTGTTTTATTTATTTTGTCTGCCGGTCAGCTTGTCGTCATTGAATTCGCGCTTAATTAACTTGATTAACATTTAATTGTAGAACGCCCACTGCGCGTTGAGCTATGCTGATTTGCTAAAAGTAAAAGGAAAATCAATTACAGTGACGTCGACCACCACAGCTCAGTCATTGCATAATCTGTTAAGCTGCACAGCTACACGCTGTGGCATTGGCAAATAATTAATGCAAACTCAATTAGAGCTGCATGGCTGATGGAGCTGGCACACCAATCGCACATACGCACTGTTAAACGTTTTCGCCATGACAAGCGTAAAATTTACGCGTTTCTTTATATGGCTTTAATCTGCACGAAGGCCAATCAAAAGGGTGTAAAAATGTGGCAAAGCAGGCAAACCTACCCTCTCCCCCATACACACAGTGACACACACACACACAGTCGCCCCAAAAAGTATGCAGTAAATTTGGCACATTTTACGAGTGCGCATCGATTTGCAGCTGGCGTCGCAGTCAACCGCAGGTACAATCGAAATGTGAGCAGGGCACAAGCGAAAGGCTTACTACACACAAAGCATTTTATTTTTATTGCATTGCATAAAATAGCCAAGCGACAGTTACACGTATGCGTATACGCAACGTCGAACAACTGAAATTGGAATCTAAAGAATATTGAGATATACTCAATGCACAGACACAACAATACTGTGCGAGCGGATGGCAAAATAAATGATAGTATCTGAGTGAAATGTTTAGCTGTTTGGGCGTTAAATGTAGCACATAATACGATTTCGGGATCGACCAACTCCAATATAACCAGCGAAAGAGAGAGAGAGAGTGGAGCCATTTTCTAGCTGCGCGCTCCGACATGGTCACGGCTTGGATTTTTACTTGAGTTTCGTTTTCGTTTGCTTTGCCTTTTAGCGCAATGCAATAAAACAGCATAAAAATGTTGGGCATGTGGCACTTATTTATAGTGTAAGTATGCCCACAGCCAGCCAGGGAAATGGGAAATGGAGAAAAGCAGTTTTCGTCAGCGCCAAACTTGGGGAGCTAGCCTCAAGGGGGCTCTATCAATGAGGGAGCGAATGAATTGTTTCGGCTGTGGCTGTGTAGTCAAAACGTTATCTTACTTCAGCTTTAATTTTTGTACTTGAATTTTGGATGGTAATTAATTTTTAATTTAATTCGATTTATAGATGGCCTGAAAGCTGTTTATTAAATAATAAGCTTAGAGATTTAATTACTTAGAGCTCTAATGGAAGTTGAAATCGATTTGCTGTAATTTTGTAGATAAAGCAGAAATTATGATGTTGATAAAAAATTAGTATTTTATATAGGTCTGGGTATTGTAATATAATAATAGAATAGATATATAAAGTTTTAAATATATTTTAAATATAAATATAATTATATATTAAACAATTATATGTTAGAAAGGTTTACCGAATGATGAAGAATTTCCATTATATAATTAGTAATCCATTCACATCTGTCTAATGGAGTATAGTTAAAAATATATATAAATATATAAAAATATATTTAAAAGTAATACAAATAAATATATATAAAAGATAAATAAGTAAAACCTATAGGTTTACGTATATATGTATATATATATAATATAAGATAAATAAGATACAGATAAATATATATACAAATAAATAACAAATAATACAATTTTATGTTTTACTTAAAGCAGACCTCAGCAGAACGACTTCCTGACTAATAAATAATTTCCAGTAAAAAACTGTAAAAAAAAATAAATAATTATACGTATTAAATATATAGAAAATAATAATAAACATATATAAAATAAATTTAATATTGTTATAGTTATGTATTCTTATTAAAGCTGAAATCAGAATGATTTTCAGAAATAATTATAATTTCTATAAAACAAATTCTATATAGCTAGTAATTCATATACTAGATCTGTCTAATCACAAAGAAAAAAAAAATAAAAAATAAATAAATAAATAAATTGTAAGTAATAAAGATATACAAAAAATAAATAAAATTAAATTTTAAAAATAAATAAATAAAATAATAAATATTTATAAAATATAGCTAATATATATATAGTTATATATGGTAATTGAAGCATAAATCAGAATAATATTGTGAATATTAAAATATGTCCGATAATGATTAGTAATTATACAAATCTTTTTAATAGATTATATATTATTTAAAAATAATTATATATATATAACAATAATAGTATAGATTCAGCGGATATATGTATGTACTGTATATTCATATATCCATCCCCTTTGGCTTTATGCTCTCACATTAGGAGTTACGCCACTGCATTATCCATATATTCACTTTTATATATATTTTATATGGCTCGTTTTTTATATTAGCTCACATACGCAACATTTAAGTGGCGCCAAGGCCTACACACGCACACAGACACACACACGCACACATAGACCACTATCAGATGGCTTTATGTATGTGTGTTGGCAGGGGCGGGTGGCAGCATTAGACATTAAAGGCATGAACATGCTCATTGCCTTGATATGCTTTTGTTTGCCATTAGGACGAATGAATACGGCAAAAACTTGGCTTTCATTGTTGAATTGAATTTTTACAGTCTGCTGCGGTTTTTTTGTGTGATTTTTTGCTATGTTTTTTTTTTTTTTTTTTTTTTTTTGCTTTAAAGACAGAAATAAAGTTGGAACAATGTCAGCTGCATGCGAGTAGTGGCTGAGTGTGCGAATACCACAGACTTGCTAAATTAATTAACTGAACTTCCCTCTGGCTTGGGCTTCTATCTATCTATCTCTGTTTAGCTCTGGCCATGTTTTGCTCATTTTCCTTGGCTTGACCTAAATCAGCTTCCTTTTTTTTGCAGCCGCATGATTTTGCCATTCGCTTGATTTGCCTTTAGTTAATTAATCAGCTGTCGAGTGAGGAGTGGCTGACACAACTTCAACTTCGTCGCACGGAACAGACAGCAGCTTGACATCATTTTCCAATTACGAATATTCCGCCTGTTTTGATGTCCTCGGTGTAATCAGCCGTGAAATTATTTTGCAGCTTCCTATCCTCGGCGCACTAATTGTTGCGCGAAAATAAACTACTCGAAATTATTAGCCGGACCGGGACGGACTTGTCACGCTTGTCCGCTCACAAGAAATGACTTTAAATTAGCTGCAGACATTTGACTTAATTTTCAACCGAGAATACAGAGTAGAGAAACAGACAATAAGACCTACGAGTGAAAGATTTGATTCAAGCTGGATTTGCATGCAAAGAAATCTAAAGGATGCGCAAGTTAATCAAGTAGAAGTAATGGGCGGAAAAATATTATTGTGTTCATCTAAGCCAATCTTAAATTGAAAATCTAAAAAAAATTTATATAAACTATAATATAATATATAATATATATAAATAATTCAATTTATAATGTTTTCAACATCAAAACAAAACCAAATAATAATTAGACTGAAAAGTGCTCAGAATAAAAATGCAAAACAAAACTAATTGATAATTAAAATAAAGAAAGAGCTAAGAAACTTATAAAAGAAGAGAAATGAAAACAAAGTACTCATGTTTTTCATTTAAATTGTACTTGAAATTAATGTAATGGAAATAAAAAGAATGAGAAAAAAAAAGAGAAAATCTAATTTAGATAATTTCTTCAACTTTCGCAAAGCAATAACATTTAATGTAAGCCTTTAAAGAGCAATCGTAACATAAATATTTGATTTTTATCATTAAGAAAAATATTTCAAGCCTTTGTTAAAGAACTTTTTTGACCCAAAACTTTATCATAAAATATTTTTATGAAGAATATTAATTCTAATTTGTATTTAAAGGGTATTTTAAAGACTTAGCAACCTTTTGAATGCGCTTGAATTTGTCTTAAAATTTATATAGTATGTCTTTCTCTGTACAGGTGCATATTGCGTATACGCCCTGGCAGCACACACTAATTCCTTAAAATATATGTGAGAAGCTGATTTATAAGTAGAGCTGCAGTGGGTGCACTAGTTGCTGCACTGTGGAGCATTAAGCTGCCGTGCAGCATTTGCTTTTAGCTGGAAGACAGCTGAGCTGAGTCGGTAGCAAAAAAAAAATTGTAAATTCTATAAGCAAACAAGCCACTTGGGGAAAAAGTGATGCCAGTTGGCGCTGCTCAAATAACAGAGAGAAAAGAAAAAGTTGTATTTTCACGGTAAATAAGGCTGTCAAAAGCAAAAGCAACAAGGACAATGGCCACACAGAATGACAGACGGCTAGAGAGAAAGAGAGAGGGAGAGGGAGAGTGAAAGAGAGGGAGAGAGATGGGGTTGAGAACTGCTGTTGAAAGCGCCCTGAGTGAAGGGTTGACAGAGTAAGGCCGGTCGGGTTGGCTGCGGGGCTCAGCCGCATAAAGTTGCGAAAATTTATGTAAATTGCACGATGAGAAGTCGACGTTTATAATTGTTAATTTGCTGCGCTGGAGATTTGCATTAAATTTTGAGCCAATTTATGGGCGCTTAAAGCTTAAAGTGTATTGCCAACAAGCACTTGGGTCCAGTTTTAAGCCGGCCAACATTTTGCTGGTTGAAGAAAAACTTGTTTACTGTCCTCTTAAATTCAATTTACAAAACTCTACAAATTGAATATTTGTAAACATATAATAAACATGCGTAAATAAGCTGATTACACGCATATTCGCACCTATATAGCGTAGCCAGCTATAATATCTGCCACGCCTCCCTCCCTTCTGTCGCTTTGCACTCAATCTAAATGTATTCAACATTTATATCATATTTTATCTCTACCTTTCGCACCTTTTGGCCCCCATCCCCCTCCCCCCGCTTATGTTTGGCAATGATTGCTTTTTTTCTGGTTTTTTGGTCGGGCAAGAAATTGTATATTTGATTTGAACTCTGCCCTGCTCGCCGCCTGTTGCCTCAGCGCTCCGCCAGTCGCAAATGAGGTCATGATGAAATATTCACCGCAGGTGTAATATTTCACCCTTGTGTGATTCAAATTTGTTCTGGCAGTTGGCAGTTGGCTGTTAGCTGTTGGCTGTTGGCTGTTGGCTGTTGGCTGTTATTGTCCGCTTTACATAGTCTGCTTTAATATGATTCCATTGTTGTTTGAAAGATTCATAATTTGCATATTGCAAGTTGTCTGCTGTTATCCTTAATTTGATGCTGATTCGTTTAAATGGGTATATTTGAAAATTTATATTTATAGACCAGACAAGAAAATTATTTCGTTGCTTCCCAGAGACAATTATTGCAAATCTCATTAAACTGTCCAACTGTGCAATATTTCATTCTATTTAAAGCGAGTTTTCGCTGTGCCTCATTAGCATGGGAGCACTCTTAACGGTCTCCGTTCAAGCTGAACATTTTCTATATTACTTGTGCTATAATCCTACAATTTATTTTATATTTGACTCTAATATATATTGTGCTACAAATATAACCAAGTTGGCCTATGAAAAGTTGCAGCAAAATTTAGAATAAATTTGGAAAAACATTAGAAAATCAAAAACAGCTGTAATTATTTTTGTTTGTTTTACAATTATTAAGATTTAATATATATATGTGTTTTTCACATTTAATATGCTTACATAGTAATTTAACATTTTGATTTATTTTTTATTAATTTTTATTATTTATTTAGTTATTTCAAATTAAAATTTGTTTATGAAACACAAGTTTAATATAGATAAAGTAAAGTACTTATTTATTATCAATAGTACATCTTTCAATTCTGCTATAAAGTAAAGTAAATTAATAAACTCTAGTTTCTCACAGATATAATCATTTAATTTTTATTATTTATTAAACTTGTTTTCTATTTTAAATCTATGTAAATTGTATATGAAAACTTTGAAAGAATTTATCCTTAAATCTTTCCGAGTAGTTGCGCTCCAAAAATTTCAGCATGAATTGCCTACGTTCAACTTGTTAAATCTGTAACGAAATACCATTAAATATTTACCAAGCTAATTGTACGAAAATAACTTAATAGCTCTTGCTTATTTGCCAGTTAACTTTTCACAAATTTTAACAATTTTCAAATTCCAAACTTCAACTTTTCGATTAAGTGATTCGAAATATTTCGATAAAGTTAAAGAGCTGCGTAGACAAGCTGTTTAGCCAAAGCTGTCTGGCTGTTTAGCTAACTGGGGCTGATTTGAATAACAGCATAATTTATTTGTATTCATCGGATTTGACAAGAGTCTTAGTCCCGAAAAGTACAACGACTTGAGCTTATTAACATTTATTTAGCCCGCTAACCGTTCGTGGTTGCCAGCCAGCACTTGTCTGGCAGCAGCCACAGCCTATAACGAAATTGTGAAACAAATTCGATTTTGAAAGCAAGAATAAAAAGAAAATGTGCCATCAGGAGAGGAGAGTGAGAGAGTGAAGGAGGGGAGAGCAGACATTGAGGGCAGCCTAGACAATACTATCACAAAAGTTAAGCGACAAGAGACAAAGCTAACATATACACTAGTAGACCCTCACTTAGGTGTGTGTGTGTGTGTGTGTGTGAGACAAACTTTAACTATTGTCGTAATCTGGGGAACAGACAAAGAAGACGTCTTCAATGCTGCTGGGGTTGTGTTTTGGGGCGTCGACTTGGGTATGCCAAGTATCTGTCAGGCAAGTGCTGTGAAGCATGTAAATTTCCTTCAACTTGAGTTTTTATTAAATTGTTTGTGTGTCGCCCAGTTTCAAAAATTTTATTTCCATCATGATTTGCATGATCTGTGTTCGGGCTTGACTTTATGGCTGTGTCTTAGTCAAGAGTAAATGCCAGAATGCGCCATTTGGGTGAGAGTTGATGATCATTTTGTGCCATTTTTTATGGTCGTACGTGTTGGAGCTGCGGCCGTTGAGTTCACAGCCCAAAACTGATTTTTGTCTCCATTTGTTGGCTGTCTGTTTTCTGTTTTTTTCCGGCAATTTTAATTGCTGGGCATGAGTGGGCTCCAAAGCTGTGCCACTTTTAATTTAAGCTGAAAAGTATACCACATAAACATGTAATTTGCGCCAGTTGCACGTTGCGCCAAGTGCGTGACTTGTCTACACCCACACATAGCCAAACACACTCAGTCACACACACACACACACAGCGACACACACCCACTTAGCTTAAGCTGAGTTGGCAAGCGAAAGGTTTTCCAGCAAGCTGTGGCTTTCATGTTTACACAGACTTACCCAAATTCGTTCACCACTCGCAGTACCATAAATCTCTGCCGCATCTCACTTTCTCTCTCTCTCTCTCCCTCTCTCTCTCTCGCTTTCTCTGTGTTTGTCTCCGTGTGTGTCTTTGGGATTGGGACTAGCATTGACACTTGTCCACCGAGAACCTTTTTCATATGTCAAGTGCGAGCTGTTTTAAAAGTTTACCCTGAAAACACAGACATGAGCTGCTCTGCTCGTTTAGCTTAATATTATGTTAAGCTTAAATGAAATGAAGAGCTATACAGTTCATTTAAAGTATTGTTTTAATAAGAAAGATAAGAAAATATTATATAAAAGAAATTAATATTAATAATAAATAAAAATAATATGTAATTAAAATAAATACTAATAATAATTTAAGTACGTATTCTTTCAGAGTAGCTAATTTCGGATTTCGTGCTTTCGTATTTTCCTATATATTATTATTTTACATTTACTTCAAGATTTGACAAATAGACCCTCAGCGTCAAGTATTAAATATTTATTAGGTTAAGTATTACTTATAAAAATATTTAAATAGAATAGACTAACATCTTGGAAAAATTTTACAAAATAAAAAAAAAAAACAAGTAAGAGGGCTCTAGTCGAGACTGCTCGACTAGGAGATATCCTGAACCCTGCAAAGTACTGGTTCCAATCATTCACTTGTTTCATGCACATATACAAAAACACATACACACACCCGTACGCATGCATCCATACGAACGCATAAACAATTGCTCTGCTAACTGCGCAGGTACTGCGCTTGGGCTGCCGTGTGGGCTATATTACGAAAATTTGTTTGTTGAATAAATCTTTTTGTAGTGGAACTATCTTCATCAAATTTTCAGAACGTAATAATAACATTTAAATGTGTGTATATGCCAAAGCACAAGTCTCTAGTACTTGATATACGTTTTTTTCAAATTTGGGGTGAAGGGGGCGGCATCCAAAATCTGTAAATAACAAAATCTTTGTATTCATCACTTAAATGTACACAGTAAATCTGAAGTCTCTAGCTCTAACAGTATTCAAACTAGGCTTTAAAAACCAAGTCAGATTTTCGATTGTTATCGATAAAAAATAAATGGGATGAGTGATCAAAAAAATATGATAAACTCGTACTGCGTATGGTATACACGAGTATACATGTAAAATTTCAAGTCTCTAGCTCTTGTAGTTTAGGAGATCTCTGCGTTAGTACGGACGAACGGACGGACGGACGGACGGACGGACGGACGGAAAGACAGACGGACATGGCTAGATCAACTCAGCTCGTCATCCTGATCAAGAATATATATACTTTATGGGGTCTGCCACGCCTGCCACGCCTTCTGCCTGTTACATACATTTTCACAAAAACATTATACCCTGATTTCCCATTTTCAATGGGTTCAGGGTATAATAAATAAATAAACTAAATAAGTAAATTTGTATCCTATTTCGTTTCCTTTAAACTACAATGTATGTTTAAAAATAATTTAGGTAAAGATTATTTCAGACACACGCAATCCTCAGATTTGATGTCTGTAAGATAATGAAATATTAAAGTATTTACTTTAAATTGAAGGTAGTGAGTCAAGTTTTATATTAAAATATTTAAATATATTTCAGCTTAGAAACTTACATCTTATTTAATATTATATCAAAATATCCACTTGTATAAGAGATTGTGTTTTTTAAGATATTAAAATATTAAAGCATTTCAGCATCATGTGATACCTTTTTTTTTAAATCAAGTATTTATTTAAAACTTCAATTTAGAATAAATATACAGCTTATTTAATTGTTATATAAAAATTGTATTCCTATGCTTAAGAATAATTTTAGCTATCCTCAGACTGGCTGCTTAATATTCAAATTGAAGCCAGTACTTTATTTTGAGTATACAATATTTAATTTATATTATATATTTTTCAAATGAGAATAGAATTTTCTGTGATAAAATTGATCTCCCTAAAGTAACCAATATCTTAGCCTAATCATTTCCCTTTAAACACCAATCCAATTGATGTTGAAGGCTTAGACAAATGTTTAAGCAATTTGTGTTTACTTACTCAATGCAGCTTCAAGTTTGTTGCTCGATTAGTTATGTGGCAAGTTGCTTATGGCGTTGCATGATAGAATTGTTCAAGGCCCGCATAGGCATAATTAAGAGCGACTAAATTTGGCAAATAGCGGCGACTGCACACACTCTCATACACACACACAAACACTCAGAGAATTAACCATGTGATTATTTGGCAAAAGTGAACAGAACTGGGTGCAATGTGAACAATTAAGGCAAACACAGCCCACATGTGCACCTAAAGTGCGTGCGTAAATCACGAAGATGTAGATTTTGGGGCAACTTAATTTATGTTTGCCTCGGCCTACGCCAAGGCAAGCAACGTCGAGCATGTTGCCTGTGCCTCGACTCTGTCAGCAGGTTTCAGTCCATGGGCAGCTGGTTCGACTGTTTGACCAGCTCGCTTATTTGGCATTATATTAGTCCGACTGGCAGAAGGCTCTCTCATATCAGGTGCATAAATTTGCCAGCACTGACATATTAAGCGCCCAGCAGCGGCAGCCACAGCAGCAGCACTCGTAGCAGGAGTTCTGTACCTGCCAGCAACCTAAATACGTTACATAAATTGGAATCTGATGCGGGCTAAATCTAATTTGTGACTAACAACTCAGGGGAGAGCATAAACAGATGCAGTGCATGTGCTCACTGTGCTAAAAGCACATTAAGATTAGCACAATAAGTAAATTGGATGTCGAGCTGCAAGCTAAATCAGACTTTTGAAAAGGTTCATGGATATGAACAGATGTGGAAAAGGTTTGACATATAAAATTGTATTATATTTGTATATTCATTTCCATCTATTATCTATAAATATGGAACTAACTTGAATTGCAATACCTATGAAATTAATTAAAATAAATCATATATTAGCTGGCTTATTTACCTTCATATTCATGTCCCTTAGGCACCGGGTCTGTCCTAATGCATTGTTCTCAAACTGATTCATTCATTCCAAGGGCAGCAGCTGCTGCCATAGTCTATACAAATTAGCACTCAGTCTAATTAAACAGCATATACTATGCATAACTTAATATACATTAGAATCTTGAGTTGGTGGATAACCACATGAATGTCATAAACCATTTCCAGTTACGGTTAATTAAAATTTTAGCTTGTTATATTGCTCATACGACGTGGTCGCCGCAGCCTGACAAACGTCAACAAATATTGAAACTAGAAACTAATGAAACATTTATTTATTTGTCTTTGAGTCTCTAGTGAAATCTCAGTTAGATTGAGTTGCTCTATTTGGCTTGTGGCTGAAACTTTGAATTCGAATGAAATCATTTTGATATTAACTAAGAGCTTAAATACTTATCTTAGTTATTAGCTATCTGTCTGTGGAATAAATATAATTAACAGATTTAGTTGTCCAAAGAGGTCAGCCGGTAAGCCAGCCATAATAGACAAATAGCTGGTGCACAAAACAAATATACTCTGCCCACATCACTTCATGAACGAGTGTTGAAAGAGAAATGCGCAGATTAAGACATTTCTCATACAAATCCCTGACACAACCATGGCCAAGGACATTGTTCTCAGCTGCTATCTTCGTTTAATACCCTGAATGCAATGATTGTTCATTGTTGGCGCGACAATTGTCGTTAAGCGGTTTGCAATTTGCAACGACAGAAGCCAGACAAGCTAGAATAAACAAACAAGCAGACAACCCGAACGAGAAGGTCACATAACCTATATATATTTATATATATAGATAGATAGATATATATATATATATATATATATATATATATATATATATATATATATATATATATATATAAATGTATATTTTACTGTCTTTTTTTACAGCTGTTTGAACAGCGCAATTCAAAGTGTTTTGTTATTGCTATTGATTTAATCAATTCTGTAAATACAAGCTGTCAATTTTATAGCTCTTTTTTCTTTACACTTGACTATTATTTAATTACATGGATATATAATATTTATATAATTGGTAGGAAGTGCTGCAAAACAATTCATAATTTGCATTAGCAAATATGCTTAATATTTAGGAAAAAAGTATTTCCAAATTACTATAAATTTTTTTCAATTTTCAATTTTTTTTTCATTTTTTCAATTTTGCTCAGCGCAAATGACTTTAAATAATTGTTAAACCTTAATTAAATGCTATGTGCAGAATAACATTTAAGTTGTTAAAAGTTGTTGAAAAGCTCAGTTGGGACTTGCAAGAAACTATGGAATGTATTTATCTCATTATCAGATACTTAGCCATTCTATAAAATTTGTATAGTCACACTATTTATCACACAACATAAGAAGAAAGCTAATAAATTGACTTCTTCTCTTCACAATGATCAATGAGATATATCATAGTATATAAAAAGCTATAGTTGTAATGAATTGACTTCTTGTCTATACAAAGATAGCTCCATCAATATAGAAAACCACTATATATGAGAAGAAGGGTAATGAATAGACTTCTTCTTTCCATAAATGGGAAACTTCATCTATCTATCTTCTAATGATAATTAATGGACTTATTGTCTATACTCCAAATTCCATCTATATGAATGAATATGTTGTAGCATTGTTAGTATTATTGACTTCCATTATACATGACACTGCTTTATTTCCCGATTTCATCCTATTCGCCAAAATTCTCTTAGATGTCCAATAGTCTTAGGCTAATTCCCTTTTCATAAAATTTCATAAAATATTATCTCTTCTGTCGGACTCTCTACTTCTTGTCACTTTCGTTTATCGAACCTATGCGAATCAGCAACGGCTATAGTTGTCCCTCTCCAAGTGACGATACATCCTTTTATTGTCACATTGTCAAATGCTATATTGTCTATATAGGATAGTACGATCTGTAATACCACTGTCTCTTTAATAATATTGCATATTAACTTACACAACACAACATTATTTAATATTTCATTATTCATTCATTATAGAATTTAACTAAAAGTTGCTCAGCAACTCTCAGCTACTGTCGTTAAATGGCATTAAAATATATTTATATTATAATGGGTCGTTTTTTAGGTCTGTAATGAATTTTTGGTCAAGTTGCGACTTTGGTTTTTAATTCAGTCACCCTAATTCATTTTACAGTCCTTTTTAGCAACGGCAGCAACGGCAGCAGCAGTTGTAATTTCTGTACCTGCCATTACCACCAAATCCTGTGGCAGTGTCTCTGGCCTTCCCTTGCCACCCTGCTTTTAATTATCTTTTATTTTATGTGGCTCCATTTGGTTTATTTTTTAGATTTTGTCATTTTGTGCCGCACAATTAAATAACAATTTGTCGAGAAGTTGTGGCTATTTACAGCTTTTTATACACTTTCGCAGAGTATTTAAATTATGTTAAAACTGAAAAATCACAGAGGACTCAACTTGATGAGCTCAGATTTTAATGCATGCTGACTCTGTGATGTTAAAACTAGATCTCGTTGATCTCTTCTTTCATATTTAGTTCAAGACAATTGTCTCGACTATAATTTAATTTAATTGGCAATCATTCAAGCAGCTAATAAAGGGTATTTGCTTATGTCTAAGTGCCATGCATGTCTGTTGTATCATCAGTCAAGAAGGCCACGCTTGGCTCGTAAAGGCAATGACTTTTTAATAGACCTGGCTATTTTTGTCTCTTGACTCTTGTGTCTTACTGCCTGGACACCATGACTAAGAGATTCTTGGACTTTATTTTATGTGTACTTTAATTAGCTTTTTTGCGTTGACAGGCCGTTGATCAAACAGTCAGTCAGCAATGAGAGGCAGATAGGGAGAGGGAGAGTGAGAGAGAGGGAGCTTGACTATAGAGTAGAGCAACTAAAGTTGTATTGAAATTTGTGTAATATTTGGTTTTTGCTCTCAATTAATCAACGCACTCGTGCAAACCTGCTGAGTCAGAGGAGAGTACATTTTTCTTGCTCTGCTCACAGCACTAACTTCTGGCAATATGTTGACACAATTTTTTCTCTAGTAAAACTTGCTCTCCTGCGGCTAACCACTATTGTGGTGTGCTCTGCAGCACATGTTGAACAAATGACAACAATGTGAACTGCCGCTGTTAGCTCCCATGCCATGCATTTGTTTTGTTGCCGCTGTTTCTTGTTAGTGCCGGCATATATATAAAGTTTGAAACACACACATTCACACCAATGTGTGTGTGTGTGTGTGTGGTGTGTGTGAGTAGTTAAAAGTCGTCTGTTGCAGTTTATTTGCATTTGCCACAGATTCGCATGCCATATTTGCTTTCCACTTTGACATACGCAAATATTTTTCCTCTTGCATTTTTGCTTGCCTCAAATTCTAAACTTTGCCGCTTTGTTATTACTGCCGGCTCAGCGCCGTATGGCATTCAGTTTGTTTCATTTTCTAAACAGTCGAGGCGCATGTGGCTCTTGGTCATGCACCGCTGACATTGAGCTGAGGTTTTATCATAACCACAGCTTTTAGCGTTACACAGAAAGCAGTTTGAGAGCCGTTCACATTTTGAGCAAATATTTATTAGTAAAAAGGGGAAAAGGATTGTCATAAAATAATTGATATGAATTAAACAATATGAAAACTTTGAATGAAATTAATTTTTATTGAACGATTTATTAGTAAAATTATATGTTCATTTCATTGATTTGTGTATGTATACATTTATTTATTGGTAAATTGGTTAATATTAATTTATTTTTTAATTAATTTTAATTTTTATTTACGTTCTTTTTTATTTTTTTCTTATTATTTTATTAGGTTTTATTAATTTTTTTTTAATTTTTTTTCTTTTCCTATGTATTTATTTATTCATTTATTTAATAAAATTTTTTTGTTCATATATATATTGTTTTAAGTTTTTTGTTTTTTATTTAGTTTTTAATTTTTTTATTTGGTAAATAATGTATTTAGCTAACATTAATTATAATTTAACTGCTTCTGCTTAATATAATTATATTCTTCAGTTTTAGTACAATATAATCTATGATTGGCATTTAATTATATACTTTTATACAATATTAAAGTATTGAATTCGAGCATTCAATATTAATACATTTTTGGTAATTCATATTTTATTATGTCCAAAAATAGGATTTGAACTTTTTTAATTACAAATTCATTGAACAACAGCAAAAAATATTCCATAACAATTTTACAGACTGCTAAACAAGTTACCAAAGGCTCATTATTTTTTGGCAATTTTCTAGAAAGGATTTGTCCGTTGCAAGAAACATAATCACTAAAAATCTTCTCATATTTTATGATATTTTTCTCTTTTTACTGAAAAAAGGGTTCATTGTCGTCTTTTCTGTCTCGAAGCATAACTCGGACGATGATAAAATCAAATCATGAATTTATGACAGCTCACAAGTCTTACTATTGCCATCAAATCCTTTATTCCTCCAGCTCATTTTACAATTTCTTGCCCAACAGGACACCCTGCACACACAGCTTAGCCAAGTACAAATACAAATACAAATGTGTGCAGCTCATTAAATTTGCATTGTGGCGAAATAGATTCAACACAAAGAGTGCAATGGCAAATAAAAAATAAAAAAATAGAAAGCAAAAGAAAACAACAAAAACTTTTGTATAAAATCGTTTTGTGGTGCACGGGGACTGTCAGGCAAATGTGTGCTAAGCTCTTCAAGTGCCGCACTTTTATGTTTTTGGCTTGTTCGTTGGCATGAGCCTTGGCTTAAATGTGCAAATTGAGACTTACAGTTAGCTCCTTGTTTTTGTTGCACATTTGTTGAGATCCGGTTGACAAGTGACATTAAAATGCAAAAAAAAAAATTGAGAATAAATATTCAGATTTCAAGTAGATTCTGGTTTGTGGCCGTCAAAGGAATGTGAGGCGGACTTTAGATATATCTAATTATTATTATTATATACAATATATATAATTGTATTAGAAAGTATGTAAAAAACATAAATAAAATAATAATTACATTTTATTTTGTTATTATACTGTATATTTGAGGGGGAGTTTATATAAATTATCAACAATAGAAATAGTAGCATTATATTAATAACATAGATAGCAGATTTTCTTTTTATAATTTTTATTCGATGTCATATTTGATGAGAAGAAAATATAGAAAAAAAAGTAAAAATAAAATAGTATTAACATAATAATATTTTATAATAAAATAGTAATACATTCATTTATTTTATTTTTATTTATTTATATTATATATACAAATATATATACATTTGTTATATATCCGTATAAGATACCATCTATACGTATTTTTATATCTGTATACTCCATATAATAATTATAGTAGCCGACGCATTGTAGAGTATTTTACATATAATAGGGTCATATCCTCGACACATAGTAGTAGTCTACACTCTATATGAGCACATAGTAACACTTTGTGGCTACATATACTATATACATAACTATATATAAACATATTCGAAATATGATCAGCTACTTATATGTGGACTGACCAGGCATGGGAGCTGCAGCGGAAGCATTTTAGTGCTTAGCGTGCCAGTAAGTTTCTTATGTATAATGTAGTATATGCCTTTTGCATATATGTACAGATACACATAAACCTACATACTAAATTCTCTCGTTCTGTCGCTGCTTTTGGTGTAGAGCCTAATGTGTAATATAGAATATTAGAAAATTGTTTAAAAAAGAAAAGGTTGACATTTTGATCTTTTTACATTACAGTTAGTGACTAAAATTGCATATAATTTTTTAATTTTTAAAAATTTTTTTTTACTATAATATAATTATAATTAATATAATAATAATTTTATTTAAAAGCTTTCTTATTTCTTTTTATGTTACCAAGTCTTAGTACAAAACACTATAAATTATTCTATATTTTGTGTGTGACTTCTTATGTATATACAATATATATCATAAAGGAGATACCATCATTCAACATTCTCTTTAAAAAGAGATCAGATATCCCATGTTCCCTAAAGATTTGGCAGTAATCACAGAATATATTTAGCTAATTATATTCTTTCCATCCGCATTGTGCAAGTGAAGGCTTGCTTTGTACATATATACATGTTACATGAATAACAAATCTAAAACAGCATTTAAGCACTTGGTTTACATCTTCTATCTGCTTCTAGTACCACACTGTCGACTTTGGCATTTCCACTTATTTTAATTAGTGCAATTAAATGTAATGCGACAGCTAAAATCAAGCTGCACCAACAGTTTGTGGCGTGAAAACGTTTAAGTAATTGCATTTAATGCCATTATATTGCGATTCGGCTGAGTGCATTATAATTGCTTGAATATTGTGGGCAGTCAACTAGCTGCCTGACTGCCTGGCTGGGCATCGTTAATCAATATCAGCATTCAAGTCAAACTTTCGCCTTGGTCATTGGTCACTTTTTATTTGGTACAATGCGAATCAATCAGTTTGTTGGCATCAGAGAGCAAAGTTTGCAATAGAAGCCAAAAGCGATAAGTTTCAATTGATTTGGCTACCTCGTTCCCCAGCCCCCAGCCCCCAGCTGCTCAGCCTGACAGCAAAATCTGCAACCCGGCAGTTGCTTTAAGTTTAAACCAAATCATGATAAATGAGCCGCAGCCAGAGCTTAACTATTTCAATTTAATCAATGATCCATTCATCGCCAGCTTCTAAGCAAGAGTTGTGTGTGTGTGTGTGTGTGTGTGCAGTGTATGGATGTCAAAGCGAGCATAAATAAATTTATTTGAAAAGCATGCTTTCAATCAAGCACTTGCACAGAACGAACATATTCTGGGAACTTTCACTTGCCGGATACAGTGATATCCGATTCAATTTTCACCCGTCGAGTCTAGCTTTTAATACGCTATAAAGAGTGACGTATATGAGGACAGAATTCGTCTTACTTATTTGCTTCATCAAATATGGAATCGAAATAGCTTTGATAGTGTTTTTATTATGACATGTTTTTATTGGATTTTCTTTTTCAAGTATTTGGAACATTATCGTAAGCTTTGCTTTTCTACATTACACTATCTAAATTTATATTGACTTTATTACAAAGTTTTACTTGCATATATATTAAATATAATATATATATATATATATATATATATATATATATATATATATATATATATATATATATATATATATATATATATATATATATATATATATATATATATATATATATATATATATATATATATATATATATATATATATATATATATCTACAATATATATTTATTACCCAAAATATTTCTATAGCAAACTGTAGAATTTCTAAATATTTAATTAAATTTTTTGCAAAGCATTTGATATATGAAACTTTTGCTAAAATTTTATATTAAATTATGGTAAATAATAAAAAAAAAAAAGATTTAGCTAGTTTATAGCTACTAAAATGCCAGCTCTTGTCGTGCGATGAAAATCCATGCATGTCTGGCGTAAAACCATGACGAAAATCGACTCTATGAGTTTTATAGTGCTTTTTTTTTCATGAAATGTGACAAGCGTATTTTTTTTTCAAAGTTTCGTTATTAGTGTTGAATAGTTGGGCACACAAAAAAAGAAAAAGAAGAAAATAAATGCTATAGTTATAGCAGTAAATGGAAAAAATCTATTGAGTTTTGCAGCATGATATCAATTGAGCAATTTCATGTTAATGACGCCTTTGAGATCTTATTCCTTTTGCAGCTGCAGTCAATATTGGATGAATCCATTCAATTTGATGGTAATCAATATAGCATGAAACTATTGTAAAAGCATAAAAACAATATAGATATTTTGTTGAAATGTGAAAGGCAAAAAGAGTGATGATGTTGAAATAAACTTTATATATTACGAAGTAGAATGAGTAGCTGAATCGATGTAGTTATGTCAGTTTCTCCTACTTCATGCTAATCATATGTATTATATGCGTTAATATATTCATTTATTTTTGCTTATATGCCGTTTGTAGTACAGATTTTATATCTCTTATATCACTTTTAATTTATTATTAAAAAGCATACCTTATTGATTTAAAAAGCTTGAGCAATTCATGTACAGAGTTATGAGTTTTATTCACGATTTATTGCTATTAGTTTTAAGTTTTTAGCTATGTACAAAAGAGATTTAATAGCATAGTGCCTTGAATGAGATACTCATAGTTAGTCACACTTAATTGCTTGCATATACAAAAAAAAAAACGATATATTTATAGTTTTTTAAATCAGAACTTTAAACACTAGTTTTTTAAGATGATTTGTATCGATGCAATTATTTATCCTTCGCACATGATAATTTATAAAATATATAAACTACCAACATCATTTAAGCTACATTTGGCAATCAAAGCCTTCGTCGTTTTGTGGTTCATTTGCATTAAAATAACTCAATTTTCTAGACCACTCATTTATCTAACATTGAGCCTATCTAAACATTATAAAATCATTTTATACAAATTCAAATTGCAATCATTTGTAGATGACACGTTTGAGCAACAGTTTGTGGTTATTCTGGTTTCTGGCATTTAACAATTCCTGCCACAATTCAAAAGACAACAGTTCATTATTCTCAGATCTCCCTCTAATTCGTATAGTATATATTTTTGCAAGCAATTGTCTTCATTCAAAGCTAATAACAATTGACACACTCTCAAAAGTCTGTTGTATTCAGGTCAAGCAGCCAAACACTAGTTGTCGTTGTTGTTAAGCATTTTAAAAGTTGTGTTGTCAGCTTGTAAATCTTTTAGTTTACAACTGCAACACAATTGCTACTCTGTGATTGCCATAAACTGCTGCACAAAGTCACAACTTAGACACACACACACACACACAGAAACACACATAGAGCTGGCTACGTGTCACACAAAGGACGATACGGAAGAGGATATCAAGCGTGCAGAGAACAACTGAAGAACAACTCGCAGCAGAGATACACTCTCCTTGGGGACGCATTAAATTCCATGCAGCACTTTTGACAGCAATTTCGCAACTCCATTGGAAATGCTTTGACATTCTCAGTACTTTGTTTGACATAGATATCGACGGGTGAATGCTGAATGAGACCTTAAACCAATTTATGTGTATTGCACAGAGTTCGCTTGAAATGTCGCCAGGAATTAAGCGGAATATGGGAGAGAATTTCATTAGAATTTATTTACTTTGTTGGCACAGCGATGTTGTTGAAATTCACATTAATTTGCTAACGAAAATGTTGTTCATCTAATTTAATTTAATATTCGACATTTTGCGTTGATATTCAAAGAGGGTTTGAAACCTTTTAGGTGGGAGATTTTTCTTTATTAATGGAAAAATACTTACATTAATTATTTGCAGCTTATATTTTCAACCATTATTTTTATGAGCTATGAGAAAATTCTTATTATATAAAATTGCAATTCTTTAGATTTCTAAAATAACACTTACAAGACGAATTTGAAAGCAAGTTTAAAATTAACTATGGTCAGTAAATTTTTAAAAAAATTGTGGTTTATATATATATATATATATATATATTTCTTTATTTTTTTTTTTAATACAGGAAACCACAACTTTTTTTTAAAATTTACTGACCATAGTTAATTTTTTAACTATATACTATTATTTATTTATATATATTTTAATTATTTTCAACTGTTATTTTAAAGAAAACCTATTTATTTTAATTATTTTCTGCAGTTATTTTCATTTAATTATCAAAAATTCTTTTTGAAATAAAACTGAACATATAGGATTTTATTTTTTTTTTTGAGAGCAATTAGTAATCGAGTCCCATATGTTTTTAGCTTCAATCGCCGCGCTATGCGATATGGAAGGCTTTACTTTAATTATTTTTTTTTTTTTTTATATCACATAAGACTGTTGGCAAAATATAAATTTAATAAACAATTGTTGGATACAAGCAGACTCTTATTTTATCATATATCTAGCGTTAAGTAAATAGTTATATAAGCTATCTCTCTTGCTAATTGACACATTTAAAGCTTCAACTAGTAGAAAGCAGCAAAATGTTGATATGACTTTGAAATCGAATGGACAGTGACTTCATAAGTCCATTCTTGCCAAACAATAGTAGCGATTCATATTTCTCATTTAAAGTCAACATTGGCACAGCAACTACAGTGAGAACATGGTCGGTCCTCCACTAGTTGTGGAGTTGGCTAGCCATCGTGTCTGACAAGGCCATAAAGAAGAGTGTCGCTGGCAACGCTTTTACAGCTGCGTCTTGGTACAGCTCAGCAATTTGTCAGTATAACGTGTCGCCAATTGATGCTTTTTTATGCGAGACCATTTTTTGGGGCACTTTATGCTGCCAGAGCTGCCAGAGAGTGCCAACTTTGCAGAAAGGAAACAGACAATGCCAGAGCGTACCAGCTTGTGTGTGGGTGTGTCAAAATGAACGTATATTATCATAGTAATTGGCGGTTCTGCTTCACTGCGTTGTCAACTCGAAACGCAGTCAATCAAATATAAGCAGGCAGGCAGGCAATGGGCAAGCATAACAAAGCGGAAGCTTATCTAGCAGAGCAGCGGCCGTTCGCTGTACTTAAATTCTATATGACTAGTCTATGCAAACATGTACAATATACATACATATCCAAACATATATAGAAATGCTGGAAAACATATCCCATTTGCATGTTGGAGCTGGGCCTGCATAGAAAGTCAGGCGACCATGAAAATAATTTCTACATCATATCAATATGAGCTCATAAAAGTCAAACACGTCACTGAGATAAATACACAGACATACATACACATATATATATAAATATATATACATATATATATGTGTGTGTAAATTTATGTCTACAAATGTGTGGGCCTTGTTATGGCTGTTGAGCCTCGACAAAACTGTGGAATTCTGCATACAAAACTTTTACACATGAACGCCTGCAGCGCATGTAGCCCTCTCTCTCTATGTGTGTGTGTGTGTGTGTGATTGTGCCCTGTGTACGTGTGCAGTCGACAGTTTGATATTGTGTATGGGCTTTCAGCACAGGCTCGTTATTCATGCCACTTTGTGCTTAGTAGTTGCCTGACAACACAGCAAAGCTGCAGCGCTTTTGAACTGAACTGTTCAGAGATGCGTCTATAAACTGCATCCTCCATTTCCATAATCCATATGCTTGATGTTTTCGATAAAAACTGTTTACTCTTCCGATTTAATTTAAGTAAGCATGCTTCAGTCAAGAGTGCTTGACTGCGTCATACTCTGCTGCAGAGTTTAAACGGGTGGATATTCAGATAAAATGTGCATATGTTTCTCATACCTTCTCTCTCTCTCTCTCTCTCTCTCTTTTGGCCCCTTTATAGTTCATATCGATAAAAGATTTATACAAATGAAGCATTATTAATCAGCAATAAGCATTGAGTTTGATTGATCGTAATCTTGTTCTGGCTGCATGTGCACCTGCTAACTGATATCCACAGGGCTATTAACCTTGTTAACACACAACTAGCAGACACGCAAGCTGCTTCTCGAGTACATGGCCACAGAGTATGCAGGTTATAAATACTGCGAATAGCTGAGGAATTCAAGATTGCAGTCAAAGATTTATTGCAAACATAATTTTGGTCGACAGCATAAACTATGCAGAAGAAGCTCGAATAGTGTCTTGGCCACAAAGGAAAAGATTTATACGAAAGGGCGTGACTTTGGCACTTCTAGAACTAAAAGTGCAGATAGTTTGACTGGCTGACTAACTGATGAACTAAGTCAAGTGAGAGCAGACCATAGACCAAATTTAAAGTGCATTTTACAGTATTTTTACGCATTTGTTTTTAGGAGGAAAAAACTTTTTTAAAGGAGTGATAAATAGGAATTCCATTTTGCAAATAAATAAAATTATTAAAAGTTTACTGAATTCTGCATCAGGGCAAAAATGCGAATTGCACAGAATGCAATATGTCCACAAGAATGCAAGGCTTACCCTTGCACTCGACATATTTATTTTCCGATACCAAATGCTCTAAAGTATGCTTCATATAAATATAGTTGTCTGTGTATTTGAGTATTTATGCTGTAAATAAAATAAAGTAATCCTAAAATATGGCTGCTATTGGGAGCAGTAGCCAGAGATTTTGTTTCAAGGGAAATTCGACTTAAATATTTCGATTTTTAAAGAATTTATTAAGTGAGAGAGAGAGAGAGAGAGAGAGAGAGAGAGAGAGAGAGAGAGAATTTAAGTTCATTTGTGCAGATTTTCTCTCTATTCTTCTAATTAAGTCCAATTGCATATATCAAAAAGTTTGTTTAATTTTATTTGATTAATTGTGTTGTTTAGATATTAAATTGGAATGGCATTGCTTCAACATTTAATAATAATAATTCGAAACACTTTTGAATAGCTAGGAATTAGTGATAAATAATAAATAATAAGTGTTAAGATGTATATACTGGCATAGTAGCCCACTAATTAGATAAGATTACAGTTAAATGAGCGGCTAAGATAAAAAGCGGCAGAAATTAAATTGAGCAAATAAAACAGGACAACGAAAATTCTTTTCTCTTGTTCTCACATAACACTAATTAACCGCTAATGAGTTAAGATTTATAAATAGTTAAATGAGCTCTAGAAACTTAGACAAAAAATGACAACAATTCAATTAAATCAATAAACAAAAAAACAAGATAAAAGTAAAAAGCCCTTTAAAAAAATGATAAAAATACATGTGTGTTGTTCTCACATAACATCAGCTTGACAAATCAGCATTCGTCGTAGTCTGATCTTATTAGCTTTAAATTCGTGCAATGTTTGATGAGACCAACTACTTGTACATTGATAGCTTGGCGTCAGTCTGAACTAAAAGAGCTGGAGTACTGACGACACAGTGCGAATGCTCGTGTATCGACAGCTCTATAACTTTCGCGTACATATTGAAGCTGACAGAACGGTAGACAAAGTTACTTGTTCGCAGCTAACATAAGTTTTGTAAACTCAAAAGAAAAGTAAAGTTAACATACAGATATAGTGTTTCAGAAATGTTTGTATTAACTTAATGCAGCACTGCAAATCTCAGAAGCTCAAGGAAATTGTTATTAATTACTAAAGTCTTAAGTGCAATTCGTAAGAGTTTCATAGTAAGGCAATTACATTGAACTTAAAACTTTAATAAACTTTACGAACTAAATACACTCATGTTTTGTTTTATTTTTTCTGCCATATTTCTTGCTACTCACCTTGATTCTTCTGCAATAACACACATTTTTCTTTTGGCTTTTCAGTTAAGTGCGTCGAGTACACTGTGTCATCTTCGTACTAATAGCTGACAATATAAGTAAGTACACATTAATAACCGAACAGTTTTATATTAAGCATAAAGTGAATATAAACTCTCTATAAAGGATGCTTGACTAATTGAGTTGCTTTGTGAGAGAGAATCAAACTTCGACAACCTCCTTTCTAGATCTATAGATAGAAAGGAAAGGAAATCTAAAAAGGCGAAAGCATTGCTCTAAGTCTAGAAAGATTTTGACAAAGTTTTGCTGAACAAACAGAATTGAATCATTTAATTTGCTTTATATTTGTTTATAGAGCAATGTTAAAAAAAAATTAAATATAAATAAATAAATTAATTAACAATATATGATAATAATAGCTACTAAAATACTTAAAAATTGCAATAAATTGAACTAGGTTTATATATAAGTAAATTAATTTAATAAATATGAGCTAGTTTAATATTTCAGGGTGAACAAGCTCTTTGTACTCAACAATAATAATACGCACCTCTATTTAGCACATTATATATGTAATCCAGTTAATAAGTCAATAAAAAATTTATTTTTTCTTGTCTCCAAATATTTTACACAAAGTGAATTGATATCTAATGTCTAATAGCAGCTGTTATTGCCATAAATCTTCAAGATCGTCAAAAGCTCATAAAATTTGTTAACGATATACATATAAAAACAGATGACACAAATTTAATCAGTATAATGAGCGATGTTAAGCTACTCAAGTTTATCTCTTGTTCTCCCCACTTACAATTATAGAAAAGAGTTTTTATTTCCTGCTTATTTAACTTGCAGCAATTATCAGTCAGATATAATGTTGTAGATCTGACAAACTTTAGCAAAGAGTATTCGGTCTTCACTTTGCCAATACAATATCATTAATCCTCGATTCTGTGACATTTTACCGGCCATACATTATGAATATTTAAAAGCTTGCCAGCATAAATGAGTTTTAGGGCTTAGGCCTAGGAGCCCATTGACATATTATGACCCTAAGACAGCGCTGCGTTCTTAATTCAATTCAATTTGGGAGCTCATCTGGCTGAGTTTTTATGAGCACACACAGCCTCTTATGCTGCTGAATTATGAATGACACATTAGACAACATCAAAATAATGATTTGCTGAGTGCTATTAACAACATAAGGAACAAAAGGATTTCTGCTCAAAGAGCATACTTAAACGTGCTTCAGATTAATGCACGATATTTTAATCAAATCGAAATCTTATTGCTGATTGATGTTTAAAGGTCAGCTCGCATGTACATAAGCTGATTAAGAATTGAAATATATCAAATAAATCTTTCCTTTTATATTGAAATGTTATCATTTCATCAGAATTTCAACGACAAAGCCAATTAAATTGAAGCTCATTCGATTATGCTCGAAATTTGTGTTTGTAGCAAAAATGCAATTCGATTTCGCCATTTTGTCAATATTTTTGAATGAATTTCTTTGTTTATCTTGCTCGGCGCATTCAATGTTTTTCTCATTTTGATTGTTCAATTGGTTCGTTGGCATTTCGTTGACAAAGCAGCTGTAAAAGTTAATTAAACTAGGGCAGCCGCAAACAAATCCCAGAACTAATAAAAATCAAGATGTTTGTTTTGGCCAAGTGCTGAATGTTGAGTGGCTCAATTGCTGTTGCTGTTGTTGTTGTTGTAGATGAAGAATCTTGTTAGCAATTTGTTTGGCATTATCAACTTGAGCTATCGCAATTTGCTTTGTTTCCAAAAATATTTTAATATCCTAATGTCAATGCAATGAAAAGCAATTTGAAAGACCCAAATTGAGCATCTCTTTATTACAAAAAATATTTCAAATACCTTCAACTCAATCGATTGAGAATGCTGCGCCTGACTGACCTGATACGCTGTAATCAAATAGTTATTCTATTAAGTGAATGCCAAAAAAATGAGATTTTCAATGTAATGGAATAGAAATTCAAGCTCTGACATTCTCTTTAGCATATCCCAATGCTAGCCACATTACTTTTGCCTTTTAACCCTGTATTTGAATGAAAATGAAATCTGACACGTAATTAAATGATTCAGGCTCAACTGCACGAGCAAATTCAATTAGTTTTGCCTCAATGTGCATGGATTTCGACATATTTCACATAGTTAACAAATAGTTTTACTGCATGCCTAATTCGAGAGTTAAATAAAAAGCATATGGAATTTACGATATTTGCATACGTTTGTTTGCACAGCGGAGCCAGTATTGAGCAAGCACAAAAATGATAAATGATAAATATTTTATGCTGGCATCTGCACAAATAACAATAACAACAACAAATTCCTTGATTTTTAGTATGTTGCATGAGCCAACGCAACGAATCTACCTGCTTTTTTCCTCTCTTTTTTGTTTTATTTATTTATTTTGTTTGACTTTTTTATACTCCTTGACACGTTCCGCTTGTGGCCTAATCTTTGCTGCGTTGCTGGCTTTTTGCCAGACATCAATTCACTTTGACATTGAAGAATCCCTCTTGGTGTTCGATTTGTGGTTGGCCAGAGCCGAAACAAATTTGGCTCTGACTCTGCCTCTGGCTTTGGCATTGGCTTTGGCTCTATGGATTTGTAGCACAGGTTGAGTTGCGTTTGTTTTACAAACGGGTTAATAAATCAGACTTTCATTTTTATGTTCATCGATTTATTTATATATCCTGCACACACGGTGAAAAGCAGCATGCCAAAGGTGTTAGAAAGTAGATAAAACATGTCTTAATCTGCAGGTCACACAAGCACACGTGTCTTTCGTTCGTCTATAAGTATAGGCGATTTATAATCGAGCCTATCTTAAATGTGTTTCAGTAGATCTTTTTCTATACTAATATATGTTCAGCTTCCTTTCTTTATTAAGTCTTAATCATAGCAGTCCATAAACTAGTTAAGGTTTATATAAAAATTCAAAGAGTAAAAATAAAAGTAACACAAAGTAAAATTTTATATATTACTAATAATTATATAAGAATACTTAATACTTACTTAATAGTATTTGCAGGGTATCTGTTAACTAGTCACATAGTTAAAGCACCTACTCCAGTTTTCTCATTTTATTTAGTTGCCGGAAAAAAAAAAAAACAATTGTGGTTTATATCAATTAAAATACATTTATGCTCACGACACGTTCTTTCACATTGCTTTATCTTCTTAGGTTGCTTCGTATACAATATTCTGTTAATTTTTGTTGTTTTCTATTTACTTGTATAACAAATTCTTTTGAATGTATACAAATTTATACATGGAATTTATTTATAGGAGTGTTCCTTTAAAGCACAAAAACCAGTATGTGATTGGTTGGCATTTTTGATGCAGCTGACACAACGAAATTAGATTTTCAAACTGAGATTTTCGTTTTACAGCTTGAAAATGTATAGAAACATTTTAATTGAGTTCAGTTTGGGGCAAACAACTATTTTTAAAAGGATATTCACAGAATGCTTTGGTTGTGCAAGTAGTGTACTTACAATACAAATTTTTGAGTTATCAATAAGATAAAGATTTTTATCGGTAAAGAACAATTTTAAGGCACATATTTAAAAATCTGAAGGCCTTTTTTTAATATTTTAATATTTGATATATTTTTTAGAAAAATGAATATAACACTTTTTTATTTATGAAAATTATATATCTTATATACAAAAAATTATTTACACATTTTTATAAATTTATTTATAAAGTTTTATTATAAATATATAATTTATATTATATTTAATTGGGCTCTAAAATTTATATATATATATATATATATATATATATATATATATTTTTTTTTTTTTTTTTTTTTAATATGAAACAAATTTAGTATTTTATTTTATTTTTTTAAATAAATAAATAAAAATGTATTTAAACTAGACTTTGAAATTAATATAATATTTAATAAAAAATTTATTTTTTTATTATAAACATTTATAATAATTTAAAACTTTAAAAAATTTAAAAGTCTTTAAATATTTTGGATTAAATTTATATATCTTACATTAGATTTAACATTTTATTTTCATTTATACCATATGAACAAAATATATTTTAATTAATTATTTTTTTTTTTTTTAATGTTACTCAGGAATTAATATTTAATTTTATATGAAGAATTGTAGTAAAAAAAAAAAGAAAATTAAAATGAAAATTAAATTTGGCCAATTCCCAATCGGTTGCAAAGAAACTGTGGCATGTGTTAAAGTGTGCGTCACTTGCAGAGTCAAAGGTCAAAAGTTAACTGTCGTTCGCTTGGCATGTGACATAATGTAACAGACATGTTGTCCCATAAACCCACTTCGCCATATGTGTGTGAAATATAAGACAGTGTGTGCAGTATTTTATAGAAGAGTAAAGAGAGAGAAAGAGACGCCAACTAAAAAATATGGCTGTTTGCTGAACTTCCTCCAAATGCTGGTCGGATGACAGTTCAGTAAGATCTTTAGCTGATTAATATCCACAACTGTTGCAACTGCTGCTAGACATGGCCAAATAGACATCCGGATGCGCTCCGCAGCTCAAAGGCAGTGACAACAATTGTTGCACTCGCCACATTGTATAAGTGACTGCGGACAAATTCAATTTATGCGCACAGAGCGTTCAATATGATTGCAAAAACCAATGTAATGGAAAATTCCATTTTCTGTCACACACACATACAGATAGATATATATTTATATATATAAATTCAGTCAAACTGTGTTTTCATTTCACAGACACATATATTCTTGGTAAGGTTCAGTTCAGCTGGCATTGGCATTACGTATGCGCAGCATTGGCCCTGGTGCATTATGCATATGGCGCAACGGTAAGCGCCAGCGTGAGTGTCTTAAGGCTCAGTTGGGAGATTGACTTACAGAGCTATATACACATACATACATATATGTTAAGGCAAGGTTAAACAAACGTTTCGTCCCTGTCGCTCTGTCGGCTGCCAATAAATTTGATTAAAATTCTGCAACTGTTTGGCTAAAACTTTCGAATGAAACAAATCTATTTAGCTTGTGCGAATTAAAGAAATCTTTTGGGAATCTTTTGAAAATCCTTTGTATACTTTCAGCATTAGCTTTAGCCTTTAAACCGACCCTTGATATTCAACGTGCATGACCACGAAAAGTCCCTGTCGCTTGTGCCCGTTGTGTTTACGTGCAGATTCCGCATATTAAGTAGCCGCCAAAGGAACGCATCCCCAGTGTACGGAAAGTCCATAAAAATGGGTGCATATGAGACCCAGCCAGCTAGCTTGTTGAATTTGTCTTCATTTGGCAGCAGCCTGTGTTGTGTCCCCGTTCACTGTTCACTCGCCCAACACGGCGCCCATGTCAAATATATGCAAGCACATACACACACAGAGAGAGAGCGCGTTCCATGCCAAATGAACGCCAGAAGACAAATGCAATGCCAACATGCAGATGATTCTGAGACAATGAATTTCCGTTAGGGTGTGAACGCTGACAACAAGTTGCTCGTTCAGCTGGGTGACACGTCCCAGCACTCAGCTCACTTCAGCTGCTCATTAAAAGGTCTTGCTGTTTAAAGGTTAATGTTGGCCATATATATTGTATACATAGATGTATATACCTGTCTATATACACAATATATTCGAGAAATCTGAGTAATGAGCATTACATGTTATTTCTCTATGATTATTTCTTCGTCGTACTGCTAATCACAAGAATTCGTAATATCCAAGAAAATAAATAATAGTTTTCCTATGTCTGCCAACTTTTATAGTGATTGTTGGTTTAGGTAGTGGGAAAATCGGCTGCAATCTTTAATTTTTTCTCTAAAGCTAATACTATATATCTTTCTATAATAATTTTTTCCTGAAAAAAGATCAATTTTGTGACATAAAAAAAGTTAATGTTGCCAAATTGAATAAGATATTCACAATTCCATTTGAGTGCAATATCCTGATGACGCGATTTTTAAAACCGTTTTTAGTTAGCTTTATTTCAAAATATTTTTAAACATTATTTGTTGAAATAATACAGATAAGAGGTTAACATATTTTAAGAAGAATAAAACAGAAATAAGTAAGAAAGCTCTAGTCGAGACTGCTCGACTACAAGTTCCCCTGAACCTTTGGATAATAATAAGTTAGTGTACATTTTTTGTGAAAGTACTTACGATAATTATTTAGAAAATATAATTTTTCAGGCAGTTAAAGTCTTCTAAGTTTTCTAAGTCTTCTAGTTTTCTAAGTCTTTTAAGTTTTCTAAATCTTCCTAATTCTCTAAGTGTTTCAAGTTCACTAAATCTTTCAGGTTTTCTAAGAGTCTTTCTAGTTTTCTTAGTTTTCCAAGTTTTCTAAGTCTTCCAAGCTTTTAAGTCTTCCCGATTTTCTAAGTCTTTCAAGGCTTCTAAGTCTTTCAAGTTTACTAAGTCTCTCGGGTTTTTTAAGAGCCTTCCTAATTGTCTAAGTCTTTCAAGATTTCAAAGTCTTCCTAATTTTCTAAGCATTTCAAGTTTTCTAAGTCCTTTAATTTTTCTAAGTTATTAAACATTAACATTTTTTAAGTCTTTACACTAAGTCTTTACACTAAGTCTTTACTGCTTAGCTCAACGATCATTAACATTACCTTATGTCTACAGTTTTTCTTATATGTTATACTTAAACAATTCTTAACAATTAATTTAATTAAAGTACTTAACATTATTTACAAATAAAATATTTACCTGACCACACTTCACTTTCACTTTCACTTTCACTTTACTACACTGCACTACTGACCCCCACCGGGCCTGGACGACTGAAGAAATGCTGCAGCTGCTGCTCTTTATATAGGGCGACTGTCACTCAAACTCCAAGGCGTGCTCAAATGTTGAGCCTGCGTTGAGTTGCGGTCGCTGCAGTCGATCGTGAAGTGACCAATGAGAACACTCTCTGCTGCTTCAAGCATTCTAAATGAGTTCAACTTAAATGTAAATGTAAGCAAATATTGCTGAATACATAAAGACAACAGAAATGATCTTATGCAGCTCATTTTCGTTGCTTGCTCTGGTTAGGCAGACAGACAAAGAGACAAACAGATAGACGGACAGACAGACAGACAGACAGACAGGGCTAAATCCACTCAGTTCGTCGCCCTGATCAAGAATATATATACTTTATGGGGTCTGCCACGCCTCCTTTTGCCTGTTACATACATTTAATAAAAACATTATAAAAAGTGTAGTACTCTAGCCTTAATAGTATCGAAAATATTCAACATTAGCTGCATATGACACGCAGTGTATATATGCAGCACTTCCACACTTTAATTTGCAAATCCTTTTATTTATGCTTACATAGCTATGCATTGCTTGTACAGCAAACAAAAAATAATTGTTATTTTGCTGATATTCCATTTATGTTTCTCTAAGACCATATCAACAAAATTATGTAATTTAAGTTGTGACTGCAGCTGAGCTGTGATTAGGTGGGTGGGGCCTGGGCTCCACTGCATGCATGTTCGTAAGCAGCTTCAAACTTTTACTTAGTCATCTCCGAAACGGAAATTATGAACTAGCAAGCGTCAAGTTGCCTATGTCATAGTTGAAGTTGCCTACACACACAAAGAGAGAGGCGCAGGAGAGTCGCAGGAAAGGCAGGCAACTGTTGAGCTGATGAGCAAGAGCTTAATGTGTTACCAGGGCAATGACAAAAGTTTTATTTTTTGCCCTTTGCAGCGCGTGTTCAAAGTATTGCTCATAAACTTGACTGGCAAAAAATCGGGCTCATTCATGTGACTTTATTAATTGCTTGCCGCTCAGATGCACTTTAAAAATTCAGACAATTTATGAAAAAATTAGAGCTGTTTACAATCTGCTGAAGATAATTAACAATTTTTTAACATTATTTTAAATTTTTATTTTGAGATGAGTTTGCTTGATTGATTGAAAGGAGACTTTTCAGTAATTGAAGCTTACGACATGTTAATTGGTTTTAAATATATTTATATTAAATTAATAAATAAGAAAAATTTCAAAAAGTTTAAAAACTGCTAAGAGAGCAAATGAGCTAACAAACTGATTGAATGTAATAAATAGTAAATTTTTGGATAAATCGAAAATAAATAAATTATAAATATATATATAAATAGATAAATAGATAGGTAGTTAGATAGATAGATAGATAGATAGATAAGTATATATATACATAGGTAGATACAGAGAAAGATAAATTGATTGATAAATAGATATATAGATATTTATATAGATAAATAGATACGTAGTTGGGTACATAGATAATAACAAATAAATGAATGTGCGTTCCTTTGGCATTAGCCTCATCAACTACTTTTAGTATAATAAAAACTACGTACTCAAGACACATCCGTACTCAAATTACATCCATCCAAATTGAAATTAATATATTCATTTATAACAATTCATACTACTTTCACATACATATTAACATTATCTACATACATCGTAAAATAAGTAATGCATTTCATTTTCTGGCATTAGCCACATCAACTACTCTTAGCATATTCAATTACTTACAACTCTCACGTTACATTTATGCACCTATAATAATGATAATTACTTTCATATATGTATATTAGTTTTCTTATGGTTGCCTGAATAAATAGTAGTATGTAAATGCATTTAATTTTGTAGCATTTGCCACATCAACTACTCCTTGAATGTTTGCGAGTACTTGAAGCCCTCAAGATAAATTGTCAATTTGTATATTGACAAATGGAAATAAATGTATTCATTAACAATAATTAATACTACTTTCATATATATACATATCCTCAAAATTATTTCCTAGTACATATATCATAGTACGCAAATTCATTTGATATTTTGGCATGAGTTAAAATATTCGCAGGTCCTTCCAAACCCTCAAGATAAACAAATATACTATTGTATTCAATAAACTCTGGTATTCATTAATTATAGTTTTACTTTCGGCATATTATGAACGCTTCAGTGATTTTCACATAGCGTAGCAATTTATTGTGAGTCGCAATGATTATATTACTTTGTGCTTGAGCCTTCATTAATAGAAACATGATACATATTAGGGCCCTAATAATTAGGAATTCTGAGACATTTGCATAGCGCAGTTGTCTTTGAATTGGTTTAGAGCCTTGGGGATATGTGGCATAATTAATCCCTTTACGGGCTTACACATACGTAATTAAGATGACTGGCAATGAGAGTGGAGAGACACTCGATATAATTGCAAGTTCGCAGTCTAAATAATTTGGCAGAGGGGCCTCTAGAAGTGCCTGTTCTTGGCTTGTTCGTTAATGATAAAGCCGAATTGAAAGTGAAAAGTGGCAAGTGGCAAGTGGCAACTGGCAAGTGGAAAAGTCGTAGGCTTAGGCTTTTCCGGCTGTCTGAAAAGTTTCAGTGCCGCCTTCCACTGGACACTGTTTGCTGTGGTGAAATGTGGCACATCAATCATTCCCGATGGGGCTGCGCTGTGACCTTCGATTAGAGCAGCAAGTTGCGGCCAGAAGAGTTGGTCCACTCGATTGAATATTCAAAGGTCACGAGCAGTTTATGGCAACAATGAAATATGAGTGGGAATTTGCTGGTGAGCTTATTGGTTGGCCGCTCGCCCAAAGTGTTAGTTGATTAAATTAGAAATTTAATGCGAACGGGACAGTGGCGAATAGCAAACTTTTTACAACTGCTATGGACAACCTTGAAAGTTGATAAATTGTTGCAAAAAGTAGCAGACAACGGCCGACAGGCAACATCGAATTGTGAACGGCGAAAAGAGAATAGAGAATGGAGAATTGAGAGTAAGCAGAGCGAAACGCAGCCAGGCAACAGTCATAAAATGAAATCTTTAATCATTTGAGTGACAGAGACAAGCAGGAGCTGGACCGCATACCGGATGGGCGACACCCAATATCATTTCCAAGTTTTCACTGTTTCACAGAGCCGCAAAAACGAAAACAGAAACAACAGCAAAAACAATGACTGCATAATGTGCAAAGTTTGTGGGCGGGCGTGCCATAAACAGGAAACAAGTCGAGCGAATTTCATTAGACGCTACCAGTAAACCACACTAAAACCACCCAGAACCAATCCCAATCCCTATCCCAATCCACAAGCCCAATCTACGAGCGGTGCTTTAATGAAAGTTGCTCTTGTTTTTCTTCTAGTTGCTCAAAATGTCAGTTGTTGTTGGAGTTGCTGTTGTTGGAGTTAGTTTGGTTGGCCAAAGTGTTGGCTCGTAAAGCGAAATGTAAACCAAAAACTTTGCACGAGAAACGTAAAAACAATTAATACAAATTAATTTGCAACAAAGTTTTTCGGCTCCCAAAAAACTCCGGGGAACTGAGTCGTTTGGCGCGAGCAACTGCATTAAGGTAAATAAACCAAATTCACAATTAAATAAAAAACAACAAAATTAAATAAAACTGAATACTAAGTACTTAGCACAAGTTAAATATGAAAGAGGACATTTCTATGGAATCTGATTTCTATGGAAAAAACATTTTAATGGAAAGGATTTTTACATGCGACAAAACATGCATAAATAAATGGATATATGCAAGCGCTTGAAGAGATTTTACTGCTTATTTCCCAAGCTCGAGTTCCTCTTAATAGCTAATTCCGCATAATATTCTGTGTTCATTTGGTGCAGCATCAACCTTGCTTCAGGGCGATAGTATTGAGGGCTTACAATTTTCTGTGGAAAATCTGATTAAAGTTTTACTTTATTTGTTTTGATTTATTTTGTAACATTTGTAGATTTATTTTAACCACTGAGAAATTATTTTTAATGCTCTACTACTATATGTATTTTATGTATTACATTTATTTTTATAAAATAAATTCAAAATCCAAATAGAAACATGGTTTGTTAGAGTTGGTATCATCTCTTAATAAAAAAATGTATATATAAATATATTTTATAAATGTAGTATTTTATTTATTTTTATAAGATAAGTAGCCTGTTTCGAATTTAAAATCCAAATAGAAACATGGTTTGCTAAAATTGGAATCATCTTTTAATATTCATTTTGGCATAATCTATAAGTAGAACAAAAGTGTCAAAAAAATGTATATATATATTTTATATATGTATACCATATGATAGTACGAGAGCCAGAAAAATCTAATCAAAGTTTTATTTTATTTTATTTATTTTTATTAATGTTTGTCACCGATAAATTGCTTTTAATGCACTTTTATAATTATCTTATATCTAAAACTTTATTTTATAATATAAACAGCTTATTTCAAATTTCAAGCGCAAATAGAAAAATGGTTTTGTACATTTGATTTGCATCTCTTCATAACCATTCAAGCAGAGGACTTCATTTAGTTGGCAGAAAAAATGTATATATCCATAAATATATTTTATTTTCATATTTTAGTTATATATATATCCACATATATATTTTGTATTTTCATTTTTGTATATCAGTCGCAATTAAGGACACATTTCATATTTAAAATATGCAAATCTTTATCTAGTTTCGGATGTTTGGTCTGAGCATATCTTTGAACCTATCGCAGATTTTGCCTTTTTGTGTCTGAACGAGCTGACAGTTTTATGACAACTGACTGCCCTGCCTCCCAAGGATTTGTCGCCACACATTCATCTGCCACTGCTCCACCTCCTCCTTTTATCTCCCTCTCCATCTCTCTCTCACTCCCCTCTCTTTCTCTCCTACTCCCAAGCTCACTTTGTCGTGGCGCCAGTTTTGTAGCAAATAGAAGCTTAAAGCCAATGGCTCCATATGTTTGGATATTTTGTGATTTGGGTTGGCTAAACCAGAGTCGAGCACCGAGAGTTGACCCCAGCCTCTGGCAGGCTGGAAAGCTGGCTGGCTGGGTCTGGTCAGTCCGCTGACCTGTTTCTGTTTTCAGTCCCCTCTGCAAGGCTATTTATGCAAATGATAACAAGCTTTCAAGCGGCAGCTAATAGTGTGGTGTGGTATGGGACTGCGTCGGTTCACAGGTTCACCTCGACGCGATAGCCATTTTTGGATGATAACAGAAAATATTAAAGCTACATGAAAATGCTCAGGGATGGCAAGGAGGACTTTAATGTGAATTTAATAAAGAGAAGACAAATTGTTGTCTTGTAAGATTTATGCTGCTGATATGAGTGAATACGAAACATTGAAATATAAATTAATTGTTTTTTTTTTTTGTTTTTGAAGTTTTCTCATTATTTATTTTGAATTTGTACAGACAGAAAAATTTCGATACATATTTAAAAAATTTAAATATAATTATAACAGAAATTTGCAGAGCTCTAAAGTAATGTAAAGTAAAATTTAATAACAAAGCTATTCAAATTGCTCAGCTTAGCATTACTGATAAAGGAATACATGACACATTTAGATTTTAAGCTCAACTAAAAATATTCAGAAAATGTGTAAACATTTCTGAAAAAATAAATCGAAGCTTGCCATGGTAGCTCTTCAAGCAACTTATATCGAAAGCAGCTTAAATCTTTCTTCTTCTAATATCTGGGGATTCACAAATGTGACAACAGCGTCCGGTCATCTTGAGTTTCAATTTCACAGTGTCTTCGGTAAGTAAGCGCACAGTAGCCGCAGTAGGCGAAAATAGGAGAAGAGAGCACAGATAGAGCGAGCTCAGGGAACGCGAGGATAGGGAGGGCACGCATAGGTAGAGTGAGCTCCGGGTACGGGAGGATAGGGATTCCCGCTCCTAAATCTTCAGCATTAACTGCTGCCCTTACAGAACCAACGCAAGTGCCTCTCTTATCGCTTATCATTTATTATTACTATACATGATATATATAATTCAAATGATTTAACAGCTGTCATTTGATTTGCTTTTCCGATTCACATTGACATTAAAACCAGAAAGATAAAAAAATATATATGTTAAGCTTCATTATGTGTGTGACTAATATGACAGTAAGAAATAAGTATTTATTTAATAGCAGTAAACAATAAAAATATATTTCTTATACAAGATTAACAATATATTTAATTTATTTCGGTTTAATGGTCGGAAGGAAACATCGGTTTTTACAGCAACGTGGTATTATGTTAATAATAATAGATTAAACATATTAATTATACATTGTAAATATATAAAGCTTTATTTATCACAGTAAATTTCTGATAAAGACTTTATTAAAATAATTGTTAAAATATATATTTTTTTTTATATACAACATGAAAATTCTATAGGAAAAGGTGGTATAAAAACGTTTGCGAAATTTTTTTTTTAAACATTTATATTCTATGCTTTATATATGGACTGAGTTCAATGGAGCTCAAACCATCCGGTAATTTATAGTTAATGCCAATAAATTTGCTTATTGTTTAGGTCAAAACAGATTGCAAATAAAACGTAAATTAAACAACAGAAAAATGTATATATATAAAATAAATTATATATGTATATATTATTATAAGCTGAAAAACTTAAAGCGTCTAGTATTTGAAGATTTTATTATAAGAATACGAGTAGTCCATATATATTTATTATTGATTTATTTCGTTATTTAATTTTTAGATATCCGATTTTAAATATTCTTTAGCCAAAAATAAATTATTAGGCGAACAAAATAACAATCAGCATGAGTCTCTAACTTTAAGCAATTTTTGGCCATAGTTGCAACGACAGCAAACGCGCAATATTAAAATTCTAATTGAAACATAAGAATTTGTCTTCAGTTTTCAGAAAATAACAGACAGAGAGAGAAAAAGTGAAGGAGAGAGTGTGGGAGATATGGGGGCACGATGACTCCAGCTGACCAAATTCCGAACACGTTCTGGCTGCCGCTTAGATTCAAACGAGTTCTAAACAGAGCGAAACACGAGAAAGCCTCAACTGGTTGATGCTGAAATTGAACAACTGACAGTTGCGTCTGTCCAGCTGCCATGGCAAGCTGTTTCATTTAATTTGCAAGAGCTGCATATAATACCCTCACTTTCACAATATACATGTATATATGTATGCATCTATATAAAATAATCAAGCTGGCAAACAGAGTGAAGATTCCGCATTTGCATATGCTAAATTCAGCTGGGTATTTCTGGGTAATTTCTACAAAATGTGGATAAAAACATTTGTGTAAAATGTTTCGAAATACAGAATGCAACATTCTATTATCTGCAGCTGTTAAGTGCTTTTTACGATAATTGCTGAACAGAAATGAAATTCAACTAGGAAAACTGAATTCTAAATCTGGCTGTTAATTAGTTTACGTAATTGGAAATGTTTTATGCTGGTTGAGTTTTTCATTTGTTCTGAGATTGAAGTAGAGAATAGTTTAGATTGAACTAAGGATTATAGGGCAAATATATAGATTTAGATTAAGTTTTGTTATACCCTGAGCCACATACCGAATTTGTATAAAAAAAATCGATAACTATAATTGTTTTGATGTAATCGATTAAGTACCTCATCGCATATCAGCTATAAAACTGTGTCTCCTAAATCTTTTAAGCTAGACTCTACAAATTTGTTATATTTATTCATGTGTATTTTATGCAGTTTCGATTTTTGTTATATTTTTGATACCGGCACCAAATACACATCCTTTCTTTCAAATTTGCAAAAAATGTATTTAAAATACTAGAGACTTTAGCTCTATATTTGATTTGATATAGAGTAATATTTACTGGCTGCTAGCTATATAAAATAATATATTTATTATTTATTTCAAATTACAAAGGCACTTAAAATCCTTTCAGTTATTCCCATAAAATAAGCTGAGCCAATTAAAAATGGTTTAGCTAATTTTAATTACTATTAACTCTGTTTGCTTAGTCTGTGCTTAACTCTCCAAATGCAGACTTTGCTTTGCCAAATTGAGTGTGTTAAATTGCCAAAGGACTTTGTGTTATTTGTACTTGCTTAGGGCACACACACATTCACTAACATCCACGTCTCACATCCTTGTCCACATCGTTTATGCACAGAAGAAACCTTTATCCTTATCCTTATGCTCTCTAATTGCATGTGAGCCAGAGTTGGCTCAAACAGCTCAAACGAGCTGAATTTGAATTCCTCAAAGGGCAGCCCAGCAGCGCAGCTATAATTAATAACTTTTAGACGGCGCCCAATTATTTTCGGGGCCTGTCCTTGAGCAGTGTGTGCAGCGTATGTAATGCAGAAGCTCGTTGCAATCATGATTTGGAGGGCGTGGCATACAGCTAGGGCGGACGCCCCACGGCTTCATTAGCTTCATAAGTCTGCTATTATGATTATTGCCCGGCGATCCGGACAAACTTTTTCCACGCTGCCCACAAAAACTTTTCGTGTGTCATTTGCACCAGGTCGCTCTTACAGAGTATTTCATGTGCAAGCTGTATGTGTGTGTGTGTCTAAGTACCCAGCACCCAGTACCCAGTTTATTTGTTTAGTTTTTTGTTTAGGGTCCCTTTGTTAGTTGATAGCAGGACATGTCTAACCTTTTGACCACACAAGTACAAATTTTGTTAGTCGTTTTTGTCCTTGTTTTTGTGGCTTGAACATTATCTGTACTCTGCTCAGATAGCACCACAGTGCTGCGGAATATACATACTTGCTGGCTAGCATGACCTTACACACAAATGCATCTGACTACTTGAGTAGTGTGAGCTTTACGAGTTGGAAATTAAACAACTAAGATTGCTCTAGTTGGACCTTAACTAACAGTAGAGATACCTTGAAAGGAGTCTTGTGCTACTTATATATATGAGTATTATTTAAGGGCTTTAAGTTGAATGAAATATTAGAGCGACATTCGAATAGGTAAATTCAAACTGGCAGTTAATGCTCTCTAAAATACCTGCTCTTGTCTGTTATACATATACATATTTTTGGGCAAAATCAATATATGAAATTATAAACCATAAATCAGCCACAATAATAAATTGTGTAATTTAATGAGCATTGAATTACATATAAATAGCAAATTAATGGTATTTAATACATATGCTTCCATAGCACCATTTCAATAAAGTAATTTGAGTAGTTCATTGAAAGTGAAAATGTATGTTACTCATTCCAGAATTGAATATAAATAGGAAATTATAAATAATTTATGGGTTAACCTATTCAAATGCGTAGCATTATATATATATATATATATATATATATATATATATTAGAGTTTATAACCCACATACGTTGGTATTAGTAAAAAAATTGATATACTTTTGCCTTATTGAGCATTCGGCTCGTAAATAGTGTAATCTGGCATGAAAAATCATACAAGAATTTAGTTTTGTTTTTGTTTAGCTTTGTTTACTTTGCATACGTTCACATATTTATATACAATGAACAGTGGGCCAGAATGGAAATTTTGATGGAAATGGAAGAAGCCTTAAAATTTTAATATTTAATGATGATGATTTGTTGAGCAAATCCTTTAATTTTTTCATAATTTATATTAATAAATAAATAAATTATTTTTATCTACATATAATAAATATATATTTAAAAATTCTTAATACAATGATGATTTATATATAATAAAACAGAAAGTCATTGTCATATATTTAAAAACTCTCACTAATATAATTTTATTTTTAATATGGAAAACATATATATACATAAATATATCGATTTATTTTAAAAATCTCATTAAAATATACTTAAGTAATAACTTGCAACATATATATAATTTTAAAGACTTAACTAAAATAATTTGGTATTAATATTCAGGATAGATATATATCATTCACTTTTATTTTAAAACTATTAAAAAAATAGTCAATTTAGAAATTTTTGATTAATTTTTAGCATATATATAATCGTTATATGTTTCAAAACTCTCACTGAAATAATTGGGTATATATGTGAATCATAAATTCATCATATTCTTTAACTTTAAAAAAAAAAAAAAAAAAAAAATTCGAATGTTAATTAAAGTTATTTAAATGTAAAATAATATGGTATTTTTTAATATATACTTTTTAAAATTTAAAATATAATATAGAAATACATAATATCTTAAATTTTCTTTGGATTATCCTGAACTTCAAGATTTTACACTTATTAAGCAATTTTCGAGCAATTTTATCTAAAAGAACATTCAATCCATATTAAACTTGAACTATATAAGAGCACTGTCATAAATATTATATATATTGATCCCCTGACACTTTATTAGCTATGCTCAGTACTGAGGTCAACGTTCGCATTATATATATAATATATATTTAAAGCACACCTTTGTGCGCGACAGCAAATAAATTAGCAGCCGCAAAGGCTGAAGCACCTGCGTGCAGTGGGCATCGCCCACACATGCAAAGAAATTGAACTGCGCTGTGCTGGAGGTCAGCCTCTAATGGCACCTGACAGCTTCAATGTTCAATGTTCAATGTCCGAGTTCAGGTTGAAGTTCTTGTCTGTGTTTGCTCACCGGCTCGGTCGTGGATGGCTCCCAGCGTCCCAGCAGTTCGCTGTCATCGGCGTAATTATGCTGTCAACAAAAAGCACATCACGGATGGACAGTCGACTGTCTAGCTGACTCTCTGACTCTGGCTTGGACCATGGCTCTGGTGCGAGTCATCATCAGCTGCTTGTCGCCCTCTTAAGTTGTGGCTCCTCTGCTGCTTGTTCTTGTGCCTGACATCGACGTGCAAAAGTATTTAACGCCGCGCACGTTCGCGCCACAGCTAGGTTGACTGTCTGACTGCCAGCCAGCCAGTCCGTCTGTCTGTCCATCGGTCTGGCGAGCTTGTCTCCCTGGCATGCCTTGGGTAAATATTTATTTAATGTTTATTGGCACGCACTTTACCCGGTCCGCCTGCTTAATTGCGCGTTAAGCATTCAACATTCTTCAGCATTTTTTCTTTTTTCCCCCCTCATTCATTCAGTTTGCAGTTGGGGAAAGTGAAAAGTGGAAATGTGCAACGACAAAATAATTATTAAGCATCGGAATTGTGAATGGACTGCAAATTATCTGTCGGATTTGCAATTTGCGCATAAAGAGGAGCATAAGAATATAACAATTAAATTGTATCTATTCAATGGAGATTTTGCCAAAGGAATTCAGTGCGAAAATGTTTTTAAAAGGTTTTTCGTAATTTCCATTGAATTTGAATGGAAAATTATTATAAAACATTTGACTGCTTTTGCCCAAGGAAGAAACCAAATTGAGCAATTTATGCGAGACATTTTATGCTATATACTTAAATATACATTTAGATAAAGACTCTCAACTATTATTCAATGCACAAACTCAACGCAATCGTCTTGTAAGTCCGTAAATATTTAAGCAGACTTGGCACAAGAGCACGCATATATCATTTGTTTCAGAACTAAAGCGAACTCTGATGCCGGCTAAGAAGTCATTTTATTTATGCCCGCGTCTTTTTGGTGAACATAAAAGTTTCCGGCCCAACAATGATGAATGGCTCGCACGCATTTGTCGCTTATCCCGATCTCATCAATTATGTTCATATATATGTACATACAGATATATCTGGTCCGTTGACGTTAACAGCGTTAATTCTAAACGCAGCCATTTAATGTGTAGTCTCAGACACACATAAGCTGATTTGCATTGCCACGCACTGGACACAACAGGCTGCGTATGAGTAATGAGCATTATGCAGATAATGAGTCCGACAATAGCAAACGTCTGTTCAAGTCACATTGTCATGCATCAAACAAACTCTGTTTTTTTCCCTCTCTACTTAATGTTGACTAAATTCAAATAGACTTGCAATGTTAACACAATGTTAGCACATTTCATATAAGTAACAGTCAAGTGCTGTGTTAGTCTAGCTGCCTGTAACAATTTCATGTTCAAGTGCATTGCTACAGCCACTGTTAAAAGGCTCAGAAATACAGATACTGAGTCAGTATCACTCCACTACAGTGCACTGTTAAAAGACTCAGTCGTGGTATCACTCAATCGTGGCTACAGCTTCGTGGTCCTTAACAGCGCTGTTAAAAATTCCCAAAACAAATGCTAACAGCGGCGCAGACGACGCCTGCTCGGCTGCTGTTCGCTTTATCTAACAGGATGGCGACAGTCTTGAACGCGATTCGAAGGCGAACGGTGCTGCGGGTCCTGGAGTAGCTAAGAAAAAAAAAAACATATTGAATGTAATGAAGCTCAAGACGAACAACAGAGTTTAAATACAATATTAGTGAAAAGAAAAAATATAGGAAAAAAAAAATAAATTAAATAAAATAAAAATAAAAATTATTAAATCTAAAAACCATATTTGTAAATCAATATAAATTTTAAAAAATTAAAATAAATAATAATTATACAAAATTCAATCAGTTTAAAGTTCATAAATTTTATTTAAAGTGCGAATCAAGTATTGAAAAATGCTTTTAGCACATTTAATAAAATCCCATTAATTATTTGCCAGCTAAATAATAAAGACTAAAGAAAAAAGCACAAGAAAAAAAATTAAATTATAAATTGAATTTAAAGCCATGAATACATTAATATGTTGAAAAGTGAAAAAATGAGTGAATAAATCATACGTTAAATAAGAAAAAACTAAATACATAAAAAGAAATTAAAGCAAAAAGCAAACAAGAGAAAAAAGTAATAAAAACATTTGTTATTTAATATTTACGGTAAGTCCGTATAATTCAATGCTTATCAGGGTTTAATATTGCTATTCAATGAGCCATGATTAAAATCACGTATTTAATTAGGAACGTAAAAAGTCAAAGAACCAAAATAAAAAATTTATATATATATATAAATCTAAATAACACTTTCCGTGGCCAACATGACAGATATTTGGATTTGGTGCCAAATTTCTTTGACAATTGCCACGAATTCCGTGCGACAAGTAAAATAAATTCTGGTCTATTAATTTTGGTTTTCCCTCGTAAGAGTTTCGCGTTGAAACTGATTTATAGCAATTCAAATTGAAGGAATGCCAAGGTTGAAGGCACAGCCAACATATATATATATATATATATATATATATATATATATATATATATATATATATATATATATATATATATATATATATATATATATACTTATATAAATAAATATATATGTATTCATATTTATATTGTTTCTGGCTTAGAATTATGCGTGGGTGTGATATGATAGATGTGCGAGAATAAAAAATGAAATTAATTTATCTGCTGCGGCTGGGAATGTTTTATGCAAATATCTTTGCAGGCAAACAATTTGAATACTGATGAAATTTATGATTGATGTGCCAGCGAATTGTTAATTGGAGCAGGCCAGCAACAATTTGTAGGTCAGAAGAATTGAAGAGCATATGGAATAGGCGTCTTTAACTTATGTACTCACTTCAGCTAGATATTTCATAGGCCTTTTCTCGATGGCGCCAGTGCCTTTGTCAATTGCGAAATTTGTGAAATTTCTCTAAGAACGCTTTCTGCTTTTTGGGTTAACGAGCGGCTGCTGCCCCGCCTGGCCTTTACACGCCCCTTTGGCCACCCGTCGTTGTCAATCCTAATGAGTTTGTCACGCGCAAGTCACTAAAATTTATTACCCAGCCATTTTCGCCTTTGCTCTAAGTACCAGCAGTTCCACATCACTGATTGTCCCGCTGCACTATGCAATTTTTCACTGGATTCAGCTTTTTCTTATTTTTATGTACATATAAAAAGATATATTTTTATATGTATATATACCCTGTAACACACATAAAAAAAGGATTAAGGCGAGAATAATAATAACATACAATGGCATTAAAAATTCTAATCAAAGAAATTTGAGCCTTAAAAGATTAACTAGCTAAGGTTTTATCTTAAACTTTAAAATGTTTGAATTTGTATTATTTCTATGTATTTGTAATTATTAATGATTATTTATATTAAAGGTGTGAGTGGTCCTCGGTATATTTCTATTAAAGATTTTATAATAAAATTATCTAAGCTGAAACAATTAATGTAGCTTAGCAACATGTTTTGTTAAGTAAAAGTTCAACAAAATGATCTATAAAAGATTATATCAACATTTTTTTTTTTTACTTCTTTTAAATAGTTTTTTTATCCGGCCAGAAATGTTCTTAATCAGCTTTAATAATTAATTTAAAATTGTAAAATAGAATTATAAAATAAATTAAAATTAATTACGAATCCTTGTGGTTGGATTCACAGTTTAAATCAACACACTTTCAAAATAAAAATCCATAAATTACTTTAAAATTAAAATAGATACAAAATTCTAGAGTAAAAAAAAAAATTATTTGAGTATAAAATAAGCCTTTGTTTATATGTCGTTCTCCAATAAATGTATTTTCCATTGAGTCAACAAATTTGTCAAAAAAATTACAATTGACTCCAACTTCCATTCAGTTCTCTTATAAATCAGAGTCAAACAAGTCCACTGAGTCCACAGTGTATATTGTTTGATTCCAACTTCCATTCAGTTCACTTATAAATCAAAGTTGAGTTGGACCCCCAAGTCCACAGGGTATCCTCAAAGTTGAGTTACAAGTGGCAATGTTTCAATGTTCTGTTATCGGGCTTTTTCATACGCAGGTCTACATTGACAGCCCATTAGTTTTGGGCCATTGGGCAGTTCACAATCGTTCGCTGCGAAAGCCGTTAGCTGTGGATACACAAATACTACAACAAGAAAGCCAAAGCGACAGCTCAAAAGTGTGTAACCAAAATTCTGCTGTTGACCCTTTTTTAATAGCGAAAACAGATCTTAATATGCACGTAGTACATCTATGGCGTCCATATAGGAAGAGAGATTGCGTTAACTCAGAGCCGACTTAAGTTGAGCTCAGCCCTCAGCATAATTAAAGTTAAAAGGTAAATTCTTGTTAATAACTTTTAACCCGCTCTAGATGCTGCTCTAAAAGTTTTGTCGCATCAAACTTGCCGAGCACCACGTAGTTGCTATTTATATGTGTGTGTGTGTGAGTTGGCGGAATAAGTTTTGGACCTGACCGGCCTCTGATGTGGGTGTAAGTAGCCGTGAAAATGGATTTTAAGTGGTTTCTCCCACTTTATCTGCCTACGTGAGGATAGCAGCCGAAAGTATTCTTAATGCGCTTGCAGCTACTCACAATTTATTATATGTTAAATCGGAAGCTTTTACTGAAACTTATTTTGAGTTAATGCTTTAAGCTTAAGTCGTTTGGCCAACTGAAATGATTTTTTTTTTTAATATTGCTTTTAAAAGTATTTTTTATATATTTTTCTGGTGAATGAGCGAAATATTTGCTTTCCTTTATAATGAAAGTTGAATGAAAGCAGCTGCTGTATTATTGTGTGGTTTACTTGTTTGTTTTTTTTTTATTTTTCTTTTAAAATTGAAATGAAAATATTTTGATTCATTTAAGTATTTTTTTTTTTTTTTTTTGTTTTTATTTATTTTATTATTTTTATTTCTTTATAACTTTTTTTTATTATTAACTATTTGTTATATATATTTATTTATTTTTTTGAATGTTTTTTACTTTGTTTTTATTTTTATGAATCTTCTATACAGTTTAAAAATTTAGAAAAATAAATTTGTATGTTATATTTTTTTTGAAAACGTGGAGTTTTGTTAAGGAAAGTGAAGCAATAAAAAGTTAAGAGAGAAATATGTAGATAGTGTAGCAAAAAATAAAACAAAGTATAAGTATTTCTTAAGAATGCCGCATGGAACGCATCTGAGGAACGAGGACGAATCCAACGATGAATGATATTTTGCTTTAGTTATTTTAATTTTCTTTTTATGCATTTTATTGGAATTAAATTGCAAATAAATGTTATGTTAAATGCTGAACTGAAAGCTTTAAAGAACTCCTCGTTAATTGTTCAATCTTGTAAAATTATTAAAGATTCCTTAAAGAGCTTACAGAGCTTACTGAAGTCAGTCAACCAACTAAGTTGTGTTTAAATTCCAGTTTCCTAAAATATAAGTGTAAATATATATAAAAAGTAAACTTCAAGGGGTCAAAGAACTTACACAGAAAATAACAAAATATTTTTCATCTTTCCTTTTGCTAACATTTCGTATATTCGTTTGTCAAACACTTTGGCGACGGATGTGAAATTTTCGCACTTTTCTTTTTTCATTATATTTTAATCATAGCTTAAAGCATGTCCCCAAAGGACAGGCGATATGTATATATATATATATATATATATATACTTATTATATATATATATATATATATATATATATATATATATATATATATATATATATATATATATATATATATACTTATTATATATATATATATATATGTATACATTTTGCGAAAATAATAAAATTAAATCCACTTGGTCGTTCGCTTGGGTTTGCGAATATTATCTTACAAAAGGCTATTCCTGGCGCAGTTGGGTTTTGATTTTGATTGTGTGTGTGTGTGTGTGTGTGAATCACTCTCATTGCCGAATCTCACACACAATTTGGGTGGCACTTCGTAATCAGGTACATACTTATTTTAATTCGGGCAAAGGCCCAACACTTAGGAATCATTTGGCAACCTTTTACTGGCAAAGGCGGGTCTTCGCAGCCAAGTCTGGCCACACTTGTGAGCACGCATTTTTCATTTTACTTGGCTTGAACTTGAGCTTGAGTGATGCGGTCCATCAGGAATTGAATAATGCGGGCCCATTGCCTTAATTAAATTCTATATGCGACTGCCAAAGATTAACAACAATGAAAGTGTTTCAATGCAAATGATGCCCAAGGCGCGCATTTTGTATGCTCGGCAAATAAATAAATATTTTTGACGGTGAATGTAAACAAAGGCGAAGAAAGCGCCCCTCAGCGGCTGGCAGTGGGAGCTGGGGGACCTGCGGGCAGCCTTCGGGACCGGAAACGGAAGCTCACATTTAGCCTAGGCCGGAACGCGAATGCCGCAGTTAGTTTGCCCTCCCGAACCAGTCTTTGCCTCTGCCTACGCCTTCCTCTTTGCCGCTGCCTCTCTGGTCGCCATTAATATTTATTATGGCATCCGTTTTTATGGCACTTTAAAGCTGCCCGCCGTCGGCATTTAACAGCAGCCTGCCACAGATTAACGCGCGCGCTCACAGCGCCCAGCACGTGGCGGCCATATTTTAATGAGGTGAAAAGCAGCTTTGCCATGCAGCTATCACGAGAGCCAGCGAAAATATTGAAAATGTTATAGTAAATGGACCATAATGGCACTAAGTGAATCCCCAATCCCAATCCCAAACCCAATCCCAAACTCAATCCCAATTTGAGGACAAAAACTTTACTTCAGCTGCCAACGCATCGAAATATTAATTAAATTTGTGTCCAATCAGTCTTGGCGGTTGTGTCAATTATGCTAGCTATGCTACAATGGTATGGAATGCGTGAATCTATAAGAATGTTTCATTTCAGTTGATTATAAAAAGAGAAAGAGAAATTGTGTGGTATGAATAAATTAATTTTTTTCATATTACTGTTGTTGTTGTTGGTAAAGCCTCTTTAGTTTAATCAGTGTATGTTTAATGATTTTTAATTCGCTATTAATTTAATAACTGAAAAAAATACAGTTTTAAATATATCAGTTGACTTTTAAATAATTTGATGAAATTTATTGTGTAATGAATAGTTGTTGATCTGGCAGTTCTTTGCTATATATTTGGGGGCAACGATGCTATGAGCTTAGCTCTCTGTTGAGCGCTTTCATCTCTGTTAATAAGCTAAGTCTTAATGAAAAAACTAATTGTTATAGTGTCTCTCTGTACATAGTAAGTAAATAATATTTAGTCAGTTATTTAAATAATAATAGTTATTTTATATAATTTATTAATAAAAGTAATAATTATATAGTTGTATAGCAAGTGCTTTCAACTGAATAAATTTGTTATTTATTTATTAATATAATTTTTAATAATTTTTTATTTTTATTTTATTATTTTTTGTATTTATTAATATATATTTTAGTATATAGCTGATTTAAGTTAGCTCTTAATAAATTTAGGCTCACTGAAACTACCAAATGCTGCAGTCAAGAGATTGAAAAACGAGCGCCAATTTAAGTTAATTCAAACAATTATTGAACAAACTTATTTAGGCAGAAAAATTTGTAAATAATATCACCAGACCAATATATTAATAATTGGTAGGGTTTTAAGCTATAATACTTATATAGTTACATAATACATAATATAATAACAATAGGTAGCTATTTAAACTATAATAATTATATAGTTACATAACAGCTGTTTAGATGTTACCTAAATTGTAATTTAGTATACAGAATATAGCTTTATTATAAATTTCTATAAAATAAATATTTTTCAATTAAACACAATTCATTATGAAAAGAAATAGAACAACCAGCCGTGGGCGTTGCTTCAAGCAGAAGGTATGGGCTCAAAGTATGCAGTTGGCATGTTACATCGCACATGTTGCACTCGAACTCCAGATGAGTGAGGTGCCGCTCAATAGAGCAATGCCTTTTACTTAAAAGTTTTCATATAATACTTTAGTTTCCCACATTTACTTTAGTCTTTCATATATATATATATGTATATCATTATATTCTGTCGTTTGACGTTGGTAAGTTATAAATTTCTCAATACTCTTCCTCAGTCAACTTGACGACGGCGCATGGTATGAACGGGTTTAATATATCCATCTCACATGTTGCACTAAAGCTCGAGCTGGCATCACAGAATATAAATGATCTCTCAAAGGCAATCAGTAAACAATCGTAGTGAGATGCTTGAGTTGTCATCTGTCTGCTCTAAAACTTCCATCTCTTATGATCGATGCTGCTCTCACATGATAAGCTACTGCGAGCCATGCTGAACTGTTTGTTGCTCCGTAGAGCAATGCCTTTTATCTAAAATGTTATGTATAATACCTTATGATTATTGCCATGGTCTGTCACTGTGTATAATTGGAATGACATGAAAAACTTTCTACTCTATCGCTTTGAGCTTCGGAATAGTCATAAATTTCACATTTATTTTCCAAAGTCAACTGGACAACGTCAGGAGGCGGCTGTCAATACCATGTTCATGCATGAATAGTCACAATAACTGAACGATAGTTTTAGTAAAGTTTTTTAATGTTTACTAAATGGAAAGTTTATACAAAATGTTAAGGACTAATACATTTAAAATTTGTTATATTTATTTATTTATTTAAGCAGCTACTTATACATAATTAATAGAAATAATTTTATTCTTGCTTGATCAGGCTTTTTTTTTCTCATATATACACATATAATCATTTCTTATCTATTAACTGAAAGTATTCAGCATTGTTTTGATTCTCTGTATGAGTTTTTAATGAGAGACAATGCAACAGCCTTTGTCCTCTACAACTAAACTTATATATATTTCTCAAAATTCCTACCATTTGAGTGGCTTCAAAAGTTACTCAAAAGAACACATCTAGTACAATTGGCTTTTATTATTATTTTATGGACGAACTTTAAATACTCGCCCAGCTGGTGAAGGTGAAGTAAAAATCAAGTTCATGTAGCTCGATGATGGCCATTAAGGCAGAGACAGCTTAAGCTAAGCTTAAGTCAACTGCGAGCCAGCTGGCTTTGAAGTACTTGGCTGCAATTTGAATTTCAATGTAATTGAATAAACTAAACTTAGTTGAATGTGGGCGTGTCCAGGACTTTGTGCCTTTTCGGCACAGCCAGCATTTTAACAATAACAATAAAGGACCTAATGCAAATGTGCTGCTCCCATTGTGCAGATGGCGAATTATTTGCATTGCATTTGGCTACAGATTGTGGTTGAGCTGAGGCGCCTACAAATTGCAGTGGGAACACAAAATGCTTTAAGCTAAACAAAAGAAAATGGATGTAATTGTGTTTTGGTGACACTTGAACACAAAAAAAAAGAAACACAAACAAATCTACTTAAACAATGTCTTTATTTTGTCGCATTTGAATTTTATTTGCAATTTATTATTCACTTTTGGCCAAACCGGGGCTAAAGAGCCCGCATTAACCATGTGTGTGCCATAAATTGCATAATTTATAAGGACGCCCATGGCCAGGGTCATAAATAGATCAGACGCTAAGTACACACATGCCAAAATGGGAAGTGGCCCAGTGGCCCAGTGGTTCAGTGGCTCAGTGGTTCAGTGGCTTAAGGAACGCGCGTGGCGCGTATATTTGGCTTCGACTCGAGTCTGTTTGTTTGCCAAAGCAAGCCTGAAAAATGACTGAGTTTGTTATTCGAATTACACTTGATAGACTTGAATAATATGGTTAATTATGCTGCCTAGCATGGGCCTAGCTGGCAATATATGTATATGCGTGTCGCATAGCAAACATATCTCGAAGCGGATTACAAATGATGCTCTTCTATATCTATCTCTCTCTGTGTGTGTGTGTTTTGAGCAAGGTCAAAGGTCGCCCGCTGGCTTTGTGTATAATCGGGCCAGTGATAAATTGGCAAGAAAACCGATCAAATTGCCTGGAAAGGAATAAATAATTTATTTGATTCCGGCCCAAGTTTATGCCCAGATCTAATAACCAAAAGCATAACTGAGCGACTATGTAAATTTCTTAATCTAAAACTAATTTAATCTGTCACTGAGCAAACATCTCTAATACACTTTGCTGTCGGTTAATGCTATTGACAGCTGCAATCAAGCGTCGTGTCGGATTTTGATATACTAAACGCAGGTGAGGGCAGGCGAGGGCAGGTGGGGCAGGTGGGGCAGCGCCACAGGTGGGCGCTCAGTTTAAGCGACTATTTTGCTAATGCCAAGGGATTTCTAAGTGCTTATCACCTTAACATAATCAACAAAAACAAGCGTAACCACAAGAATGTTGACTGTAGGCAGCCTGGCAGTCAGTCAGCCACAGTCGGAGTTCGCAAACTTTGCTTCCTAATTTATTATTACAAGCTATGTAACAGGCTGTGGCTGCTGGCTGCTGGCTGCTGGCTCTTTCTCCCTCTCTCTCTGTCTCTGTCTCTGTCTCTGGCTGGGTAAAGAGCATATCAGCAATTACAGCAACTGGCACGCACATACCATATACAAGCGGCCCAATTTCAAGCACAATCAACTTTAGCCTTCATTTGAAGCCCTGAAGCCAGACCAAACAGCAAATGCCGACGACAAACCCGTCAACAACAACAACAACAAAAGGAAGAGGAGAGAAAAAAAAGACAAATAAAAATAAGAACGATTCCCCCGTGTGTAATCCAGAATGTGGCTGCGGCTTTAATACAAAATCCAGAACAGCAGAGGCGTGGCAGCAGGAGGGGGGCAAGGCAGGAGACTGGGGCTGGGGGACTTGGTCATGTTACAGCTATCAGCTGTACGCATCATTTGCCAGGCATACGGAAGAGTGACAACATTAAATAATCCATTTAATGTGCCGTGTATATCATTTCAATGTTATCAGCGCCAATCTACTTTAGCGTGTTCGCTTGAGCAGCGCCGAAACCAAATCGATAAGTGCGAACAAACAAACAAAAACGAGAAGTTCTGTCTCTCACTAGTGAAAGTGAATCGGGCCACAAGCTGAGCCTGCTCAACCGACAGCCGACAGCCGACAGCAGGCGAGTGCAAGTCCTTGACTGAGTCTTGTAAATTAAAAATTGATAGCGTACAGCAAGCGGAGAGAGTGCAGAGCGCTTTCGCTGTTGACTGCGTCTTGTGGCATGCGACAGTGATTCAAGTCGAGCATAACTTACCTTGGCTGTCATATAAATGCCAGTGCAGTGGAGTCCGCAGAGGTACTGTGGGTAGAGGTTGAGAGATGTAGGGCAAAAACTTAGCTGGTGAATGTTTTATGCAGTGAAAGTGGGTGAGTGTATGTTTTATGTAAAAGTTATCCACTTACAGCTATTGTTAGTGATCAGATTTTATTCAAAGAATTACATTGAATGCATTCTTTAATTTACTATATACACGAATCATAAAAATACCCTTCCTGTTCTCTGATAATGAGCAATAATTTCTGTAGCCCTTTAGTTGGTTTCTATTAAACTCTGTTTTATTCTTCTTAAAATAAAATAAAACTATATCATGTATCAATTGGGTAAATATCTAAAAATTAACACTGAAAAATACGGTTTCTTAAAATAGGTCAACAGGATAGCGCACTAAAATTCAATTTTGAATATCTCAATTAATTTTGCAACCAGAACCAGCAAAATTTGTATGCTATAAAATTTACTTTTTTCATAAATTTATTTATTTAAAAATTAAATTTATATTATTTACTTATTTATCACAGAAATATACACAATATGTGATACAATGATCTATTTTATTTCTATAGAAAGATACATATACTCTTATCGTTGAAAGAAAAATTCTATATTTGTGCTTAGTTTGATTCTGGACTATCTGAAAAAAAATTGCTTCAAACAATGACAGAAATAGAACATATTATAATATTATGCTTTTTACAAATTCATTTTGTTTTCTATAGATATCTTCGCACCATTCTGAGCATATTTTGATTAAACTTTGATTCTCATATGAATAATACGTAAACAACCATAACTTTAACATAAATTGACCTGCGAAGTAAATCTCTTAAGCTTATATACTTAAATTACTAGATAAATACTAAACCACATCAAATCTAATAGCTCATCAAACTTGAGCTTTTCTCAGCATTTCTAAGCACTTTGACTACACACAAGAGTATTCACTTGTCGGCTTCCTCCTCTCAATTGCCGCCAAAACAAAATCAAAAATTAATCAAGCTTATCAAGAATTTATCTAGTTTAGTAAAATTTAATAAATTTCAGCCACTGTGCGGCATCGGTGCGGCATCCACTTGCCCAGCTATCAGTCAGTCGCTGGCATCTTGTGGGAGTCGGTTGGCATCTTCGCGATGTCTCCTCCTTGCAGGCGGAGCTCGTTAACTCTGGCAGCATCTTCAGCAAATATTGCCCATATGCTTCTGGCGCGGTGTCCTTTGGCGTCTGTGCCGTGGCACTAATTGGTGGGCGCGACCCTCGATGCTTGTTGTCTGCTGTTTGGCGAACGTTTGTTTATTTACTTAGCTCCGACATTGAAGCTCACTTCAATGGGCATATCATTTGCATGGGGTCTCCAGACGCTTGCTGTGGCTGGAGCAGAAAGCGTTTCTCTTCCACTGTCATCGACCGACTCTGTGTCGAGTAATTTCCGTAATGAGTTCGGCGCGCTCCTCACAAAGTCGGCATTCACTTAAAAGTGTTTGAAATTCGAAATTTCATTTGAGTTCGTGCCTGAGCAAAAAGCAATCATATCACATGTGCGCACACATGTCAACTTGGCAAAAACGTAAATTGCTTTTGTGCCTGTCTGACGGACTTTGTTTGCACCGCGCACCTTCGACTGAGCACTGTTTTCAAATTACAGACGAAAGGTGTTTGATCAGCCCACGTTGAGTATTTAATGTTTGAGAATTGAAGCCTTGATAATTATTCAAAAAAATTAAAATGATTTGTATATAATTATTATCAAAATATATATTTAAACAAAAATATAGTATTTAATTTAAAAGAACTGAAGATTTTTTTATTCTTTTAAAAATTATATATTTCCTTAAAATTCATGTTATTTGTTCGTTTACAAAATATATATAATTAAAAATATATAGTATGTAATTTAAGTCAATTATTTTAAAAATTAAATATCAAATTAGAATTTGTTATTAGAGTTTTCTTTTATTGTAGTTTACTTATTTATTTTCTTTTTATAATATTTATTCCTAAAACTTGAGATTGTAATTTATTTTTGATAATTTAAGACTAAGTTATTGAATTAAAAACTAAATATTAAATTAATATGAATTTTTATATATTTTAATTTTTATTTTATAGTAATTATAATAGAGCAAAAATCGCAAATTGAAAATAATTTTAATTTTTTTATATTATATAAAAGAATAATATAATACAAGAATATACATATATAATTTTTTTTTTATTATTAATTTATCATGAAATTAGGTCTTAAATAAAAAGGAATATATATTTTTAGATTTGAATTAATTTATTATAAAATAAAAAATGATTCGAAGGGTATAATAAAGTCTCGTGATGTATTTACATTTTTTCACATCCATTTATGTAATGCGATTAATTTTGATAATATTTTTCCTTTTTTGCTGCGACAAATGTTGGAACATACTTTCGTTTGTTTTTGCTTTGGCTTCCTTTTCATCTTATAAAAATAAAAAAACAAAAAAACTCTTAATGTATTTAAACTTGTTTGCAAACTTTTGCGACACATTTGTTGTTTCGTAAACAAATCAATCATGCGAAATGGACTGTTACATATTTCATACATTAATAAATAAAAATAAAATAAAAAAAATCAGAAAAGCTGAGAAACAACAATTTAATTAGCAAAATATGCGCACTTAAGCACTAAATAAACGCTTTGACGCAGCATCAATTAACAAAGTGAACAACTAGGCGAATGCGTCTGCCCACGCACTTAATTACTTAATTTATGCCCGAGGCGAGTTTCCTTTGGGTCTCAGTTCCAGTTTGCAACCGCCGGCCCAGACTAAGGCGCAGCTTTCCGAAAATTGGATTAATTTGTTTACTACACAGCGAACTGAGGGCAGCAGACATCGGGCAGCCAGCCAGCAGTATGCCGCCAGTGTCAGTATTTGGCAGTTTATGGCTTCTGAGCTGGGGTAGTCGACCGGGATATGTATGAAATATAAGGCATATTTCTTCCTATACCCTGTCAGCGCATAATATAATGCGTATGTATGTGTGTCAGAGGAAGAAGAGTGAGTGAATCACAGGTATCGGCAGGCTGTGCGAATGGCAGCTGAATGTATTAGATTTTAAGAATTAAAGCTTACTTGTGGTAAATCTTGTGTTAAATATCTTAAAGATTGTTCTTAAACACGAATTGCTTGAGCAGTTAAAATAACAAATAGAGGTATGTATGATTTCACTCACAACATACATACATCAATGGATTGAGTGAATTTCACATTATATATTGAGCTCAAAAGTGATTTAATTATAATATACTTTTTATGTAATAATATCCTTATTATATGTCTTTCATATAATCACAAATGGTTCACAGGATATTTCCCATTCGATCACACTCCCCTTAAACACCTTTACTGCTTATGGCAACAGTTGCTATACTCGATGAGAGGTATCATAAAATTTACAAACTTGGCAATGCCTTAAAATTAAGGTAAAAAATAATTGTTGCCAAGAGCAAAAACTTGAAAGGATACAAAATTTTGCTTAAAATGACTATGATATTGATATCAAAACAATTTACCACAAGCATGTGAGAAAACTTAAAGCTTTGAGTCAAATTACAAGTTTGCCCAACTTAACTTAAAGATTTCAATAATCGTATAATGTTTTATTCAAATTGGTCTATAAAATTAAAATTAATTCAGCTCGGGTCTCAATTATTTTAATAACAAAGCAGTGGCAAAGGCAAGGCTCTTAGCTATGCTTTTGGCTGACATTGCCAGCCAAAATTGATCTATCAAATTCAAATAAGCAACCGCCTAATACGTTACGCAGCTGTCAACACAATCCGCAACTAGTGAAAACTTTCGACGCTTCGAAACTTTCGAAACTGTTCAGCTACAGGGTGCTAGCACCCTCTCACTCTCTCTCTCTCTCTCCCTCTCTCTCACTCTCACACTGTCGCTCACTGAGTCTTGTGGCCGACATTTTCATTATTTTTACGAATTGAAAATTGAGTTGAGCTTTGAAGCAGGTGTTTCCTCACCCATTGCGCTGCTAATGCTGCTTTTTGGCACCATTTCCTCGGGGATTTTCGCTTTGCCGCTGCTGTTCTTGTTGCCAGTCCCTATTGGTCGATGCTAATTAAAAGTTTTCGCACAACTTTTCCATTTTTTGTTGCTTTTTTTGGCATGCTGTGTCGCCATTCTGCCAGCGGAAGTTGCCTAAATATGCTTTAAAAGTGCTCCTTAAATTCGCAATAGCGACTGGGCGACCCCAGCGGAAGCAAATGAGATAAATATTAAAACTTTTTAATTGGAGAAACAATAAAACTGATAATAAATGAAATTAAATGACACAAAAAAAAGAGAGAAATATTTGCATTAAGTTTGTCTGAGCCAAAAAGTTGTATTACATTATAAAATTCGACAGTAATTCGACAATAATTGTGAATGAGAGCTTTAGGTGTTTACAGTTTAATTCAAGTACTTAAAAATTTTATAAAAATGATTGAGCATTACTTAAGGAAAAGAGAGATTTTATATTGACTATAGGAATACAAACATTCTGGGAGTAAAATAATTATATGAAAGATATATATTTCTATTTAAAATAATCAAGCTATATTCAGAGATTCTAAAGCTGCTTTCAGCCTATCAACAATTTCAATTATTCATAAATTTTTATAAATTTAATAATACAAATTATATATTATTAAATATATCATAATTTCTCATTTAGATACAATATTTTGTAGACACCAAAATAAATAAAAACTTGTTTAGAAAAACTAAGAAATATTTAACAAATTAATAAATTATACAATTTGATTTTAATTATTCATAATCGTTTTAAATTATTAGTAATGAATACTTTTTTATTTCTTTGATACAAATTTTTATCAAAATAAATTTTTTTTACATATTTGTATTCATTTATTTATTAAATATTTTTTGAGACTATTAAATGATATATAAATATATATAAATATATTTCTAGTTCTAAGCCTAAACTCTTAATTATTGTAAGATACTATTCACAAAAAAATCTGTAGTTATAACAAAGAGTGAAATAAATTGAAATTGAAATTGAAATATAAATATATTTACTTAAATGAATGCTTTAAAATATTTTTTTTTTGTAAATTAAATAAATAAATAAATAAATAATACTTAATTCAATATTTTAAACATTTATAATTAAATAACAACCATTATTATATATTTTTCTATAATAAATAAACAATACAAAATTATATAATGAATTAATTTATTAAATATTTGACTTTATCTGCTAAATACAATGAATTGAATTGTATAACTAAATAATTTAATTTAAAATGTTTTTAAAAAAATATAAAACAAAGTTTAATAAATAAAAAATTAGTTTATCCTTTATTTAATAAAAAGTCTTTTCACTCTAATTTAATTTTTCATTTTAATTTACTACCTTTTTAACTTTTGAGCATTGCAAACTTCATAAATTAATTTATGTTTTCGTAGAAAAATGTATAAAGAAAGTCTCATGATCCAAATTTGTTCAAAAACAAAATAAGTTGTTTGAACCTTACTTATACCTAATTGTTTTTGATTGTTGTTTGTAAAACTTTTATAGATATGAACTAATTTTTATTATACTTTTCTGGGAAACGAAGCTATTAAAGTTGCCATGTTTGGTAGGTAACTGAAATACGCTTATCTGACATTGAATTCCATGTAAGTGTATGAATGGCACGTGGACTTCAATGAAGGCCAGAATGAAGGCTGCCATTGCTAAGAGCTTGATTGATTATAAATAAATTATGCAATTTCGTTTACGCAATTTTCAATATATTTTCATGTATTTTAGAGTAAAAGCCTAAACTTATTTTTTAAATAAAATTTTCATAGAGACATCAATAAAATTTTCAAAAAGTTTTTAAAATAAGTCCAGTAACAAAAGCAGTGCAATGGTTTTTTTTATCACTGCTCTTATAACCTCAATTCGAAAATACTTTAATTTTCATTAAAACAAAACTCTGGCCTAGGCATCGTCAGCTTTAACTCATTTATCATAAATTAAAATAATTTTTTTATTCATCATTTTAATTATCATTTTACAAGCATTTTCCATTGATCCCCGCGTCAACAGCATTTAGTCACTGATTTATGTGCTTTTTTATATGTAAATATAAAACATTTGACGCCTTTCACACGCGCTGTTCATCTCGCCGCCGCCGCCGCCGTCGCCTCTGCTGCCTCCAACAATTTGAAAATGACAAATTACCGCACTACAGAAATATTCTATATGAATTTTATTACTTTCAACCGCAGCGAGCGGCAGCAAAAAAAAAAAAAATATATATATATGAGAAGGGCTGCGGGTGAAAACAGTTTTTATGCGCATTGCATATTCATTAGAGATAATCATGCATTAAGTGGTCAATGCTCTGAGGAGCGACCCTTCAGTCCGCTCTATTCCCAGGTCACGTGCCACGCATTACGCGGCGTATACGTCATGCGAGCTGACCGAGGATGGGCTGGACCTCGGCCAGCCTCGCACATCATCATCACGCTCGCCACTCCTCCAATTTCTTTCCTGCGAAAAGGTAACTGCTTTCGGCTGCGCTTATAAATAATATTTCAATAATTGAGCGAACGGCTAAATGAGCTCGCTCAGGCCGTGTGCACGTTATGATGATGTCTGTGGCGCGGCTGTTTTATGCCACGCGGCTGCCTTTAATGGAGCGGGCGCATTAATTTTGCATTTGCTGCAGCCTTTTTAACGTCCTTTTTCCCAGCCCTTTGCTCGCTCGACAGCTAACTGAACTGAACTTTCTGCATAATTTTCGCATAAAAAAACATGGCCAAACTGTTACGACTACATTACCTGAATGTGTCTGCGTGCACATACCCATCCGCTACATAAAATTATAAGTTCGACGTCCAAATGGCATGCCGCACTTTTAATATATATGTATATATATATATATTCAAATACATCTCTGACATGGCCAGCATCCTTGAAATCAATATAAGAAAGGAACAAAAAAAAAAAACTACATTTAATATAAGCTGCATCTCGTTTCGGCCATTAGCTGCTTTAATTGTTGGTTCAATGATGGCCGTTAACAGCTTAAGAAGCTTTACTTTTTGCAATGTTAAGCTTGTTAACTCATGCTCACAGCCCTAATTGGTATTTATTGCTAAAGTCTCAAGTCCTTAAAACTTTTCCCAATTTAAACATTTATTCATAGATTTATAATTGATTTTTGCTAATCGCATGGCAAATATGTGAACATGGCAAACATCTCTAAATTGTGTAAAATTCTACATATCAATTCTCGCTTATGCTAATTAGTATAAAGGCACACAAAACTTTCGAATTCCCATTTATTGAGCTAAAGAAAACTTTTCGGCTTACACTGGGCTACGGGGAATTTCATGTGTGTTAAATTTATGTATTTTTAACAGTTTTAGTCTGCAAAATATTTGTGGTAATAATATTTTATTATAAATATTAATATTTGATTTTCTGTTATGTTTTGATTACCAAAGCTGTTTACTTAAAATGAATTGAGTATTAGCTATTAGTTATTTATATTATATATATGTTTTTAATTTAATAAAGAAAAGTATTTTAAATTATAAAGAATAAAATCGAAATATATCAAAATATCTATATTGTAAATTTAGTAAATATTTTAACAGATTTAAATTATTATAAAAATGATATTGATTATAAAATTAAAATAAAAATGTTCTATTAAAAAATTGTCTTTAAATTTTGCAATCTATAAATTTCTTAAAAAAAGTTATACTAAAATTGTTTCTCGCAAAAAAACGTTAACCATTCGATAAATGAAATAAAAAAGTCATACTCACTCAGACTTAATATTTAAAATGAAGCATAATTAATATAAAGTCTGGTTCATATTTAGGTACAATATATATTTTGTAAATGCCTAGTAACAATGGTATAATAATAATTTGGTAAAAGTTATATAATATTATATTTAAATGAGTTATTTTATCTTAAATATTTACTTTTAATATGTTATTAAAAACATATTGACTCGTAAGATTATTTTTTTAAAGAGCAACAATAAATTTTAAAATTAAATATAAATTACAAGGGCTTCACTCAATGCTTCCACAACAACAATTTTGTAGTACAGTGTTTGCTTTCATAGCAATGGGTTAATAGGGAAGCAGATGCCATACGCACATCTCGCGTGTTCATTATTATGTCATGCATCATATTATCAGAAGCTGTGTTTGTTGGCTTTGCTTTGCTGCGCTGATGCTGCTGCAGACATTTACGGTTGATTGACAGACAACAGAGCCTCCGGCTACAATCAGTGCGGATCTTCCATGCGGCACATTGTATCATATACCATATACATATATATATATTTATATATATTTATATATATGTATATTAATATAATGTGTATGGCATATGAATGTGGTCTGTGGTCGAGGCGGAACAATGGCAAACAGCTGTCAATTGTTTGACTTGCGGCCGACACAACCAACAGTAGTACGAAAATTGTTAAGTTTAATTAAAATTACATGGACGAATGAGGAATTGGGCCGATGGCTACAGTGTTTCATTAGTGCCATTCGAAGCCAACATATTTCATTAGTTCAGGTCACACACACACACACATACACACAGACAGACATACATAAAATGGAATTTATTCTCACGTCTCGACGATTTGTTGGCGCACACGCCAGTCGACGCCTACACGTATACGACCTTGCCAATATCGTTTCAATAAAGAGAATATTAGCACACGGAATATATGTATGGAATGGGAAGCGGGCAATGCGCAGCCCGCGGCTATTTTCGTTTGGCTCTATGGGTGCAAAGTAAACAAAAATACTTCCGCAGGCGGCAAAGCAGGAGAAGAAAAAAGAGCAACAGCAGCAGCCCAGGCATGCCAGGTATGCGAGATAAGAGCCCTGTGAGTCAGTCAGTCAGGCCGTGGGTGGGTCCATGGGTGGGTGTATTAAAGATTATGTCACAGCCCATCCAAAAATATGCGCCAATGGTATTTTTATATTGTGTGCCAAAAATATGTGGGCGATTCCCTTTGGGGCGTGCCCCTGCCTGAATGCAGCCTGTTAATCGCTGGCATTTTTAAAGCGACCCTTAAAAGTAGGCTACACTTTATGCCACTGCGCTTATCGACGAATGCAGAGTGCGAAAGTTTTACGCTTTTCGCACTAATAACAGTAAATTCCAAAGCCCATGGAACACCTTTTATCTTCATGCGAAGTTAATGACTTCCAAAACTCGCATCGAACAGCTATTATCCTTTATGGGAAGTTAATTAAATGGGGGCCGACACGGCCGTCTAAGTGGCTTTGGACGCAAACTAAGCCGACAAATCCTTGGCTACGCAGTCTCTTAATTATTTAGCCCGCATAATGAGCATATCGTGTTTTAATTGGCTTGTAATTGGACTTCCGCCACGATTATGTCACCTGGTTATTATCAGGTGACACATAGCGACAGGCACTCCATCTATTTCTGACATAGATTCACTTAACGAGGCATATGCTGTCCCGTTGTCCTGTTGTCCTGTTGCTGTTACTGTTGCTCTTCCTGTTGCCATTTCCTGGTTAATAGTTGAGGGCCTGGTTTATTAAAGCCTTGTGCCATTTCATATTAGTGCCTATTTGTCAAGTGTAAAAAGGATATCCGCATTTGCCTATGGCAACAACATTTGGAAACGAGCATCCTGTCCATTCAGCACGTTGTTAACGTATGTTTATCCACATCAATCATTGTGTGTCAGCATTGCTTTGAGCCCTGTCAACACTCGACTGACAGCGAGACATCTTTTTAACAAAATATAAGAAATTCTTATGAGTTTTGCAGTTATCGTTAAATTTGGGTTAATTGACAATTTTCATACAGTTTATTGGAAGTATTTAATAACTAACAAATTTTTTTAGCTATAAATTGTGAGTTTACGTATAAGGAGATTAAATTTTGCTAAGAATTTGGCAGCCCTTTTCAAAAATAATTACAATACGAATTTTTCAGGACTTGCAATTTTATTTATATCTAAAATTGTAAACAAATATATGAGCTGATTTAGACGTCAGCGACGTCAGACAATTCGATACTGAACGAGTCAGTTATAGCTGTCAAAAATTGTTAAGAAATTTCGCTTAAATTTTATATCATCAAGATTTCAAGTTAGCCAATTCAATCAAATTAAAGCTAGCATTGCGTGGTGCATTGATGATATAGAATGTCAATCAAATATTATTAGAGAAGCATTGAAACATGTTGTTTTTTTTTGTTTTTTTTTTTTTTTTCTGATTGGTGCTTTCTAAAAAAAATGTCATACTCGACTTGCTCTTAAAGATTATATCAGGTTAGAATATAACACTGACTTGGATTAGTTAAAGCTAGGACCCAAATTTAAATGAAATGCTAATTCAGCTCATCTATAAATCAGCTTTAACCATATACTTCAAAATATTAAAAACGTTAGTAATAAATTTCTTGTGGCATTCGAGAGCATAGATATGCTTTTTTGTACTAAACAAAAATTCCTGAAAATAATTTTAAAAGCTTACAAAATATATTTCTATGTGTATTTAAATAGATATAAAATGTTTATATAGTAAAATATTATATACCGATTTATAAAAATATTTATTTTTATATATATAAATATATAAATAAAAAATAAATAAAAAAATGATTAAATATTAATTAATTAATATTAATTAATTAATTATTATTATTATTATTATTATTATTATATTATATATATATATATATATATATATATATATATATATATATATATATATATATATATATATATATATATATATATATATATATTAAACTATGAATTTTTCTTTTTTATTTAGAAAAAATTCATATATATCAAATTCTTATTTTGATATATGTATAAAATACAAAAATTTAATTTTCTTTTTTGTGTTTTATGTATATGGGTATAAAAAAAAAATGTAATATTAAAAAAAAAATGGAAACAATATACCATATGGTAAAAATTTCACCAATTGTAAAAATTCAGTTTCTTAAAATTTGTATCTCTGCGAAAAATGGAAACAATTTTTAGTATATTTTTTTTTTTTGTAACTGAGAACTGCCATAATATTTTTATAGTCTGTCATTCCAGCTACCTTTATGCTGAAAATTTGTAGCTTTAATTCTGAGCACATTTACTTTTCGTATGGCTGAGCAACGCTGAGCTGCATCCACTACGTGCTCAGGCAATAAGCCTGAGTCTGAGTCGGAGTCTGAGTCGGAGTCCGTTTCGTAGTCGGACTTTAGTTCGGTTGTAAACATTTTTGGCACGCAACAAAGTGTGAAATGGGAAATAAACAAATGTTTGGCTCATTTTGATGTGCTTTTTTACTGTTCATTAAATTTGCTTAAGTGCACAACATTTATAATTCAGTTTCACTTAAAAATGCTTATTTATTTGTGACTCCATCTTTTTACTTTTCTCTGACATTTGCTGCCTTACTCAACGAGTTTTGCGTTTTATTTGCAGCAACAGCAACAGCAACCGGAGCGACAACAAAGTTGAGATGCCCTAAAATGCTTGCCCACAAGAGAAGCAACAGCAACACCAACAACAGCAACAGTAACGACAACGACAACAGGAACAACCACAACAACATCGTGCGGAATTAGCGGACACATCAATTTCAGCTGGCAAAGGCAACTTAATTAAAAGTCGTTGCCCAACAGCAATTTTAAGCTGTTGTTTGTTGAAATTAATTGCAATTTATTTAGCAGCTCGACGAAAAGAAATTTTCGGTCACATTTCTCTCTCTCATTTTATCCCGGTTGCTAATGCCGTCATATTGAGCACACACAGCTAGAAAGTGTGAGAGAGAGAGAGAGAGCGAGAAGAATAGACGATATGTTGTGCAGTGTGGCAAGAGGTATGCTGATGCTGCTGTTGCTGCTGGCCTGCAAGCGCTGCCCAGCGCAACAGCAATTATTGCTGTTGCCAGGTATGAATGGCGGCACTACAATGCCAGCAATGCCAGCAATGCCAGCAGCAGCTACAAGTCAAAGCTCGGCGTGGGCAGCAATTGCTTCAAGCAGCAATTTAAATGCAGCGAAAACAACAGCAGGCGGCACCATAAAAACCCAAAAGGTTCAAGTGCTGACGACAGCTGATGTAACTGGCAAAAAACTGAGGCCAGCAGAAGCAATAGCTGCAGCAACAGCAACAGCAATATTGAATCCATTGACAACGACAGCAACAACAGCAACCGAGGCAGCTCATACAGATAGTATGACATACGCAGCAATACCAATAAAAGCTAAACGCACTGCGCCCACAGCAACAGCAACAACAGCAGCAACAACAGCAGCAGCAACAGCAACAGAAACAACAGCAACAGCAGCAGCAGCAGCAACAGCAACAGCAACAGCAACAATAATGCCAGCAATTGCGACAGCTGCGGACAACAATACAAATTTTAACATAAACATGAAATTGAGTGAGGCAACGACAGCAACAGCGGCAACATTGCTGAAAGTATGGCCAACCGTAAAGACATATAATGAAACTAATTGGCCAACAGCAATACCAACAGTAACAGCAGCAACAGCAGCAGCAGCAACAGCTACAGCAACAGAAACACCAGCAACAACACCAGCAACAACATCAGCAACAACAACAGCAACAACAGCAACAACATCATCAACAACAGCAACAACACAGCAGCAATATGACAGTGCAACATCAGCAGCAACAAGCCCAACAATTGATAGTAAAACATTGCCCACGCTGCGCCTGTTGGGCAGCGCGAACATGGCGCAGCCATTGGACAATTCACTGACAACAGCCTGGGCGAGCAATGGCCAGGCAACCGCAGCAACATCAACGGCAACATCAACGGCAACTGCTGCTGCTGCTGGCTGGCCAGTGAAGCATGCCGCTGTGCTCGAGGGCGATGTGATTCTTGGCGGCCTGATGATGGTGCATTCACGTGAGGACAGCATCACCTGCGGCCAGATCATGCCGCAGGGCGGCATTCAGGCCTTGGAGGCCATGCTCTACACCTTGGACCAGGTGAACCAGCAGCAATTGCTGCCGAATGTCACGCTGGGCGCCCACCTGCTGGACGACTGCGACAAGGACACCTATGGCCTGGAGATGGCTGTCGATTTCATAAAGGGTAAGTGCTGTACTTTAGTTCACTTCTGCTCTGCGCCCTAATTGCAACATAATTTTGAATATTTATAAGCCGTGGCTCATTCACAGATCGTTTCCCATTTTTTGGTTAATTTTTTTGGTGCAACGGCGAAATGTCCTTTATTGCAAGCAGGCACAAAAACGAAAATGCCATTAAAAATGCGATTTGTGTTCCGGCTGCTGCCATTTGCTCGCTTGCATTTAATTAGCATGCACCGACACGTGCCCAATTGCCTGGCCCACAAAGGGAATGCAGAGCATTTGCACGTGGGCTGTAATACACCTGGTCGTTGACATCTAGAAATGTTATTAAAACTGCTGGCTATGCAAGTTTTAACTGTGATTACCTAACAGATAAATCACCTGCAGCACAGTCTGCCTCTGACTGTCGAGCAGCTGCTTTAAATTTCTCAAAGCAAATTGTCCTCTGGGGCTATGAGTTGAATGCGGAAACTTAGAAATTTATTGTATACATAAATATATGTATACATATAGTAAATACATATATTTGAAGCAAGTACGAATGATAGTTATATATAATCATATAAAAATTGCATTTAATTCTATCCTTGCTTTAGAAAATGCATATAATTAAAAACAATTTTGTTGATTACATAATTGCCTTTAAGGAAAATAATTATTAATTATATATTTATATATAGATATAGATATATATGCAGATATAGGTATAGATATAGATTATATATACGTATACATACCACACGTGTATATGTATACATATAAGATATCTATGTATCAAATTCGTATTTAATTATTTATATTTTTTGTAACACGATAGAGCTAAATGCATTTTACATTTGCATTTAATTTGATCCCTATTTTTAAATATGGATATAATTAATGCTTATTCATTATGATTGCAAAAATATATTTCATTCATGTTCCAATAGTTTGCCATGCCATAAAATAATGTATTATTAGAATTTATGAATTTGGGTTATACATATTAGGAATATTTATACAAATTCACAAATATAATGATTTTTAGATATTTTTGGCGTCTAATGGGCTGAGCTATTGAAAAAACACAATATATATATGTATATATTTGATTTATATAAATATACATATTTATGATTTATGACTTATTATATTTTTCAATAGCAATAGACTCGTATATATATATTGTGTTTTTATACCCTGAATGGATATAATGGCTTTTCTATAATGTATATAACAGGCAGAAGAAGGCGTGGATGACCTTATAAAGTATATATGTATGTATATTCTTGATCAGGGCGACAGCTGTATATAGTAGGCTGCACTCTCATTTGATTTTATCATAAGTATATCTCATAGCTTTGCTATAGACCAAAATTATTTTTATATATATATATATATTTTTCAATTCAAATAGAAAACTGTAAGAACTGAATGACCAAAATGCTAATGCATGTCTGGGTGAATACGTTATACGATTTATAGACAATTTGCTTATAGTAATAAGGTATATATAGTAAATCTTTTATTTTCTTTTTCATACAATTATTTTTCAACATATATATGATTATGTTTAAGTAGATAAGAACAGGGTGTCCCATACTCTCAGCTAAAAAACCGATGAAACTATATAACATGTGTATGTATGTGTATGTATGTTAGTCTATCTGTCTGTCTGTGTAATTGTCCGATTTCTGTGTGAGTGGCTTCCCAAGTTAGAAGAATACAAGTTTAAGACCTTTATATGTCTGTAGCAATATTTATATTTAAGTAAAACCTATTTAGAATGCTTGATACAGCAGAATGTATTCTGTCTCTCTCTCTTTATCGCTAGGTCTGTCTGTTTGTTTGTCTGTCTCTCTGTCTGTCTTTATGTAATATTTGCAATAATATCAGCAATATTTGCTTACATTTACATTTAAGTTAAACTCATTTAGAATGCTTGAAACAGCAGAGAGTGTTCTCATTGGTCACTTCACGATCGACTGCAGCGACCGCAACTCGACGCAGGCTCAACATTTGAGCACGCCTTGGAGTTTGAGTGACAGTCGCCCTATATAAAGAGCAGCAGCTGCAGCGTTTCTTCAGTAGTCCAGGCCCGGTGGGGGTCAATTGTGCAGTGCAGTAAAGTGAAAGTGAAAGTGAAGTGTGGTGAGGTAAATATATTATTTGTTAATAATGTTAAGTACTTTAAGCAGAATTGTAATAGTTTAAAATAATTGGTAAGAATTGTTTAAATATTAGATATAAGAAAAACTGTAGACATAAGATAATGTGAATGATCGTTGAGCTAAGCAGTAAAGACTTAGACTTAGAGGAAAGACTTAGAAAATGTTGAAGACTTTAATAACTTAGAAAAATTACAAGACTTAGAAAATTTGCAAGACTTACAAAATTAGAAGACTTAGAAAACTTGGAAGACTTAGAAAACTAGAAGTCTTAGAAAACTTAAAAGACTTTGACTGTCTGAAAAATTATATTTTCTTAATAATTATCGCAAGTACTTTCACAAAAAATGTACACTAACTCATTATTATCAAAGGGTTCAGGGGAACTCGTAGTCTTTTTTTTTTAATATCTTATAAAGTAAAGACCAAAAGTATAACTATGTTAAACAGAAAATTGCATTTTGCCTCAGGTGCAGTGATTTTTGATGAACTGAAGTCCCATTTAATTAAATTTTTGATGTAAAATTCTTATTAAGTACGAATGATCTGCTTACAAACATCTCTTTTTCTACATAATAATAACTTACATTGCTATAGTGCCCGACGGAGTTTAATTAAAGCATATGTCATAATTCTTCTTTCTATGCCCAATATTCAATCGGTAATGTGCTACGCTAAGGTCCAATATATTTAATTTGAAACTTGCGGCTTCTTCGTTCAACAATAAAAGTAGAACTGCTCGCTTTTGGTTCCAATTCATACTAAATTTATTATACATTCGCTAAGCCGCATAAAGCGCACAATAAGGGAACATGGGAGAGAAAGGACAGGGTGAGAGAGCAAAGGTTGAGCAAGCACTGAGTGAGCGATCACAGGGTGAGCGAGCAGAGCTTAAGCGAGCACAGGGTGAACCTCTTAAAACTTTAACATTAACTGACACTCTTATTATTTGTAATGAATTATTTCTAAATTTGTATATTATTAATTTAACTATTTATTATATTGCAATGTATTGTGAACAGCGAATTATAATAATTAAAAAAGGAGTATAGGCTAATCACTAAACTATTTCCACTTATATATAAATTATTGATATGAGAAAGCTAAAAGTTATTTATGCTTTTTGGAAGAAAATATAAACAAAGAAAAAACCTCGTAAAATCACACATTCAAATGATTTAATAGTTTCTATCTTTAATTGATAAAAACTATATTAAAATCTCTGAATTTTTTTCAACAGCTCAGCTTTCTGTTTTGCTGGAGAATAAATATATATGTGATATACCTGTCTATTATCTTACATTACACCAAATCATTATACCCAAAATATACCAATTTTTAATAAGAGCAGGGTATATAAATATGACTTTTTCAGCTAACCCATAAATGGCGCAATATAAAGTTAATATGGCCATATTATATAGCTAGCAATTTATTATAATAGTTGGCCAAGTTATAGTAGTTAATCAAGCAGTAAACTCTTTATACAACTTTTACGAATTTTATGCCTAGGGAATTTTATACTGCAAGGCAATTCATTGCAAAATATATTTATATATTTATTCGTATGAATTATATTTACTTATCTCTTCAATAGCTAAGTTTTTTCAACACATATGTTCATGAAATCAAGCAACAATTAAAATTCAACATAAATACAAGTCAATTGCACAGCATCAAAATAAATATCTTTGCTTGCCATGAGGCAACATAAAATAAGCAAGAAAGAAGCAGATAACAAAATATTGTGATTTGAATCATAAACTTCGTGATAAAATCCATCAAATACTTCATATTGCTATTTGCAAAGGCAAACAGAAAATTAAGATTGCTTCAACAATAAACTAAGATTTAATATCCTGCAAACATTAAATAGCTAAACAGCTTTAATGAAAAATAAAAAACAGCTCTATAGCTTAAATGAATGAGCAATAATAATTGCCATATTATTTCGACATATTTGCCGTGAATCAAAATTCAAATTCAAATTTGAAAATATCAAAATTCCGCACAGACTTGCGCATTGCCGCACTCTGATAGATTTGTTTGGCTAATCAAAACAGATTTGATTACTCTCTGGCAGATTTGTTGGCATTGAATTGAGTATTTTTCTGACGAATGAACATATTCATATCCGAATTCATTCATTTATTCGGTTTCAACTTTGCTCGAATTGCTGCACTTGTTTTTATTTTCAACAAACTTTTGCGAAATGCGAAAAGTTAATTTCAATAATGAATCGAATGTGCTGGAAGTTGATGACAGAGAGTGAGGGAGAGTGACAGAGAGGGAGGGAAAAAGAGAGAGAGAGATAAAGCATAGTTGGTCCAATCAATCTAATTAGAAACGCGCATGCTTTTAGCTTATGTGGCCAACGGGGCGTATTTATTTTCATGGTTTATTCCGCAGCTGACCAACTCTGAATGCGATTTGAATATGTTTGCTTTATTTTATTTTTTATATTTTCTGTTTCGCTTTTTATTTTATTGGGTCACCGCAAATGTTTCAATTTGCTTGCGGGACATTAAATCTCTCATATATTGAAATAATGCTTCAACGCGCTGAAAGTTGACATAATAAAAAAATCCTCTTTTTTGTTTATACCCTGGAATTTAATTGGAAAGGTAAACGGGGTATGTTGGAGTTGTGGGCAAATAAATTTTCTTAAAGTGTATAAGGCCTTTTTATATTTTTGACTACAAGCACAGTGAAATAGCTCCGCCTATCTGTCTGACCTATACGTCTTCAAGGTGGGTTTTAATCTAAAAAAACAATAAATAAATAAATAAAAAAATGTACAAAACTCCAAAAGTTTTATGGAATTATGAATAACTTATACATCTTGGAACGTTATAACATCATATACGTTTCCCCATTCTATATTAAATCAGAAAAACTTTTCTAAAAAGTAATTACTTAAAAATTTTGTTATATTTTGTTGCTCCATTCTTTTTTTATTTCATGTAAGTGAAAGTTATTCAAGTTAATTTGAAAGACTTATTTAAAAACTTATAATGATTTAAGTTGTAATGTTTACAAAGGTTTTTTAACAAAGGGTGTAGTTCACCCTGACTCTGACTAATTGTGGCGACTCCTGTCAAGTCTCACCTAGTTTAGTCTAGTTTAGTTGAGTAAAGAACAGTCCCGTCTAGTCTTATCTATTTATGTATGTATAGGCGGATTCTGTCCAATTCTGTCGAGTCTATTCTCTATTTTGTTGAGTACGGTCTAGCCTGATCTAGTCAGGTCTATTCGAGTCTCATCTCGTTATTCTCTTCTTCTCTAATTGCATGTACTCCAGTCCTGTCTACTCTTATCTAGTCTAGTCTGATGCAGTCTATTCAAGTCTCATCTCATTTTTTTTCTATTATAGCTTAGTATAGTCCTGTGCTGTATAGTCTTAGTCTTAGTAGTGTAGTCTAGCTTAATCTTGTCTCGTCTAGTCTAGCTGAGTCATATACATTTTTGTGTAGTCTTATCTACTCTCATCTCGTACAATCTTATTTCATCTAGTCTCATTTAGGCTTATCAAAGTCTCATCTAATCTTTTCTGGTCTCAACTTTTCTCACCTTGTTTCATCTCATTCATGTTCAATCTAGTTTTATCTAGTCTTACCTACTCTCGTTAGCCTCTTCAGTATCCAGTCCAGTCTCATCTCTTTTCCATTTCGAGGTATCTCCTAGTCGTTCACTGCTCATTTGAAGCACTTTCCCATGCTTTACCAGTGAGCTTATATTAAATGTACATAGCACGTGAGCAAATTGAAAATCAAATATGAGCAGAGCTCAGTTAAAATGCCAGTTGCAATAATATTTTTATAACAGCGCATTTTTATTTACTACACCCCGTGTGGACTGTGGACTTCCGCTGTCGCTGCAAGCACGCAACATAAATATGCTCAGATGACGGCTGCAGCTGAGCTCTGCCAGCAGCAATACAATGAATTAAAGTAATCAAATGAGAGCGGCAGCTGGATGAGGTAATAGAGAGATGTCCTCTTGTAGTTACCCTGTTCAGAGCGATGCTCGAAAGTAAAAGCTCTACTTTATGTTTTCCTTTCAAAATTAGAATAGTAATAGTTTTAGAGTAGCACTGTATCAATTTTTCTCTGAGCCTCCTTTTTGCTTAACAAGCATATTACAAAAATTTAACTTAAATTTAATTTAATTAGGATTATTAAATTGTCAAAGGTTTTTGCTTATGAATAGTATTAAGCCCTAAAATTAATTTAATAATTAGATGACAGTACTGATTATCGTTTGACTTCAAAAAGTTGAGGCAGGATGGATGATTTTTTGCTTTCAATTTAATATATACCTTTTTAATATTAAATATTAAATATTGTTAATATTAATATTTAAATTGCATTTAATTACAGACAATTAATTAATAGTTTGTATATTTATTTTTTAAAAAATTTTTTATTTGAAATGAAACCCAAATTTTATTGGTTAAAGTCTAATCAAAAAGAAAAAAATAAATAAATAAATAACTTAAGTATAAGAATGGGATTTTTGCAAAAATATTTTCCTTAAAGTTACAAAAATTTTCAAGTCTATTTTAGTTTAGTTTATATTGAAGGTTAGAATGTTCGCTGTTTAGCAAAAATATTAATAATATAATCCAGTATTTTTTAATATTTTACTTTTATAAAAATACGGAATCGTTGCAATAATCTTGTTCATAAAACAATTAGTTAAATAACAAAAATATTAAAGTGTATACCAGTTTTTGTCTAAGGACTGCTATCAAATCATAGCTGAAGACATGAAAATACTTTATTTATCCAGAACTAACATTAAGTTAACATATATTTATAATCATTGAACATAATTTATTTATTATTTTTGATATGTAAAGAAATGGCCATTTTGGGCTCATATTTCATTCCATATCTGAGCGCTTCAACATTCGCTTTGACCCACTTTCAAATTGACAGGGTATTTCTCTTATGTGCTTACTTCGAGCTGCATGTAAGTGTATTAAAAATATCAATTAACGTTTAAGAGTTTCCGCCCAATAGAATGCAGTGCATTTTTTTTCCTCATTTCCGCTGCAGTCAAGTGTCGTTAATGCACACGCCCAGATACACATATACATGCTCACATATGCATTCACTTACTCACACACACACACAAGTACTCTCTCTCTCTCTCTCTCCCACTTACACACATGCTGTTCTCTTACTTGCTTTAAGTATTTCCATATATTATCGAGTGCAATTATTTGCTGTAAAGCCGCAAAGCCAGATACAATAAGAACATATTGTCTAGACCTTTTTGTCGGGCATATCCGACTGTGTAATGCTTGTGCAAGGTGTAAAAACAGTTGAGTTTTTGAGAAATATAAGAAGCTTTTAGATTATTTATAGGTTGTATCGCGTAAAGAGTTAATGGGAATGCAAAAGTTTGTGTTGCTAACTAGAAAACTTAGCTATATATGGTATTTTTACATAAAGTATTTATATATAAATATATATAAATGTAGGTATATATATAATTATAATGAGGTAGTTCATTACTAAGCTAAAAATAATTAGTATTTTTTTTTATATATAATTTTATATATATTTGACGTAAAGTAGTCAAGTACTAGTAGACATATATCGTTGAATAAAAAATATACATATATTTTTTTAACTTGTCAATGAGAATAAAATATATAATTTTAATTAACATTTGAGTGATAAGTTAATATAATAAATTAATATATTTGTTAATGATTTTTTTCTACTTGAGAGCAACGTAAAGTTGTTACTAATGTTCGGGAGCTCTGCAGAAGTTTTCTGACCGTGTTCTTAATTATTTTAAGGAGGGAATAGATATGAAATACTAATAAAATTAATAAGCCAATATTAAAGAAATAATATTATGAATACTTTTATATATCTATGAAAAGATAATAATATTGGAAGCTATAGCCTATTATTTAAATTTTTAATAGTTCTATATGTTTTATTTGCCTTTGAAGTTGGGGAAATAAAAAACGAATAATAATGGTATACTCTATATAGAATATAATATATTATATATATAGTATTTTATATATACATATAGTATATGGTATTTTATATATTCTACTAGAAACTCAAAGTTTCATTACCTCCCACCAATATGCCCGCTTCACCCATCGCAAGCGAGCATAGTCAGATGGACTCGAATGTTTGCAAATGCGTGCAGTCATTATGACTACAAGAATAGAGAGCACAAGCAGAACAGGACTGTAGAGTCTATGACTGCACATTGTATTGAGGAAGGAGGCGAGAACAAGAGTCGAATGCGTTTCACATTTGCTCGACACGCTGAGAGTCAGAGTCAGACTTGGAGTCCCTGTATAATTTTATTATAATTTAATTAGTAAATTCTAGAGAAATTGGCATGCGACATGCTTGTGAGGTAATTCCCATTGTCACCAAGAGACATCTCGAGTTTTTTTTTTCTCGAATTAGCCACAACCATATAGAGTTCGCTCCATTTGCATGTGTGTGTGTGTGAGTGGGTGTTAATGTGTGAGTGTGTGTGTGTGTTAATGTGTGTGTTTGTGAATAACAAAGCATTTTGCTGTTCGGCTCTTGTCATTTGTGCCCCACAATTGTCTTTCACATTCTTAGCCGGGTTTCGATTTGCCTTTGTGTATGTGTGTGTGTGTATGTGTGTCCAACAGGATATTGGGTATAATTAGCACTTTGTCAATGCGAGCTGTTGTTTGTTTGTATGTGTGTGTGTGTGAGTGTGTTATTTGTGCTTGTAGTTTCCAATAGCAATCTAATTGGGTTTGAGCTCAATGCATTCCTTTTCATTCGTTTTATGGCACATTTCCTCTTCCTGTGCCCAAATGTCCTTTGCCGTGCGTTGAACCTTTTTATTATCTTTCGTCTCTGGGATGTTAATAAGAGCTATGTTAAGGTAACAGTGCTGTGGATGCTGTTTAGAGCTGTTAACTTGCTGAGCGAAAAGCTTTTGCTAGGCTGGTTTGTGTCTTGGCTAATGTTGGGCTGACTACACTGTTAAAAGACCATCAGTTAATCGAGGGCTGAGGCTATTGGTTAACAGTGTTTTGGGACGTAAGAGATTACATTTGTTTTTGGGACAACAATTTTGAGTAATAAAATAAATCTCTGTTTGCATGTAATTTTATTTGTTAGATCTTTTAAATTTGATTATTATCTGTTATTATTTTATTATTATTTTACTATTATTTAGTTATTTTAGAATTTTTTAGAATTTTTTATTAGAAGGCTTTTAAAAAATATCCTGTTAACTTTTATTTCTTTAGATTGATATTAGAATTCAGATGAAATAAAGTAAACAATGTGTTTATTTAAAGCAAATTTTAATTTGTTTCTGTAATAAAAAAAAAAAAAAAAAAAAAAAAATATTGTCTAAACAGTTTTACAGTCTGTTTTTTTTTTTATGTAAGATTCTTTCATTTAATTTTATTAAAAATTTTTAGAAACTCGTTTTATTTTGGCAAATTTTGTTGTGCAAATTATTTATTTTTATTTACTTTTTTATTTTCTATTTGCTATTTTTTTCATTTTATTAAATATAAAATTTCTTTATTTTTATTTCTTTATTTTTAGAAATTTAAAAAAATGTTTTAAAATTTAAATAAATTTTTTTCTAATTATTTTCTCACAGAATTATTTTTTTGTCATTTTAATTACATAATATTTATTTGTATGTTTTACATAACTAGCTTCTTTTTCTTAAATTCAAAACTCATATTTTGCTTGAAGACCCTTTAAAATAAATTAAAATAATGAATATATAGATATTAAATTACATCAAATGAATTCTCTATAAATATGCATTCCAAGCTGTTATTTTTAACAACAACAGCTTCACAATGCACATTTGCGCTATGGAATGTTGAATGTGTTTAATAGATGCGCTCGATATATGCCGCATGTTGCATGCCGCACAGCACGTTTCATTGAATTCTGAATTAATTATAAATCCGCAAATGAAAATGATGCGAATGCTAAGTGTTTTCCATTTAAAACTGTTGCAGTTTAATGAGCTGCATTAAGAGCGCAAATTGTTTTCATTCCTGTGGCCATTAACTGAATATCCCATGGGGCAGGACATATGCGTATATTATGCATACATAACTGCAAATCGATGCAAATGTTAAACTATTTATGGTGGCCTTAAAAAATGTATATAAATAAATATGTATATTTTTTAAAAGATGCCGTTGCGAGCTTCGCTCTTAACGATCTGGCGACAGCTTTGCTCGCAGCGAAACCAAAATCTGAGACGCTGTCTTCACTGACCCAGTTATATTTGTAAATTGAAATTTTATTTTCTTTCGTTACGCATACACACACACACACGCAGTTACTCACGCACACACACACACACGTGCACTTGGGCACCCTCATCAAAAGGCATATAAAAAATGTTTATTTGCCATGACACGAAGGCAACTCTGGCAACGCTCTGTCCCTCTCTCTCGCTCCCACTCTCACTCACTCCCTCGCTCTCTCTCTCTTTCTCTCTCTTTCTTTGCCTACTCATATCAGTTTAATTTCCCACAGCCACACATACAGAGACATACACACACACACACACACACACACACACACACACACACACACACACATCTCACTCTGCTGGCTACTCTTTGTTTTTATACCCTGAAGCAAATGGTTTTTTGGTAATTGTGGGTATATTATTGTTGTGCTAATATTGGTTATGTTGTTGGTATAAATTATATGTATGTCTACTATTTATCCAGATGATAATAATTATGATTCCAGTGCATCATGTCCCTCCTGCACTAGTTGCTTTTCTTCTTCTCATTACTCAAAATGCTTACACAAAATGCTTTTCACCACATCGTTCGAGCGCACATATTTCACACATCTGGCAACCTCGTCAGGGCCAAGCTCGACTTTAGTATTCACATACATCACACTTAATTGAAATCATTCAATACAGTCCTCACCACTATACTTATATCGAAAAGAAGCTCTATCCGAATTATCTCCTAAATATAAAAAATTCTATATATCAATTGAAACTTTTATCAAAATCTAAGGCTACAAAAGCTAGGTGACTTCTAATAGATATATATATATATATATAATATACGAATGCATATAGAGTAAACATACAATTTCATTATTATCGATAAATATCGATACTTTCACTTAGTTTTTTGGGCATAACTTGAAGATTATCAAAGCTGGAAATGACAAATTTACTATTTTGGTTTCTTTGATGAATGCACAGCTTAAGAATATTTCAGGTTTTGTATATTTTTTACCATAAATGACAACTCTAACTAACTTTTATCGGAAAAGAATTTAATGTTTGCTTACACCTGTAGATGTCATTATTATGCAGTCCTAGTCTTATTAATAGAATGTACATCAACAGTCCCATGTTAATAGAGAAGTCTATAAACTAAGTTCCCATAGTGGAAATCTAAGCAAAGTTGCCGAGCATCATTTACATATTTATTTTTATATGTGTGTACATATGTATGTATGTATATACACATATACAGCTGTATGTATTTCAAGCCTTACTCGCTTTAGCATCAGCTCTTTCCTGGATACTTGATGCATTAGTGAAGTGAACTTGATGCTTTTCTGATATAATAATATATCTGTCTTCTACTGACAATGAATTTTTTCAACAGAATTTACAATTTTCAAGAAAATAAATACAAGTTTTCCTATACTTTGCAGCTTATATTATATATTGATTTTTAGTCCAGATAGTCGAGAATTAATAATAAAAAATATATGTATATTTGTATAGTACTTTTTTGTTTCTTAAAGAAGATGCAATTTGTGGCCCACTCAAAAAATTTGGTAACTTTGTTTGCTAATATTCTTAATTGAGATATATTCATAATTGAGTTTGGTTGCGGCTGCATGATTAATAAGCTTCAGCTAACTTTAGGCTTTTTAGCCTTTTTCAAAATTTGTTGAAATGATGCAGAAACAAATTTTGTTTTATTTTATGAAGTATAAAACAGATTTTTATATACAAAAAATATAGGACTATAACTTGAATTATATAGACAATATTCAACAGATGATGGACAGTGTGTGTGGGATGTAAATATATATATAAATTATATATAGGTAAACATTTAGAGTATTTATATTTTATTTATATATATTTTTATATGTTTCAGTAAATATATATAAGGTATTCTAGAGTACTGCCTTATGGAAATAAGAAATCTCTTTCTCTCTCACATCTTACCCAAAGGTCAGGGTAGCTTCTAGTCCATCATTGTCTTTCCCTACTTGTTCGTATGTTCATCTGTTTGCTGTTGTTGTTGTTGTTGTTGTTGTTGTTGCTGGCGCTTGGCACTTAATGGAATTTGCCGCTTATGCGTTACGCATGCCGGGCATTATCCTTGCTTCCTTCGTCTGCATTCCGTTTCCGGCGAAATGTGAGACGCGCTCCTTTGCCTTGCCTGCACTGCCGCTCGCCGCTTGGCACACACGCACACACACACACACACACACACACATACACACACACATATTTCTTAAAAGCCGCTGACTTGCTGCCTCTTTGGCAAAAAGTTCGTTGTTGTTGTTGTTGTTTTTCTCGCTCCTTTTTTGTTTTCGCTTTTGTTTTCCGACTTGCGTTCGTCTCGGCTTTTGCGTGTGAGTCCTGCTTTCTGCCTGCTTTAGCTTTGATTGCTAACAAGATTTTATTGGTTGCTCTCACAGAGCCTAATTTACTTATGCAACTTGTCTATGAACACATATGTATATGTGTGTGTATGTACGAGCTTATCTGTTGCTGTTGTCATTGCTGTCAAAAACTTAATCGTATTCATCGGATTTATAATGACAAACAATTGCTTGTTGCTTAATTCTGTTTTGTCTCCATGATAATTTCTGCGTATTGCGGCTGCTGTTGACATCTTCGAATGTTTTCCTCATTCGATTGCTCATATCAATATCCATTCGCCCCTGAAGGTATGCAATACGAACTTTGAAGCAACAGACTCGACATTCGTCTGGGATTGTCTTGTATGTGAGCTGCCTTTGGCTTGTGCTTGATACTTGTTGATGTTGAGAAATCGAGCATATTAGTTTTGTGCTGTGTACGATTTGTCTGTCCTTCTTTTTTCGTATCCATAACCAGAGGCTGAATGATTGAGATTTGCAATACGTATGAAAAGAATTAACACAGAAGTTGAAAAAAAAACTACGCTGTAGCATATCGATATTTTATGTCGTGTTCATGAAAAAGGTAAACCAAATAAAACGCTATTATTCTCATGAACAACAAAATTTTATTTATACTTCTTTCTCTAAGAAATTAAAAAATATATTTAATTAAAAAAAAAAAAAATTGATTTACTATTTATTTATGATTTGTTAATACAAACTTATTAACTTACTTGCTACTAAGTTTGTAGCAAAAAATCATAAATAAAAAGCTTTTTATTTTAATTTTTTATTTTTTTATTTTATTTTTTAATCTTTTATTTTTACTTAATTTTTCAATTTAATTTAACTTATTGCAGTTTAATGTCTTAGAGACTAAGCCTTAACTAGTGGGTGAATAAAGAAATTAATAAAAATAATACATTTATCTTAATATTTAACTAATTTAAATTTAAACTAATTTAAGTTAAGCAATCAATAAAATTTTATTGTCTTGCAACAAAAAATTCTAAATTTATAAACAAAATATATATTCTATTAATTTTAATATTTTTTACAAATAAAAAAAAATTATGTTTCTCACTAAATATTCTATTGTCCAATAATTATTGCTCACACTTCTTTTTTTATACGCACAACTGAATCTGTATTATATAGATTCATATATCACAGATACAAAGGAATAACATAATTAGTTCAGTTATAACTTTTAGGCATCGGCCAAATAGGAAAAAACCAAAGCTGCTATTGTTAGAGAACTACATTAAAAATATATAAGTATAAATGGTTTACTTTTATTGTACTCTGCTGATCGAACACTAATCAAATTAAGTCAACTCTTGGAGGCATGGTTTATCGAAAAAAGTATATATACATATATCTTTCCCAGTTTTAGAGCTATGTCAAAACTCGCTTAACGTTTATCAACAGAAATTCATTAGAGAGTATTAAGGAGTCGTTTGCATACAACTGCAACGTTGTCACTCGTTTTTATCACTTGTAATAATCAGCCGTCTACTCTATATAGTAAAATATATATGTTTTCTTTTATATTCCTTGCGGCGCTCTCTGCTGGTAATCCAATACTCTAGCCATTTGTGTTTGCGCTGGCTCGAGGCGTAAAGAAACCGGATAACAATCACATGTCTGGCTGGCGTTTAACAATACATTCTGTATACCCTGTAACGTGACGAGGGACGTTTAGTGTGTTTAGATATGCTAAGTTTATATTGCAAATATTTTGCTGCCCGTGGACAAATATTTTGCAGTCCAGCTGCTTGAATAACTTTTCCTCTTTGCACAGAGAACTTGGCCTGACTGTGGCATTTGCTTGACTCTTGATTGTTACCTCTAGGAAATGCATAAAAAGAAAAAAAGAAATGAAAGTAGCAGCAGCTTCCCTTTGTGCAAATGGGAAAAAACCCCAAGTGAACTGGCACAATTTAAATGCGTATAATTCCAGCATGTCCTCTGCAGGAGGCAGGAAGCAGCCAGTCAGCCAACGAAGCGGCAAACAAATGTAGTCTGAGGCTGGACTGAGGCTTCGTGGTCAGTGGCTGCAATCACAGTTCTTCTGGCAGCATTCGTTACACAAAGATAATTTCAGATTCCATTACAAAACACTTTGCTAGTTGGCCAGAGAGCTACTATTCATATAGCACTCATCACTCTCTCTCTCTCTCTCTTTCTCTATCTCTCTTTCCGACTGTAGCAGCTGATGTTGTTGAGGCTTTCATTATTTGCCTTAGACCCCAAAAATGTCATGCAATTAAACAATTTATTTTCAGATGAAGACATCTGAATTTCAGACTAGAAAAATTATTTGAATTTCTTGCACAAAAATCGTGATGAGTTAGATTTTTATTATATTTAATTATAACTTAAAAATAAATGATTGAGTTTTGATGTTTTAAAATACCATAAATTTGAAAATTAATTTAAATTAAATAAAGAAATATATAGGATTACTTTTTGATATATATTTTTGTACATTTTGTCATCATTCATTTTAAAATTGACTAAAAGAAAATTCAATACATAAACATTTAGGGTCACTGCTTGATATATATTTCTTTTTCTGCAAATACAACAATAAAATGTAAAATAAATTGTTTTTAATGATTTGTATATATTTTTTTTTTTTTACAAATTTTAAAAACCATTTTATAACAAAAAAAGTTTTATAGAATTATAAAACAAAACCAATTACTTTTATGTTATTAGCTTTCAATTCCAATACATATTGCATTTAAGCCTCAGCTAAGTCAGTTCCTGACATTTGTATTTAAACTCAACTTAAATCCGCAGCGCTTCAATTTGTTTTTTCATATTAAATAATATCATTTTCAAGCTTCTGTTATACTCCTTAAAATACAATGTATTTCCTAATAGAAAAACAGTAAAATTATTAATATATATTTAAGTTTTCATCTCCATTAAAATATTTCAATTTAGATCTGAAACTCCCCTCTCGATCGAATTCCCCTTCATACACAGCTTCCCTAACTTCCCTTACGACCAACAACAACAACACATACACAAATTCTTTGTTGTGTATCAAGCTTACTCCAAGCAGTTTCCCCTGCAAGAGTTATACAACTTCAGCTGTATGACAACTGTGCCAACTGTTATACTGTTTCTCCAGCGCACGCAAACAAGTGTTTGTTCCATTCATGAATTGTCGCTTGCCGACTAACCCACTGGCCCCGATTTGCACAGCCTGAACTGTATGCGAACTGTGCTACTCACTCGAACTTTTTAGCACACACAACCCCGCTAGGGAAGTTCGTGCTGCAGACGAAGCAGCATACACGACTCGTTCGTTCGCTTGCTCGTTCGGCCGCCAGTTTGGCTTTGGGGCGCTGAAGCATCGTTGTGGGCTCCTCAGTTGCACGCCGGCCCTACAACGATGCAGACGCGCCTTCGGCAGCTAAGCTGGAAATAATTAATAACAGTTATCGTTTAACGCCTTAAAGTGAACGCCCGAAGAGCGATGCGGTTCCCTTTGGGGCTTGCTAAGTGTAACGTTTAACGGTTAATGTGAGTCGCAGCCAAAGAGCTAGTGCATAGAAAATAAATACAATTAATATGTTACGGAAGAATGTTAAATAGAGTGAAATTTATTGTGTATATTTATTGAAATTAAACTGAAAATAAAAATACAAGGTGTGGTAAGCTGAGAATTTGGAGACAGAATTTCTAAGACGAGATCAGAAACGCCACGCATTGGAAAATTTAAATTTATACAATGAAATTGTGCTCATTTTTTTGTGGTATTTAAATAAATTGCTAAAGTTTATATGAAATATTGTTCATAAAACAACAGGCGATATAAAATTATAAAAGTAATAATAAATATATGGGAAAAAAGATTCTGCTTCAAAAACAAAAATTGAAATTGGATAAAAAAAAATATATTAATAAAAAAAAATACTTTTCTATTCCTTACAAATTTATGCATTGAAAAATACGACAAAAATCATACAAAAATAAATAATATAATACGAAATTTACTATTTTCGTTGCTGACTAATTTATGCATTGAAAAATGCTGGAAAATAATTTTTTTAATTCAAATTATGTTTGCATTGTAAAGTGCATAAAAACTAATTTTAAAAATTAATTTGAATGTATAAACTTTTACTTACGTTTCTCCAAAGGTTTAACATAGCTTGAAAATAAATACAGAAAAAAAATAATTACATATTTTACATATTATTTATTTTGCTTAAAGACTAAAACATTAAAAAGCCTGTACAAAAATATATAGCAAAAATTGATTGAAAATATTTGCATAAAAAATACATAAACAAAAACAAAGTTATATTTATTTTTAAAAAATTTTAATTTTTTATATATGATATATGAAAAAAAACATATTTTTTTGTTGCTCAAAAAACTGCATAACAATAATAAAGATAATAATAACATTAATATTTTTAAATGTAAAATGCTTAGCCAAGTTTTTTTAAAGACCCAGTTATCAGCTTTCTTTTAAGCCACTAAAGTATGAATTATAAATACAAATGCTTAGGCCGCCGCCAGAGCAGAACTAATTCAATTAGCTTAATACACAAATAAATTCAAGGCTTCCTTTTTATTTATTTATTTATTTTTATTTTTTGGACTCCCTTTTTTTCTCCTTTTGTGGCTAAGAAAGAGCTGGTAATGCCGATGTCACTTCAAAAGGGCGCCCAAACAAATATTAATTAATATAAATCTAAATAATTCTGTGCGCTTCGTCTGGCAAAAGCTCTGGCCAAAGTGAAAGCGAAAGAAGAAAATAGCGAAAGTCAAAGAAAGTTTGTGCCTTGCTTTATATTCTACCTTTAATTATAAGTTGTTTTTTAATATTTTTCAAAATGAACTTTGTCAAGTTGTTGCGCTGTCCGCTGACTGGGCACTTTTTTTTCCTGTTGCTGTTTTCAAATTGAAAATAGGAAAAGTTCACCGAGGCTGAGGTTAGTAGCCTGGGAGGCTGTGAAGGTTTGAGGCGTTGAAGTATTTTAATTAAAGTGCTGACAGTGGGGGAAGCCATCAAATTGATCGTCGTGCTGGCAACCAGCAAATTTTCCTTTAGTTTTCATACTCATTCATGAAAGTGAAATGAGTATATGGGATTAGTGCAATTTCCGTCTTGCTGTATGTCCGTCTATCCTTTAGACACTAAAGCTAAAGACTTGAAATTTTGAACATATTTTCGTGTATGCCCTCAAATTATAAAGTGTGGAGATTTTCTCGATCCGCCAACTTTTTTCACATTTTCTGATGTCCCAGAAACCATGGTAGTTGAAGAGCTAGAGAGTTAAAATTTTGAATATGTACTCGCGTGGACAACTTAAATTCAAAGAGATATGATGGATATATCTACGCCCAGTGGAAAATTGAGAATAATTGTATTTTCTACAGATTTACAGCCAGAAACTCAAAGTTTAATGACTAAATTACTGTTGACATCGTCTATTGATTTGGACGTGATTGAGTATCCTGCAGTCGGTAACGCCCGCCTGCAATGTTCTTACTTGTTCTTTGTTTGTTTTTGATTAGTTTTCTCGCCTGACAAACAAATTTGCCTGCTGAACACTTTTTTGTCAGCAACCAAAATTTTAGCCAGTTTTCCACAATTTTTCCACATTTGAAATAATGTGTATTTGCTTTCAAAAGGCCAAGAGCAAATGAATGCCCAAATGGTTAGAAATTATGCAAAGCCGTTTGCCGTTGCTCATACGACACGTAGGCCACAGGTGTGCTCCGCAACACCCTCTGATAAACTTTGTTTTGGGGCGGCCTGTTGAGGCTAATGAACAAAAGTCGACCGTCTCTCAGGCAATTAAAGTCATTTTAAACTAATTACAAAATTATGCAAAATTTACCAAACATTTTCCAGCCTCATATGCATGTACTTTGCTTTACAGCAAAAATCACAGGGCACGGCGAGCTCAGATAAAAGCAGAGTCAAGTTAACTGAGCGAACGAGTGTTGCCAGACCCAATAAAAATGAAATTACAATAAGGCTGTGCGTGTGTGTGTGTGTGTGTGTGTGGGTGTATCTGTGTTAAAATCTTTACTCCCACATGCCTAGCAGGAGAAGCAGCAGCACGAGCAGCACCAGCAGGATATTTAATTTCCTTGCTAGGGCAACAATCGCCTGCCTTTTGAAAATTTTATTTCCAGTTTAAGCCCATTAGCAATGGGAGCCGCTCTCAACCGCCTCAACTGCCAGGATCTACTAGGTTGGGCTTACCTCTGTCTAATAATTAGAAGAGCCCCGGTCTTTATACAAATCTCCAGCTTAGCTAGCATTGTCATGTGTTCGGATGTGTTTCAGTTTCACTTTCAGTTAGTTGGGATATCCCTCTAACTCTCTCTCTCTCTCTCTCTCTGGTCACGTTCAGCATGTGTGCCGTGATAAATGCGCCACAGCCGCCCAAGGGGCGGTCGTTGACACATTGTCGTGTGAGCCCGGGCTGACCTTTGCTTAATTATAACAGGGCCTCTATTAATGAACTCGACCATCTCGTTACCCATTTATCATATAAGCCGTCTGTATCCTTTTGGCTAAATGAATTTGTATCTCCTTTGGTAAATATTACAGCAGTTCTCTTAAGATTTCGGCGGAGAAAGTTTTATTTCATATCAGCTGTAACTTTTGCAAGTCAATATATCAAGTGCAAGTTGCATCATCTTCTGCATTCAGTAACGTTAAACAGAAGTTTTCAACTTGAGACTCGAGCATTAAATAGCGATTTGGCATGCATGGCATATGCAATATATTTTCCAGAGATCTGCTGCAGCAGCAGCTACAGCTCGACTCGAATGATAAATGTCTGGGATAGTAAATTTTCCACTTTGAATCTGCCATGGCCATTGCCATTGCCAAAGCCAAAGCCAAACACTTGGCCATAAAGTAAAACGAATATATGGCTTTTATAAGTTATTAATGATTTATTTCTGCATACTATTCTCAATTGTAGCCCTTGAAATATCTGGCGTTGTATTCAAATTTAAATAAACCTTTGAATAACTTCAGCTTTTTTGCCCTTTTAGTCTTTCGACCTTTGCCTGGGCAAAGTTTTTCCTTGCTACAAATGTTACACCTGACTTTTCTCATTTCCTGCTGCAGAGGCAAAAGAAGTTCTGGCCTTAAATCTTATAAGTGTCATTTGACATCGATATCTTAAGGCAAGTTTGAAGTTGGCGAAATGAAAAAGAAAAAAGTTTCCTTTTGCAATTTTTAAGTCGTTTTATTTAGCGTCATTTGAGTTTGAACTTTGAGTATAGATTTGGAGTTAAAACTTCAATTTTTTTATAATGCACCTAATGCTGTCTTTGCAGTGCTTAAAAATAAATTTGATTCTAATTATATTTTATTATATTATATTATATTATATTTTTAAATATTCTTTCTACATTTATTATATTCATATTTATATATATCCTTTCTACCCTTTTGGGTATTATATTATATATTAATAAAAAGAATACGAATAAAAATAAATTCGATTGAAAATTGACCACAGCCACAAAGAAATGTTGCAGCTTTCCAGCTTAATACTTTTGCATAGGTACCTAGGGAGATTAAATTCTTAACCAAATAGCCAAATAACCAGGCTATAGACTAGGAACAGCATTTCAAGGCTCTCGCAGGAGAAGACTTAGATTCCACCAGCCTCAACGGATGTTCAATCATGCATTGACCTAAACAACTTCAATGTATTAATGATTCCATAAGCTTTATCCGTATTTACTACACCCTAAAATCTCTTTCCTCACCCAAGATATGTATCCTTTGTTAGAATGATTTATAGCTTTTAAAATATATAAATATTAAACTGATGTCTCCCTAGATTAAGTTGCCTTAAAGGTAGCAGAATGTTAAACTGTAAATAGAAAATTCAGAAAAAATTAGTTCCTTTGTATGTATTTAATATTTGTCTCAATTGGGCAGTTAGCTCCGCAAATCTTTATTGATACCTTCTAATAATAAATTTATTTATATATAATGACATAGATAGGGCTTTAACCTGAAACAGCTTAATATTTTAAGCCACCTCTGCTTTTATTCCAATTTAATTTCCAACTGCTTTCGTTAGCTCACTCAATATATATAGATACATATTTATATAATTATGCATACAAGAATCAAAGATTAAATAATAATATCTGAAATCATTTGCAGACTTTAAGCACATAATCTTCTTATAAATAATTATCTATATATAAATAGCAACATAAATACTAATGCTTGAAAGCGATAATTATATTCGTTAAATTCTGGCAGCAACTTTGACTATTTGCATCAGTTTGTCATTGTCAGGAATGTTGTCCGAGTCCATTTGGCATCTACTGGCATCTAATTGCATTTTAATGCACTATAATTAATTACAAATTTTGGTTGTGAGCTCTTCCTCCCACATCTATTTGGGTTTCAAGTATAAATTGCAATGCCAAACTGCAAATGCACAAATTTGTTTTACTTTAGAATCTCTCCAGCTTTGATTTAAAAATATACAAAAATAAAAAATAAAAACAAAAACCGCACACATTTCTTGCTTAGCAAAATGTTGTTTCTGGCACAAATTAATTTGATAAAAATAAATATTCGGTTGGTTGAGGAGTGTTGGTTGCTCGTAAAACTCAAACATCATGTGTGCCGAGTTGTGGCAGAAGGCTAATTAATTATGCCACATGCAGCTTGGAATTATAGCTAAAATAATTAAATGCCCCTAATGAGCCACCGATCCACCGCACGCAGGCCAACCACAGAAGTGCCTGAGGAGAAGCGTTAATTTATTTATAGCCCAGGAGAAGCCTTTAAAGCCCATTTACAATGCGCATCAGGCCTTACCTGTTGCCCAGACACGCCGACATAAATTCTCATGAGTAAAATAATTAGAAAATCAAATAGTTGTTCGCGCAAGCAAATGCGGACAAGTCAACATTTCACAGCAGGCAGAAAGCAGCAGGGTGTGTGGTGGTTAGTGGGTGGGTGTGCTGGTTGGTGGGTTTGTGCTGGTTGGTGGGTGTGTGGTGGTTGGTGCAGGCGTTGGTCCAAGCGACGTTCTGCGTAAACGGAAATGGCAGAACTGCGTTCAACTTTAACTCGAGAAAAGTTCTGCGCTCTCTGCATGAAAAAAGCAAACGATACGCTGCGCTTTTCCAGCAGAGAAAATCTCCTTATTTCGATGTGCATTTTGTTAATTGAAATTTACAAGAGAATGAAAATAAACGTTAATAATAATTTTGTAAGGCAATAGTAGGCAATTAGTTTAACTGTTTGCTAAAAGTTTAGCTTGTAACAAAAACAATATAAATAATATATATAATTAATTGAATTAAAAAACATGCCATGCATAGCAAAAAAATCTAATATTCGAACTATAAAATCTGCTTTATGATGTAGGTATCAGAAGGAGGAGAATCTGTGTTGAATTTTTTGTTAGGGAACTTTAAAGCTCGAGATATAGCGTTAGGAACATGGCTGTAAAAGCTGATCTGTTAAATTTAATAATATAATCATTTATATAATCAATAATCACATTGAGGAATAGAGGAGAAAGAATATATAAATCCTGAAAAATATTTGTTTTATTGTTTTTATCGTAAGAAATTTTTTCATATCTATGCTGAAAGTTTTTTGTGAAATATAATTTTTTCGAAGACAAAAATGCCGTATATGAACTTCTACGATTTGTTAAGTTTCAATTAGATACGAATAATTTAATATATATTAGAGAATTTCAGAGAATTTAAATTACTTTAGATTAGGTGCAGCCACGAGCATATAGTAATAATTTCTCATCTGTCAAGTATTAAAAATAATAACATTTTTGGGATTTATAATCCCTTGGCAAAATAAGTAGACATATATTTAAAATTTGGGTAAACAATTTTTATTGAAATAAAAATAAAAAATTATATTAAAAATAAAAATAAAAATATTTATAATAAATATAAAAATGTAAAAAAAAAAAAATAAATAAATAAATATATATATAAATGTAAAAATGGCCATTGTTCATATATGAAAATCTTTTTTTTTTTAGCATTATAATAAATTGAAGTCTTATAATGCCTAAAAAAAGATTTTCATATTTGAACAATGGCTACTTTGTCATAAAAAGTTTCATCAATAAAAAATTCTTTTAAATTTCATATTAAAAAACTTTTATTTAAGAGACTACCAATAGTCAAAATACCTGGGCTATAAAGTCTCATCTGTAAAATTATTAACTTAATGGAAACAAATCTGTTTTTTTCCGAGCCATAAAGAACTTTACCTAAGAGTTACATATAAATTTTTATGAAATTTTTATACATTTTTATTATATATTTATATCATATATATAGTTGTTTAAAATATTAGTTTTACAATCTATATATCTCTACAATTTTATATAAATTTTTTTGAGCAAAATCATATCCAAAATGTTTCACAAAATCACATAAACTAAAATTTGGAACACACTTAAGTATAGTGTAGTCTTATGTGTACTGTCTGAGTTCAGGTTTGTTTTTGCGGCTAGCCAAATGCTGCGAGCGAAACTTGTCAAGCGTGGCTGCGATTCACGCCTCGTCGTTCACATATTTATATACATCAACTTCAACAACTAGCAACAAAAAAAAAAAAAAAAAAGAAGCAAAACAAGAAGAGAACTAACCAACAAAAATTTGTGAGTTGACTGCAACACGCAAAAGTTTTGGCATACTTCGCAGCGGTGGAAACTTTTATGATTAAGTCAATTTGATGTGGCAGCCAAAAGGTGGCTGTCAAAACCGTGAACAGCCAGGAGCTGGAGCATTCCTGCTGGCATCTACTGCAATTTGTTCCACTGCCAGCACTTTGAGTCGTTTTAAAATGTGGACGTGAAGCGTAGCTAAAAACAGAGCCAACAAATGCTGCGCTCTAACTCAACGTCAGATAAACGCCACTAATTATGCAATTAATGTTTGCAGTAGCTGGTTTCCTTTGTGAGAGAGAGGGTATGTGTGTGTGTGTGTGTGTGTGTGTGGGGTGGCCCGCAGTTTTACGAGCTCTTTTATGGACTCTAGCGTACTTTTTTCCAGATACTCGGATGTTGTTTTATTGCAATGACCAGTGCTTAATTTTAAATTGTTTTTAGATAAGCTTTAATTGAGTTCGGTGAGCCAAAAGTTAAATGGACTTTGGCATTTGTGCTGGAGCGTCTTACCAAACTTAAGCTCTCTCTCTCTCTCTCTCACACACACTCTCTTCCGGCCAACTGCGGCGACAGATAATATTAGCAATTTAATATGATGCCCGGGGAGAAGAGACAAACTTTTCAAAGAGACTGCTGTGTCCACACACTCGTGTCCAAAAATATATATATTATTAAAAGTTCAAGTCTGTCGGGTGAGGGGGCGGGGCGGGGCCTATCACATCAAATTCATGTCATAAAACATAATGAAAACAAATGCCGCACACACAAGAGGCAACAAAATCACGGCCAGGCACAGCAAATTGATGGGCTGCAGCCAAATTAAAGCACACTTGAGGATGTCGAATTAAATACGTGTATATTTACATGAATGAGCATGTAATGTATGTATGCATATATATTTATCTGTATTTATGTATATGCATGTATGTATGTCAAATATACGATTTTCTTTTGTTTGGCTGGCGGCTACAGCCGTAAATATGCCAGCTCGCTATTTATTAGTCACATGCACAGAGCAAAGCATACAAATATATTGTCGATGTGTATATTAAATATATAAAGCTATAAAATATTTAGTACTTAGTTTTGTGCAGTGCATGTGTGTGTCTGTGTGAGTGTTTGTGTGTGTTTGTATGTGTTCTGCAAATAAAAGCCTGCTGGAATGTTAAGCATTCTTGAAAACGTCAGACAATAGACACTGTGGTAATGATCTTTTTGTTGCTCATATCCTGGCGCAATTCAGTGGAGTTGGCAACCCGAAAAATACACAAAAAAAAAAAGAAAAACAAAAAAAGGCCATACGAAAAGCCAACAACGTAAAACAAGAACAAATAAACAAAGGCACGAACACACACACACACAAATATGTATATAATGCACATACATAGGCACACTCTGAATTTTTACACACACACATAAGCACACTCAGACACACTCTTCACGCACACACACACACACAGTCCCACTCACACACACATATGTCAATTTATTTGCTTGTTTTTGTCATGACTTTGCGCTTTTGGTTAGCTCAGAAAATAAATATAAAAAAGAACTCACGTTTTTTTTGTTGTAATATGCCTCTTTTTTGTTTTTTTTTTTATTTTTTTTATTTTATATATATTTTTTTTTAATTTTTTATTTTTTTTTTAGCTACACAAAGCAAACGGATTATTATTTTGTAGCCGAAATCAACAGTTCAGCTTTAAAAAAAAAAAAACAAAGAGAAGTCAAACAGAATCTGTTAATTCAAATTCGCATAGTTTTTAGCCCAGCTCAGGCGCTGACACGTGCCGCACATTTAAATCGGATTTATGTTCGCCCACTTTATGGCCATTTAACTGTGGCCACCTTTTGGCCTTTTTTCACGTAGGCTGCATTAACAAATTGCTCGACTTGAATGAAGAGTTTACATTTGGTGGCTGCTGGCTGAGATTTAAAAGCAGCTGCTGGCCGCAATCCGCTAAAATTATTATTCAAATTTTAAACTTGGAAATAAATATAATATATAGCTGCCATAGAGATGACAGTCTCTAGAGCCAAGAGTTGCACGAGTGCTTACATTATTTGTAAGAATCAATATCAAATTCAATAGAAGAAATATTCTCTTGCAAGTATTCATTAATGCGCATACTTAATATTCATATGTACCTTGAACGCACTGAGATTGGAAATTCAGGGTAAAATACTTGAGTTATTACCTTAGTTGCAGCCAGATGAAGGAATATATATATTTATATTTCTAGCACTGAAAATATTATCTTTTAATATTCATCAATGCGTTTGCCTTATATTTGTATGCTAATCTTATTGAAAATGTAAATTAAGCGAATTTGTTTCATTTGTACGTAAACTTAATATTATTTGAGCCCATTGCAATTGGAAATTGAGAATAGTTGTTATGTTTTTACCTATCATTATGTTTGTAGTCAATTTATAGTCAATATGTTTGCTACAGGCGGAGCAGGAGGCGTGGCTGCCTGCACAAAGTATATCAAGAGCAACAATGTCGAGCTATCCATCTGGCTCTACGCTCGTCTACTGCTATGTATATATATATTATATATAATATATATTCACCATAACGAAACCTATAAAATAGTACCGACTTTAATATTTGTATACAATTTAAATCTCTCATTATAAGTGAGTAGATACAAAAATTGATAGACAAATTTAAGTCTCTTCACTTTTATAGATTTATATAGCTGACTTTCCAATATTTTTTTTCAATAATTGAGTTCATTTAAAGAGTTAATTTCCATATTCTCTTAGCTTTAAATATTGAACAGTTTTTTTTTTAGCTTCATGACCATGTCTCTCCCATGTTTGAGTAGCCGAATAAAGCATATTAAGTGAAGTAAGCACATGTGTGCATATTTAGATGAATGTTTTTTATGCTCTTATACATATATAGATATTAACAAGAGTGCTTAGAATAGCTGCTTGTCATTGTGGACAGGGTAACTCCCAGTAGAGTTTTGCCGACTGGACTATAAGTAAATGAATATTCTAATAAATATATCCATAGATATATGCAACTCATGGTAAAACAGCTGCTGGTCATGTATTTCAGGGTAAACCTCAATCAAGTACAGCCTACCAAACCAAATGTAGATAAATGTTTTCATACACGCATCCATAGATAATTGCAAATCCCTTGCAAAGCAGCTCCCAGTCATGCACTCCCGTCTAGACTACTCTCAATGGTATTACAGAAGCTGCGACGCTCTACTCCACTTGTAAGCATTCAGCTTGAAGTCGGCAACTTCAATGTGTCGTGTTAGTCGTGCTCGTGTCACGGTTCTAAGACGACAAGCCACCATTACTAGGCGACAAGCTTCAGCCACGAGGACATTACAAATGGCCGTCGCCTGTAAGTAGGCAACGAATTTGTTGTTGTTTTCAATTTGCGTTAGCCCCGCAATTGCCGTGCAAGTCACGTGCCGAAACAAAGCAGCTCGCACATATATTTTATAAGCCAGCGCTAACCAATATGTCATGCCAAATGTAAGGGCGCCAAGGGGGCGTGGCCAGCGGAGGTGAAAAATGCACTTGCCACAGTCGAGTGGGAAGCCAGAAGAGAGGGTCGGACGAGTACAACACTTATGTGTGTGTCGTGTACTGTGTGATTTATACGACATTTCCACATACACATTTGCTTGCCATTAACATTTTGCTTTGTTTTTCTCTGCTGCTGCTGTTGTCCTCGAATATACGAATACGCCTCATTTGAAAAGCTGAGCTGCGGCTAATGTTGTTGCCATTGCTGTTATTTCTGTGGCCATTTGCTGCCATTTGACCATTCGGTTATTTGTCCTGTCAGCAGCCGAACGTGAGTTCATTTTCATATCACAATCGGCGGCCTACTTGTTTAATGCCGCCCAAATAAAATAGCTATTGCCTGATTAAAATAGATTTCCCAAAGCAGCGAGCGAAAGTGCCTATTACCATAGTTGATTTTGACAATTGTTTCCTAATTAGATGTCAACTTGAGTGCCTTTGCGTAAACATTGATTGCCATTAGTTTGAGCAAATATTAATTTTGTTTGGATAATATATATACACATACATTTATATAGTCAGGCATTAGTCATACAATTAAGTTAGTTTGTTATATTTAGCTTAACTATGTTTACAAATAATAACAAAAATACAGCAGGTCTTTAAGTTTTAGTATTGCATATGATATGGGTTTATGCAGAGTTTTTTATTTTTCAAATAAATTCATGATAAATAATAGCTGCCATGCTTTAAGCTAAAACTATTTCATATAGAAGCAAACTTTCACTATACGAAGAACTATTTAATCTGCAATATTTTTCCTTATTTATTTTATTTATTATTAATATTTTTATTTTATTTTTTTATATATATTTATTTATAATAATAGATTGCTTTTACTATATGCAATTTAATTTATTTTTCAAAATTTTACCTTTTTTGCTCTATATATTTTTTGATATTATAATAAAATAAAATAATAATTATTTTTATAGCAATATATTTACTTATTCTTGAAAATATAAATTATTCATATTATCTGTAGATTTCATCATTCACATTTAAGTTTATATTTTACTATATTTTTCATTTGATTTCATTTTTAATTTGTTATATACATTTTTGTTTTATTTTCAGATACATATTTTATGACTTTTACAAAGGTAAACAATTTTGGCTTTCAGTAACATTAATATATCAATCTATTCCATAAGAATTTCAGTTTTTCTATAATATCAAGAAATTCAGTTTTATACGCAATATTGATCGTATTAAATTTATTGCGTGTGCTTATAGTTTTTGTTTAATTTATTTATTTTTTTTTAAATTTAATAATTAAATAACAAAAAAAAAAAAACATTTTCAATAATATAATATTGTAATATATTATTTTATTTTTTCATATACATATTGTATTTATTTTAATTTATAGTTTAAAGAAAATATATATGCAAAAGCATATACATACAAAAGCAAGTATATTTGGTTGTTTTTGTCGTATTTAATTTTTAAGTTTTCCTAAATATTTTTATTTTTTATTTTTGCTTTCAGCCAAATATTGTAGAACTTCCATAGATTATCTTATTTTATTACGCAGGTTAATAATTTTATTGACATTAAAAAATATAAAAAATATATTCATATACAATTTTTTATATGCATATTTTATTATTTATGCTGATATTTAAAATTATTATTATATTTTTTTGTTTGTTTGCATTAAAGTTAAGTTTAATTTTCATTTGTACTATTATTTTTGTCTTTTTTTCAGATTAATGTTTGAAGAATTTTACAAAGGTAAATAATTCTTTATTTTTTACAAATTGCGTTATTTGTATATTTTGATGGTTGTATTTATTTACATTTATATTTTTATTTATCGATTATTAAATATATAATTTGTAATAAAATTATATATTTATAGTTTCTTAGATTTATATATGATATTTTTAAGGAAGGTAAATAATTTAGAAATTTATTTATATATCAGTATCACTAGAACTTTAGTTCTATCAGCTCGTCTTAAGCTGACGTTGCTTACATTGTCCACACTGCTCTCACAATTTATTGCAATTCAGTAGCAGCTGAAGTTTTCTACTAAAAAATAAAAAAAATTCTCGCAAATGAAATAATAATTAAAAAGTTTCTCAAACAGCTGACGAGAGGGAAATGTCTTAATTTTCTTGATATTCGGCTGACATTGAATCTGTCATCTGCCATCGTCTGGCGTTCATTTCGTTTTCCAGATAGTTTCAGCAGCCATTCTTTGGGAAATTGCGCTTGTTGTTGCCATCGCCATCAGTGGGCACTATTTTGGCTTAAAGAGCAATATTTATGACGCTGTGCAAATACCAAGTACTCAGCCAGACTTTAATAAGGCCCTCGACTAAGGTCAAGGCATGCGATGCCAAGCACGCAATTAAGCGCAGCCATCTATAAAATATCAAAATATTCAGCTGAAGTTTGTCATGCGGCGATAAAAACAAAAATAATAAAACAAATCTAGGGTATATGCAACAACCATATTGCAGTCTTTGGGGAATATGTGGCTTAGGGCAACTGAATGGACTTTGGGGTAGGATATGAAAGAATGTGGACATGGGAGTCTGAAATAACTTTTGGCATTGTGAACAGTTTCACAGTTAACATTTTATAAATGATTTTATTATGATATCTTTGTAATAATAAATGAAATATTTGAGCTAATATTATAAATATATTCAATAATACATGAAATAAATTAAATGATTGCTGAATTTACATGATTCTATTCTTTTACATACTTTGCTTTTAATAAACTTGAAACTAAAATTTTAAAAATCATATAAATAACTTTTTAGTTAATCGAAAAAAATATATATAATAATTAAAAATTGTTATTATGACTTGATTGACTTAACTCGCAATGACAAAATAATTGCCTTTAAAGACTAAAACTTTTTTCTGCACTAGGCTGAATGCTGATTATGATGTTAATAATTTGTTATGTAATAATGTAATAATATCTTTAAAAAAATAAAAAAAAAGCTTTTAAATATATTTAAATAAAAATATAAAATAATTTAAATTAATTTAGTAATTTTATTAAAATTATTTTACTAATTTAATTAAAATTATTTTCAAGTCTACTCAGCTTGCCTTTTCACTCATCTGAATACATAATTCAAATAATTTTATTCTTTTTTATGATGGCTCAAAAGTTGAGCCAATTAGTTTGAATTGAAACTCAAGCAGGGTAGCTGAGCGTCTGCTACCTGTAACTAGAGTCGGCTTCTGTATGCATGACAAAGGCACATGAGAATGCCTGTTTCTGTATGTAAGTAGCTGTCTAAGTGGGTGCCAGGCTCTCTCTTTCCCCCTCTCTATCTCTCTATCTATCCCTCTCTCTCTCTTTCTCTCGCTCTGTATTGCCTGAAGGATCTGAGCTGTCTGAATACCAACAATATTTACGCAGTCTGCGTTGACTGAAACTACAAGCCTGAAGCTCAGGCTACACATCAAAGACACCCCACAACATGCCGTCGCTCAGCTGTTTCGCTGAGCAGGCAGCCAATGAAAGTCAACGAAAATAGAGCTGAGGCTAGGCAAACTGCAGGAGAAGGACCCTTTTCGGGGAGCAAAGTGTGTGCGACGGGTCGATGTGCCTAAAAAGAGAAACAACAACAAAAAACGAGCAAAAAAAAAAAGAAAAAAAATTGAAATTTATATTTATGCAGCACATAAATTTCGACTTTTCGGCTCGCGCTATGTTCGTATTAGTGTTTATAGTGCGTACGTGTGCGTGTTGGCCTTATGAAATATGCATGTGTGTGTGTGTGGGTGTGTGGGTGTTTGGGTGTGCGTTGGCAGCTGACACACGTTGAGCTGCGGCATGTCATATCCTATGCTGTCGCTATGTAAGACACGCGTGTCTGTTCCTGTGGCATGTAGTCAAATTAAAAGTTTTACGCTGCAAGGAATTGCTTTTAGCGGCATTAGAATGTTTGATGCTCATCTTCAAATCTCGAGCGTGAGTCTGGAATGAACTTTAAGCGCTAAGCTGCTGGTCACTGGAACTCATTAAGTGCAGCTTGCTGGCCCGACCCAAAATTCTTTACAACTTGCACTTTTCGCTTATTGACAGACGAGGCGAAGCGAGGCGAGACGAGGCGTGTGATGATGCGAATGCGATGCTGACACGCAATCAGCCAGCTGCCAAAAACTAAAGCAACGCCCACATCTCTCGGCTGGTTGGCAAAGTAATGGCAGTTGAGATAATAACTTAATTACATTTTTGTGTGTGAGCTGAACATTTACGTGGTCCCTTTTCCTTCTACTGCTCTGTTTTTTTTGGCAATTACACTGCATGCTGAGCACCTGTCGAAAGCAGCCAACCGTCAGTCAGTCAGTCAAACAGACAGTCAGAGTTAGGCAGCTGGCTAGGAGAACATGTGTATTATCAAACGCCAGTCATTAGGGTCGCCCGCTCTGCCAGATAGAGAGAGATATATACAGTAGCCTGGCCCATTCAGCTGTCGTTATATATCTCAAATGTTCCTCTGCGGTCTACACGTGTACAAACACACACTCTCACTCACACTCACACATGCCCTTCTCGCACACATGCCAGCTCTAAGCGAAAATAATTAAGTGCCATTATACGAGTTACACACACCTCCACACCTACAATTGCCTCTGCCTGAGTAGAGTTGACATCAAGGGAGATGACAGCGTGATAATGTATAAAATATTTCGCTAACAATAATTAGTTTGCATTAGATTTGAGATAGTTGCCTCATATATAAATGATCAAGTTGAAAGGCTTTTATGGTTAAACTTTTGCAAAAGTTGTACAACAAAAAGTAATAACAATTTAATAATAATTTGTATAATAATTATGTAAATGTTGAGCGCAAAAAAATAATTCTTTTGGAATTATTATTATTATTAATATTATTATTATTTTTTTTAAGCTTAATTAAAATATTAATATAATATTTATTTATATTTGTATTATATTTATTTATTTTTATAATAACATAAAATTATATATTTTGTCTACTAGAAACTATAGTAAAATGTGATAAAATATTTAATAATACTCTACCATGAAATACTCTTATTCATAAATAGAAAGGTTTTATTAAATTTGAGGTAAGAGCAATGGAGATTCTGGATCACAGCTTTGCAGATATATATCATATATCACTAAATAATTCTGTTGATAAATTCCTTAAGAATTTTGAAAATGATGAATTAAAATATAATTTCATTATGGTGAAATAAATATAAATAATTATAAAGAAAAATCAATAAAAAATAAAAAATAATCAATAAAAATAAAATAAAATTGATTAATAATTAAATATATTAAAATATAATAATTAGTTAATTAATAATAAATTGATTTTTTTTTTATTAAAATCAATAATACATATTTTCAAATATATACTTTTTTTTTAAATATATATGTATCTCCTAGTATCAGGTATTATATTTTCTAAAATTAGGGTAACCATCTCACAATACCTAATAGATGACATAAATAATTTATTTTAAATATATATAACATTTTAAATCAAATATAAATCTCTCAAATTGTATGTCTAAAATTAAGCTACAAATTCTCTCACTTTATTTCATATTTTCCACACTTTATACAACTTTGCCTACTATGTGCAAAACGCTCATCTCTAGCTGCTGGCAGCGCGACAATCTCAAGGCAGCACCTGTCGAGCTTTAATTGCCACTCAAGTGTCGAGTTTATGGAACCTGCTTGGCTTGCACTTTCGCCTGACACCATTAAAAAAAAAGAAGCGAACAAGCAAAAGCAAAAAAAAAAAAAAAGGTTGACTGAATGTTGCATGCCGTCTGCTGTCTGGCACCATTTGCTTTGCTTTTGCAGTTAGTTGGCTAACTGCTTTTGGGCGTCTGCTCAGCCATTCCCTTTTCCCTAACTATGCCAAAAAATAAATAATATAATGTGGCTGGTATAATGCCATTCATGCTTAGCCAAGTATATTACGATTATTATGCATATTTAGGAGCGTCTAATTAAATGTGTACGAGTGCTGACTGGCTCTAAAGCTGGTGTGCGTGACGTGCAATGCGGAGGAATGAAAAGAACAGAGCGAGGTGTTTAGTCAGAAATAGCATTAAATTAATTAGCTTTTGTACAAGATGTGGCCAAAGTTGTGCAATGAGTCTATACCTTATAGTGAACACACGTTCAAATTCAAATTGCAATTGCAACCGAATCTAGGAGCAGAAATGTATGCCCAGAATTATAAATATATATACTCATATGTATGTATATATCTTACCCAGCTTACCTTTGAGCCTCATTCAGTTAGTAACAGTCAGCAGGATACATATATATTTGCATGTCGCAAGGACCTCATGTTGTGCATTTTGCATTTTCTGACATTGATTTGGCAGCAGCAGCGGTTGCCGACAATGCAATCAATCTCAGTTATGGGGAGATGTATATATATGTATATATGAAGTACAGCATAAAGCCATATAAAAGATGCCAAAAAGATTCACTGCGCATTAAGAATAGAAAATAAATATACGCATATACTGTTATATAAGCCGAGAATGACAATTTCAAATGTTGCTTTTGATGAACGTGACAAACGGATGCAAATTGAATGCACATTTTGGCAATCAAATTTATTGGGATATTCATTGAATAAAAGTGAACTCAATGTGATATACAGAAAATTTAACTTTGTAGAGATTTATATCGGATTTATTTAAGCTTTGCTTTGAATATGCTTGAGCTGGCTGAACTATTGTGGGTTGTTATTAAAAATATGTATATAATTATAATTGAAATACAATTTCGAATGTTTGTAGCCTTCAATAATATTCTGCTTGAACTAATTGTTCACTTTGGTCAACAATTCCTCGTCAATTAGAATGTTAGTTGAATTTAAAACTTGCCAAAATGTATTTCAATTTGAATTCTTTGAGTTGCAAAACTTGAGGTTTTCCTAAAAATATTAAGATACATATTGTGGCAAATTGCTAGTTGTTTAGTATTTCACATACATGCACGCTAGTTTTTTTGCTCAATCCTGAGCTTGAATATAATAAATATATATAAATATTTTTGTAAATTTATTTATTTATTTTTTTAATGTAGTTATTTTTGTTAATTTTTATTTGAAAAAAAAATATATATATATATTTACTAAATTTAATTTTTAACAGTTTTATAGATACTTCTAAATGAGCGTTTCAAATACCTAGACCTATCTATTTTAAAGCCAATGAAAAATAAATTATTTGTATTTATTTATATATAGTTTTTTTTTGCAATTATTTATATGCCGAAGAACGTAAAAAAGATTAGCTTCTATTTATATATATAATATATATAAAAAAACTTTGTTGGCTAAATATAAAATATTATACCGATTCACTTTTCATTCTTAATATATATATTTTCAATAGAATAAAAAGCAAATCTTTGTAATATTATCTATTTTTAAAATACAGCTTAGCCAGTTTACTCTAGGGAAACTTTGCAGCTGTTATAATACACAAAAGTTGTCTTGGTATCTTTGACCCCATATCATATTTCCTTTATTTACAGTTTAAGATCTCAAGAAAAGTTGCTCAATTATTATTATATAATTAGATAATCATTTTCAATTGTCTTAAAGAAAAAGGTAACCTTATCAAAAATGACTTTTCCAATGAATAAATAAATTTCTCTTTTCTTTTTTGTATGCTGTATGTTAGGTAAGCATTTAAGTAATCTACAAAAGGGACACATTTTGCACTAATTAGGCAGCTTGAGCTTCAGCGAAGCGCAGTTGTTTTACGTATTTAAGCCTCTTTGGGAGTTGTTTGTTTGTCGTTTAATTAACGGCCAGCTTGGCGCCCCAATGCGTCCCCATTTCCGTTGACATTGCACAAGCAAACGGCGTATTTAATCCATAAAGTACAATTTGTGCGTGGCACAGAAAAACGATTTCAGCGCCCGAAAAAAAAAAAAAAAACAGCAGCACCACCAAAATATATATATGAATGGGCGGAATAAACGAGAAGCGAACGTAAAACAAACATGTAACACATTTTGACCCTTTTTTGCATAATATCAATTTTGCACAAACACACACACAAATGCACACACATTCATACAAACAGAGACAGAGCAACTGTCCCGCTCTTAAGTGGGGCTATCGCCTGCCGCCTCCATTGGTTGCATATTAAAATGGCTGTCAAGCGGAGTGAAAACGGATGTCATGTGCTTCTTTATTGCCTTTGCCTGCAAATCTCATTCTATAGAATTTAGCCAACTTTTATGCGGCAGACGCAATAAAATCTTAAGCCTTAATATTTTAAACATAAAAAAAATGAATTTGAATTATTTTCTTTGCATACACAAAATTAAATTTTTAAATATTTTTTTAAAAAACAATTTTTTTTTTTAAGTACAGTTTATATTTTGTCATGTTGAGTTGCGCGGCAGACATAATAAAATTTAAAGCGTTTACAAATTTGTAGCATAAAATACAATAAATTTGGAAATATTGTTGGTATTACTTCAATTTTGTAAGCAGATTTCTAAATTTAAATATTATTTTACAATTAATTAATTAATTAATTAAAAACAATAATAATTAACTTTTTTATACAAAAACTAAGAAGAATTTAATTTGGTTGAAATATTATTTAAATACATCTAATAATATTTAAATTTTATAAGTAGAATTGTACTCCTGACGCAATAAACCTATATATATTTTTTACACACAAATTAAGAAGAAATTTATATATTACTCTTTAAATTAATTTCATTGAAATATAATTTTAATACAGCTAATAATTTGTCAATTTTGTGCCTGAAATGGTTTCTTGTGCATTCTCTCTTTCTACACGTTTAAGAATTTGATGGGCTTAAAGCATTGTGACACAATTTTCACAATCATATCGAATGATGTGACCCAATGCTGACCCTTTTTTACTTTTCGACCCGTCGTCGTCGTGCTGGCGTCAAATGGGAAGCTTAGCAGCAGCTTGACCGCATTTGCTGGGGTCCATGTAGCTGCAGGTTTTTTGGGGTCCGCAACTTGCCGCAGGACCCAACAATTATACAAGTCCTGTCCATATATATATACTATAGTATATATACGTATGTATATATGTTATATAATCTGCGTTTCATTTCGCAGCTTCATCGCAGCATGTCTGCTGAGCTTTGCTCTGCTTTGCTTTGTCTTACGGCTGCGCTTCTTTTATGGCTGCCCATTAACGACTTCAACTATTTGCAGCTGTGCATAAAAAACACCAAAAATCATTTGCCAGTGTTTCGGTCCGCTGTTTTCTTCTCACCGTGTTTTTGGCCTTTTTTTTGTGTGTTTCAGCTTGTTTTTCCTTTCTTTTTTTTGTTTGTTATCTAAACGCGCGGCATCGTAAAAATAGAAATAAAAATAAAAATATTTATGCAGCTCTAAGGTTTCGGTCGGCGTTTTATGCGTGCGCTCTCCATTTCGCCAGCATTGGCTATTAAAGGGCGCACGCAACAACAACAATAATAACAACAACAAAAATTTGAAAATTGGCTGCCAACTCACAGGAATCTGGTTGCCCCAAGGCCGCACACAGATTGCGGAAGCGGGGGGAAGCACGTTCCAGAGGACACTAGCGCCAGGAGCTGGTGGAGTTGTGGCCCACATGCAGGCCTATTCTATCCCCTTATTAATTCCAATACATTGAATTTTGTATAGACAATGGCATGTTTTGCATACAAATCCGATTAAAATGCCGCACACGTGCCCAGCGTTGCGCGCGGTCAGTACAAAACGTGAAGCCAGCTGGCAAACAAAAAAAAAAAAAAAACATTTTAAAGTCTTTGTTAGCTTAAATTTTCCAGTTTCTGCTGCTATTGCTGCTATTGTTCTAAGGTATCTTTGTGCAAAAGAGCAGAGATGATGTTATAAGGCTGTAACACTTAGAGATCTGCTCAGGCTTAGTGAAAACTGATTTGTTCAATACAGTTTTGTTTTAATTTAAAAAATTGCTCTTAATTATTAAATTACTATGAATCTTATTATTTTGTTTTTTTGATTATTGAATAGCTTTTAATTTTAAATAAATTTAAAAGATTCTTTTTTTTCATTGATATTGCTTAATAAATTTATATTTTATTATTTATAAAGTTAACTATTTATTTATTTATTATTTATAAAGTTAACTATTTAGTAACTTAATTATATAGTAACTGTCAATTAAATTTGTTACTTAAAAATTATTTAATTCAATTCATCGTACTTAATAATTTTATATTTTTATATAAAATTACTTTAAATTTTAAATAAATTTTCTATTCATAAATTTTTCTATTTTTATTATATTCATTTTTTAATTTTTAATTATAATTTGATAAGTTTTTTTTTTTAAATTCTAATAAAAATTTTTTATTTATAATTTTTTTTAATTTAATACATAGTTAAATTTAAAAAATCAAAAAGTAAAAACAATTCTGTTACAAACATATGTCATATATTGAGTATTAGAAAAGATCTAAAACTATTTACGAGGTATTTAATAGTCAGTCATCGAAACTACTTTAACCCTGTTTGCTTAGCTGACTCCACCAAAACGCACACTGACAAAGAGGGGGAGGGGAAGGCACCTAATGAATTTAATACCCAACTGTACAGGCAGGCAAACAATTCGCCACCCACAGTGATAACAATTAATGTTGAACAAATTTCGCTGGGAAATTTTCTTTGAATACGCTTTTTGTCGAGTTTTAGCCACGTTGCCTGCCGCATTTTGGCGCATTTTATTTATGAGCCGTCAAATTGTGCGCCATCAAAGATAACTCAGAGTCACAGCCGCAGCGCGCTGACAATTAAACAGAAAATAGCTGTCATCATTTGTATAATTTGCAGGAGGTCTTGGCCCATGCTCGACGAGAATGATTTAGAGTGCTTCTGGCTGGAATTTAGAGTTAGGGAATGGCGAAATATTTGGCATATTCAATGAGTGAATGCCTGACAGCTAGTTAAATTAACCAGAATTGATTGAAAAAGGTTTAGAAACTGATTGGAGCAATAGAAAGTAGATAAAATTATATTTGCAATCTCTGTCAAAAGAACGTCAGCGATGATAGCTTTGCCATGGCCTTTGTCAGCAAGAAATTCGGGGTTTTATACTCATTCGAGACAGTCAAATGAGTATTATGGTTTTGTTAGTCTGTCTGTCGTGCTGTCTGACCGTCTGCCCGTCGGACTCTATTAAAGCTAGAGACTTGAAATTTGGTTTGTATACTCTTGTATATCTTCGAATTATTAAGTGTCAAGAATTTCTCGATCCGCCTTCTCGGGGCGTGGCAAATCAGAAAATCCATTTTCTGGTATTTCAGAGACTATGGTAATTGAAGTGCTAGAGAGTTGAAATTTAGATTGTATATTTGGGTTGAGAACCCAAGACCAAAACAATATGGCGGATATATCTACGAGCATTGGGGGCGTGGCAAATCGGGTAAACCTGTATCTTCTACAGTTTTAGAGCTAGACACTCTAAATTTAACGACTTAATTACTGTTGACATCCTTTATTGATTGTTATACCAATTGTGGGCATGGCAAATTGTAAAATGGATCTGGCAGCGTTTGAGTCGTGAATGAGTATTCTGCAGTCAGTAACGTCTGCCACCAATTTTTACACTTGTTTTATGCATATTTATTGGATTAACGAAAGTCAACATTTATGGTGAATAAAAATGAAGTAGAAACCATTTGACGCATCCGCAAAACTGTTTGCAACGATGCGCGCATAAAAGTTTTATGCGAACTTTGTTTAAACTTTTTTTGGCCACGGCATGGAATGGCCGCCGCACTGTCTATCAATTTTGCAGCTAAAATCCCTTTATGATGCACTAAATTCAATGCGGGCGCTTGCCAAACATGCGCGACATTTTTCATAGAACAGAAAAAAAAGAAACAAAATGGCGGCGTGACTGGATCCGTTGCACATTTCCCGGAAGCGCCACAAGTGACGAGCGCACAACATGTGTGCAAACCGTTAGTCATGCCAGCAGCCAAAAGCGCTGGGAGGAAAGTGTTTGATCACACATTCTGATGGACACTCTTCACTTCAACAGTTAGTTAGTTGTGGGAGGGGAGGGGATAAAGCAAAGGGTTCAGCTTGACATTGTATTTTTTGTTTGTTTGTTACATTTTTAAGCTGTCAGCGCTTTGATGCTGACATTGTCTAAAGGACTTTAGCGTTCTCTATGTTTATTTAACGCCGTCTCTTGCCCTCTCTTGACATCTCTCTCTCTCTAATTTGAAGCGAGATATCCTGACTGTTTGTCATAATAATAAAAAATGTCAATTTGTTTTATGGCTGACAAGTCGAGCTTTGCTTTCATTTGACGTCTTTGATGTTGAGTTTTATATCTTCTACTTGTTGTTGCTGCTGCTGCTCTTCGTCTTCCTCTTCCTCTATCCCTTGCTGGCTTTGTTCCATTTGCCCTTATTTATTCGACATATAAATCGTATGTGTTTCCTGTGTGCCTGGCACCAGGCAACGATTTACATATATGAGCATTCGATAAGCCTGCCAGGCATTTAAATCGGATTCGCTGGGCCATTTAAAGTCGACGATAAATCGATTATATTTTAGCTGTTTGTGTAAACATTTTCCTATATTGTCTAATAAAAACAAAAGGCTTTTGACAGAGATTAATAATTGTGTAATGTGTTCGAAATATATTAAAGACTAGCACACTAGCGAATATACATTCATATTTGTATATATAAGTATTTTTAAGCATATATGTATATTGTAGCTAAACAAATGAAAAAGGCAACTGAAATGTATAACAGTTAATTGGATGATAGGCAGTAAAACTAGGCATAATGAAAATTAAATTAGGTGATCTGCTAAGTCTGATGGATATATCAGTTTGAGTCTTGGGCATTTTCATTTGTGGCTGAGTCGTGTGACAAGTTTATTGATTGTTGGATTAAGAATTTTACAAATCAATTTCAATAAGTTTTATAGACACTTAAATTAATTGTTAAGTTGATTAAGTATACCAAGACTTTTATAAACCTATTTGGATATGTTCTACAGAAACATAATCGACTTACTTTGGGAATGTATCTAAAAAGTTTAGTAAATGTCTATGTACTCAATTTGTATAATTTTCTTCAAATATAACAGTTTTGTTTATTAATATATAAGTAGAAATACCTACTATATTTATTATGAAACGCTATTGATAATAATTTATAATAAATATAGATTGTCTTACAACAACTTACAGAGTTTCAGCTAAGCAGCTTATTTGCAGCAAATCAATTTTGCTTAGATTTAGCTTTAATCTTCATTAAATTCATTCTCAATGTACAAACAAACGAAGCTTTATATACAAATATATACGTATACATTTCAATATTAATCAAATGCACAAAGTAATTTATTTGCCGAGTGAATGAAATGTTGTATGACATGAGTCGGCCACACACCTGAATTGAATAGGAAAAGTAAATGGCTAAATGCACAAATGCTGTTTGAAATCACGGGTCAGGAGGTCACTTTAATATGTTTGATGGATTTGACAGAGAGCAAAGACACAGACAATTTGTTTTGGCCAGGCATTTGTAACGGAGCCACAAAACATGACGTCGCTTCGGCATAGAGGACATAAATCATCGTTCGCTCAGCAAAGCAGCCAAGTAGCCATCGAGTGGGTAATCAGCAGCAGCAAAAGTCACAGTTTTCTGCTGTTCGCATTGAAAGTTCGATTTTAGCTTTTTGTCAGTGATTTATGATGAGCAAGAGGAGAGTGAATGAAATGTTGGTATTTGCTCACTCTGACTTTTGAAGTGACTGCATAATTTATTGTTTATTTATATTGCATATTTGATTTGCTTACAGCTCAGTTTTTGTAGGGCGTAACTTTTCTAGCCAATTTCTGTTTTTTTTTTTTTTGTAATAAAAGTTTTGGCCATATTTATCCAAAAATAGACAGACAATTTTTGTGTTGCCAGCTAGTCGGCTAGATAAGTGAAAAGTTTTAGCTGAATAGTGGACAGGGAGAAAAAGTTAAGGGAGCTGCAAAAAAATGATAATAGAGGTGGGAAGGAAGTTTGGCAAAATTGTTTTATTATGTTTACATTCAAATCAAAAATTAAAATATTGCTCATAAGTGCAGTTTATCATAAAAATAAGCTTCATTCCCCTAAATAAAAGTTGTTGGCAAAAATTAGTGTGAGCCTGGGAGGAGAATGCGGAACAAGTTTCCTTTGCAAAGTAAACAATAAATATGCTAAGAAAAATGTTAAGCGACAAGTTCAAGTTTATTTTGTTTTCCATGCAAATGAATGCGACGCTCTCGCTCGCACTCTCTATTGTTGTCTCTCTCGATCTCTCTCTCTCTCTGTGTGTGTTTCCTTCTGGCCAAGTGGGCGCGGAAAAAAACCAAATATAATTTGAATTATTGATTGGCAAGTCAGCCAAGCATAGTGCGTTTCGAAAAGGCGCCCAAACAATGTCTAAATTTGTGCTGAGCCGCAAGGATGCCTCACACGCCCGTGCCACGCCCCAGTCACGCCCACTTTGGCTACCATAACGGCACACCTATTCGAGTGAACTTTATGCAAAAATTGCTTTTCAGCCAATTTCGTTTTATAAAATTTTCTTCGCTTTGTCACAAAAAATTATTTATCCCGACCCCCTCCCGTCACTGGCCCGGGGCTTTGTCTTTTGAGCTTTATTGTGGGTTTTTGTTGTTACTATTGTTGTTGTTGCTGGTGTTGTTGTTACTGGTGTTGTTGTTACTGGTGTTGTTGCTGTATTTCGCTTCCGGCTGTTATCAGCAATCGACACTCTGCACTGCGTTTCCTTCGCGCTCATTTGTATACGCTGTCTGTATACAACTTTCCACCTCTTCCTCTCTCTATATCCCCCCCTCTCTCACTCTCCCTCTCTCTCCCTCTCTCTGGCCTCTGGTCTCTGTTGGCTTTGTGCTGTGTGCGGTGTTAATGTAATTTGTGTATGGGGGGCAGAGAGCCCTTAAATATCTTCAGCGTCGCTCTGTTTGAACTTTAACTCAACTGTGCCGCAGGCCAATGCCGCCACGCCCACCACACGCACCACCCCTCGTTCATCGCCCATCGCCCACTGGCTGTATGTTGTTGACTTTATTGAACCATTTCGCCAAACTTGATTGACTTGCCTGCTGCTGCTGCTCTCGTAGTTGTTGTTGTTGTTGTTGCTTAGCGCCTTGTTTTATGCTACACGATTTTTTATTCTTGTTTTTTGCTTATTTATCGGAGCATTGCCTCGTACGTCGACTTTCCATTTCAGTTGGCCAAGAGGCAAACACTTAAGCCCAGCCAACGATTCGCGCCTGATATAAGTCAATTTCGAATGTCAATAAAATGGAAATTTTATAATTTTCCCCAGAGATTCTCACACACACACACATTGCCACACCCACGCACACACACTACGATTCACTTCGCTGCTGCGGCTTCAACTTAATGAGATTTTATTTATTGGCCCTCGATAGCAGCCGCAGCCGCAGCCGCAGCTCAAGCTGAGGCTGAAGACATCACGCTGCAGCATTTTCCTATTCGAGCTGAGTGCTTTATTAATGCTTTTATGGACGCTTAGGTAAATGTCGCTGACGTCAGCCGATACATAAATATGCGCTGCCAGATATCAATCTGGCGTGCTTAAGTGGCACACTCAATAGATCATTGCCCCCTGCCCCCTGCCCCCTGTCCCCTGCTCCTTGCCTCAGCTCACCTCATCAGCAGCAGCCGCGTTGCAATTCAACTAAATCAACTTCCACTTTACTTTAAGCTGAGCCATTGAGATTCAGCGTGTGTGTAATGGCTTTAGCTCTACTTCATTAAACAGATTTCAGCTGGGCTTTATATAGATTTTCTTTATTAATTATAAAAGTTTGCATCATTTTTTCTTAGATTTCATAAAGACTAATGGTCACTAGACGTGGAGTGTCTCTTTAAAGTTAAATTATGAATAAAAACCCTTGAATAAAGCTGAAATTCTTTTAAATCTTTTTAATAAAACGAATTCAGTAAATTGTATAAAGTTAATAAATAAATTATTATAAAATTATCTTTATGCAACGCCTGTTCTATAGTTGTATGACATCATGAGTTGTATCTCACTCTTCATCTGCTTCGAATATTTACAAACTAGCTTTGATTTAAAAATATTAGCAAGCCATCTATCTACACAGCTATTATCAAAAGCAAACTCTGTGGCCATGGGATAACCAAAGAATTGCTCAAGAGACTAGATTCCCTAGGCGGCTACGTACTGCAGCCCAAAGATCTGCTAGCGTCAGCTCTAGAACTTGGAATATATTAGGACTGTAAAGCCTTTATAATCTACTTGAACAGATCTAGCCTGAAGAATCAAATCAAATGTTCTCTTTAACTTACCCTTAACACTTACGCCTTATAACTCGTTCTTCCCTCTACCATATTAGTCAGAAATATATTAAATTGATTCATGTTTGGATTAAGTTGGCTAAAAAGTAGCCATTCTGATGTCGTACTTAAATCATTAAGTTTTTAATTAAATATATGGTAAAAATATGTTGAGTATATTTCAGAATCAACATTCAATTTCTTGTTAAATCTTTTATATTATTCTGCTTTTTGTTTGGTATTTATAACATGTATTTTTTTAATTATTTAGCAGTCGCATTTGCTTTTTATAAATTATTAAAGTATTGAGTAATTGTACTAGATAAATTACATTAATTAGCGGAATAGGATATAAGCCGTTTACATAATCTCCGTCTCATTTTATAGGAAACATTTGAGGCATTTTATTGTTGTGGTAAATTGTTAACAAATAGTCAGTTTCAGTACTAAATTATTTCAATAGAAATTTAAAATTTTAAGCATTAGTTTACAAGACAGAAACATATTTTTTTCAATTACCAATGACAACTTGTTATTTTTTTTAAATAATTATTATTACCTATTGAATCAAATACTTTTATGTATATTATACTCTTATTTATTGAAATCTTTACATTTTAATATATTTAAATATCCAAATTTTTTATGCATTGTTTACTTCAATATTTTGCTGTATTTAATTTTATTATAAATTTAAATTTAGTATATTAAAATATATAAGATTTATTTATATATTAATTTTTTCTGTCAATACATTTGCTTAGTTTCATATATATATATAATATATAAATATTTGCTTGTACCACTCCTTTCTCAACCAAAATGTATTCTTAATCTCAGTTGTTGCTTAAGAAAAGTTGCTCGTTTAAGAGATTACGTTTAACACTTAATAGTTTGTTAAGCTTTAACTAACAGCACTGCAGTTAATAATAATAATTGAAAATCGCAGCTGCAACTGAATAGCGAATTGCCAGAGCTCACTTTCTGTTCGTTTTAATTAAAACTCGTTCGTGGTGCGGATGCTAACTATTAAAACGGGCGCTGGCCCTCGTTCCTCGCACTGTGTAAGTTACACACAATAAACTGGCACAGCGAACGAGGAGCTGAGCACGAATGTTGCGTACACGCAACGTTGTCGGCATGTGTGTGGTACGTGAGCTGCGCTTAAAATTAAAACTAAAACACGCTCAGTCAGTCATACACACACACACACGCACATACACACGATCTCTCTCACACACACACACATATGCATCTTTGTTGGCAAATAAAGGCGGAAGAGCAGCCGACCAAAGCAGCTGGAAAAAGGCGATTGCGTTGCCAGCATAATAAAAGAAAATATTAAAAAAAAAATATAAACAAAAAGCCAGAAAAAACATGCAAATACAAAGATAAATTCTGAGAAATATATATATATGCTATATATCATAAAAGAAAGGGAGAAAATAATATGGAAGCTACAAAGTGGGAAAGTGGCAAACTGGCAGACGGGGCGTATGATTATTATTGCTCTGCCGCTTGCACTGTTTGCTCCATTTCTTCGTGCTGTTTGCTCTTTTGCCCCAGAGCAAATATGTCAAAGTCAAACTAATCGATGCCAAAAGGTTTGGCTCCTAAATGATAAAAAAGAATGCACAAGCCGGACAGCCATATAAATATCAATCCATCAAGTCACAACTCAACAAAACTTTTGACGTCAACAGCTCTCTTTGCTGCTGACGGCTGCCCGCTTGTTGGCTTCAAATTCAATAAAAATGTCCAGGCCAGGCCAGGCCAGGAATGGAATGGACACCGAACAGCTCCTCCTAATGCATAGTCAATCACGGAGTCTGGTCACACTGCGCCAAAGCAAACAGCGCTGGCTATTAAAATATGCACAGCAAAAAAAAAAAAGGCAAAAAAAAGGCGTTGTCAGATTTTCAATGCTTTCACAAGCTGAAAGTTTTAGGCAAGGTTAAGTCTACTCACAGCAAGAACGCTTAAAAGTCAAGTCAAAGTCTTAAAGTCGATGTTTCATTTAGTGTAGAATTTTTAATGGACGTAAATATTGTGATGTTTTTATTTACCAGATGTGAAGATTAATTAACAGAACATACATAAACATATACATGTATATAAAGAATAAAATTATCTGACTAATATTTCGAAAATCAACTACTTTTTTAAAGAAATTCATACAAATTTAAGTATATATATTATATTATAAAGATATATATATATATTCTAGCTGCTTGGATGCGAATCTAGTCTTACGAGCTATTTTTTCGCCAACTCTTGGTTTCCCTTTCTAATTTGAGCCCAATCTTTTTTCTTATTATCAGCCTCTTGTGCTCTAGTTTGGATATATTTATTATTTGTTTTTTTTTTTTTTAGCTTTAAGATATGTATATATTACGCACTGAATGGCTTTCATTAATATATTGGGCATATATCAATATGCTTTTCATATCTCAGCTACAGGTTTTCTGCTTGAACTATAAAATTATTATTTAATAAGCAAATTTTAATGCATATAAAAAATATAAAAATAAAGAAATTAATTTAAAAACATTTAGCATAAAAAAATATAATAAAAATAAATAAATAAGTAAATAAATAAATAAATAAATAAAGAAATAATTAAGTATATAAATAAATAAAAAACTAATTAACTAAATAAATAAATAAATAAATAAATAAATAAATAAATAAATAAAAAACTAAAGAAAAAATAAAAAGAATAAATAAAAAAATAAATAAATAAACAAATAAATATATAAATATATAAATAAATAAAAGCTTCAAAAAATATATAAAAAACTAAAAATGTATAAAATAATAAAACTAGCTATTTTTTATGTCTTAAGTTGTTTTCACTATTTTTATTGTTTATTAAATCTAATCAAAAGTTACCCAAGCTATAAAAAAAACTCATGGTTGAAAATTAAATCCTAAAAAGTTGAAATTCAAATAAAATTACATTCAAAAAATAAAAAAAATTAAAAAAAAAAATATATGTATATATATATATGTACAGCAAAGCAAATTTTTATTAGTTTGTTTTTAATATTATGTAAGATTTTACAGACTCATTATCAGTTGCAAAATCTCTGATTTTAGCAAAAGCTTAATAAATATTTATTAGTTAATAAGTTATTGAATTTTGTATAATCATTGGTAAGCTTTACTAGGATTTATTATCAGTTAGCAAACCCAGATTTAATTTAAATTTTATTGTATAACTTTTCCAAATAATATATCAAATATGTAAATTGAATTGAAGCTGCAGCTGCTTTTAAGAGCTTAAGCCCGTGCTTCGCTGCTTTAGCCAGTGGCCAGTTTAAGCTTAATTCGACCAATTTGCTGCTGTCTCCTGTTGGCCGCGTGGCAGTTTATGGTGCGCTTTTATTTGCTTATTGCTCAATTTAACGTAAATAACAGTTTGTTCAGTTCGACACTCGGCTCTGCATATAAAACTCCCCGTGGATATTTAACACTCGTGTTTTTGTGCAGCTTGCAAAGTGATTATATTCTCATATATAAACTTTTTTGTTTTCATACTTTGTTGTTTGTTTTTTGTTTTATTGATATTTTATAAATGAAGCTCTTTATGGCACATGCACAGCTGGTCAGGATGTGTTTTTTGCTTATTGCATACGAGTTTTTGGTTGTTGATGTATTGGAATTTCATTTGATTCGAAAAAAACCCATTTTCCAAAACTGTTTGCCGTAAATGTGATTGCAAGTTGAACTGTAACTGGAATTCAATTGGGCAAAAAACGTAAATTGCCTCTTAAGTGTCTTTAAATGCGCATCTGCGTGTGTGCTCATTCAGGGATTTGGTCTTAGCTTAATGGAACACGTCTTTGCCGAACTGCAGCAATTATCAAAAAACTTTCTTTTGCGGCAAAAACTAATTTCGCTAAAGCATTTGAAAGCTCTCGAGTGGTATTAAAAAGTTTCGCAACAATTTCCGAGCTTAAATAGAAATTCTCAAATGTTTGAATTTGCAGTAAAAATCAAAAATAACAAGCGAATAAAAATCAAATTTGTTGAAATTACAAAAAAGACGCCATAAAGAACAAGTTAATGCTCGTGCTTGTTATGGCCTGAACACGCCCACTTGACAGGCACTTGACATTCGACTCTGACTCAGACTCAGACACACACATGCTGCTGCTGCAAGACTCTACTTGCCATAAAGTTAATTTTATTCTTCAAAATTTTACGCAAATCGTAAAAAAGTTTGGCATGCAAAAAATATTTTGTCACTTGTCAAATTTTTATGGCAAACGTCTAACAAAAGGCAGCACTAATTATTTACGAGCTGTCCCCGACTCTCTCTTTTTCTCTCCCCCTCTCTGTCTGTGTCTCTTCAAAATAAAAAGCGAGGAATTACATTGTTACCGTAAAAAGTAAATATGGCTTTTACGTGCCCTCAACCTGCGTCGTCTTCGTTTTCCCATTCGCCGTGTGCAATTTATGCCGTCTGGCAAACATACCAAATACACTTACAGCCGCATTACTTTTTATTATTTCCAACATTTGCCGGGGCCAACACTTTGCACCTAATTTCATCAGCTTCCGGCTGTGGCATGGGTATCATCCCATCCAGTACTGCTGACATGCCCCACGCAATTACTGAAACCACTTGGAAGCTCTTCAAAAATTTATGGACATTGATACATCGTACTATGCGAGCTGGCCCTGGCCCAAGCACTCGCTGGGATTTGTGGCTGGCCATTGAGGCACTGTGAAACTCTGTGGCAGCTACGAGCACTGGGGATGAGCTGAGAGCCACTGCCTGGTTTTTGTAAACTATACACAATATATGTTGGCTTGTGTCGTGCCCGCTCAGATTTAATTCGCAAAACTTTAAGTTATAAATAAATTTGGTAAAAACATAGAAACAGAAATTGATGGAGATTATTCTGAAAATACTTATTAAAACTATTAATATACCTATTCATATTTTCTTTAAGTGTACAAATCTGACTAGGGAGTAAAAAACAAGATTTCAATTTTTTTTTTACACTCATTCAAGAAAGTTAAATGAGTATATTAGTTTTATGCAAAGTGCATACGTCTGTCCGTCGGTCGTTATTGAAGCTATTGACTTGGAATTCGGAACATATACTCCTATATACCTTTTAATTATAAAGTGCCGAGGTTTTCCTGATTCGCCCACTAGGGGCCGTTATCTCAGAAACCAGGGAAGTTGAAGTGCTGGAGAATTTAAATTTTGAATGTATATTACATGTATTGACAACAAGAGCTCAAAAATATCAGCCGAATATATGTACGCCCATTGGGGGAGTGACAAATAAATAAAAATGAAACTGTATTTTCTTCAGAATTTGAGCTATAAACTCAAAATTTAACGTTTCTAATCGGAAAATGGAATTGGAAAATGGATTTTCAGCAATGAATGAGTATTCTGCAGTCGATGACGGACTGTCTGCAATGTTCTTAGTTGTTATCTATAAAATTTCCATGCATATCATGTTAAATGAACTTCAGCTCTTGTAAGTCTTGTAATTGCAGGCAGCAAAGCTGGCAGAAAACATTTATGAGCTGTTATAATAATATGGTGAAACATTTAATTTTTTTTTTTTTTTGCAAATTTAAATATGTTGTTTTGGCAACACTAACATGCGAAGGCAGTTTCCGCTTCCTTTTTGGCTTCTACTAACGCTGGTCAGTGAACTGCATGAAACAGTTAACACCATTTCAGGGCTGCCATGTCCGAGCGAGCATGGCTGGGCAAGGCTTGACTGGAGTCGACCCCGTCCGGGGGGTCCTGGATGAGTCGGCTTTTGATATTGTTGCTCGTGCTTTGTTGCATGTCGAGAGCCATTAAATTATCTAAAAGGGCTCTTGAGTTATGTTAACTGTCTCGAATCGGTTCGCATGTTGGCTTTAATTATGCCCTGCTCAACCAGATGCAACAGCTACGAAAACAATGATTCAATTTCCGCAACCGGAACTCGACCAACAGCTTTGTTAACAGTTTTCGTACGATTTGCATGTTGTGTTTTCGAGCATTCCAAGAAATTTGCATGAAAATGAAATAAAACTGGCAAACAGAAAAGAAGAGAGAGAAGAAATTGCTGGTCCGTAAACTAGTATGCTCTGCCATGCACTTCAGCCGACAGCTCCGTAAAAAATGTCATAAAATTTATTATTTAATTTTGTCTTTCCCATTTGACTGCCAACTGCAACATGTGAAATTCTCGCAAAAAGGACTCACAAAATAATTATTCACTAGCTGCATTCATATTTACAGACAAAACAGAACATTTTTTCATATGCTGGACACGGACTGTCCAGCCAAGGAACAGCACTAAATGAAATTACCAAAAAGCCAGCAGCTACGAATTTCAATTAGTTTATGAAAACAAAAGTCAATTCAGAGCAGTTTTTTCCACCAAGTTGTTTGTAAACTACCACAAAGAAAATATTATACTTATTCAAATGAGTTTATAGCGAGAAACATTTAATTAAATTCCTAGTTCTAAATATAAACTTTAATTTGTAGTAATAAGCGAGAAAAATTATAAATGGAAATAAATTATTAAGTGGCCTTAAAATATTTATTCATTTATTATTATTATATATATATATATATATATATTTTTTTTTTTATTTTTTTTTTTAAATTGAGTTTAAGTATTCTTTAAGTTTTACCATATTTATATCATTTAAAAAATATATATTTTAAATTTTTACTTTAATTCTTTTGAGTTTCGAATAAAATTAAAATTTGTATATCTGTTTTTGCTATTTATTTCAATGGCATAAAACTGCCTTAACTATTTTATTTTTAAGAAATGTATTACCATGTAACAGAAATTTATAAATATAATTCAAGCAACAAGTTTCAAAATCTTTAAAAAATGTTAGGTATAAATAAGAAAATTCTGCCAAGCAAATAACCAAAAAAATAATATTATATAAATATTATATTATAATAATCGTAAGAATAATAGCTATCAAATGGGCTGCTTCTATACTTAGAAAAGCTTTGAAAGGAAACATTTGCAGCTAAATAAATGAAAGGTCGAAATTATAACTGTTTAAGTAGTGTTTTACAGCACTTGATAGCAATTAAAAATACTTTCGGATTGCTGATGACAGACTTAAATATAAAATCCAAAAATAGCTGCATTTAGTTCTATGTTCATCAAATCAATTTAATGTATTTTCGATAAAATTTTAGAGCCAAACAACTCTGTGTAGAGAGTACATTTAAGCTACACCTGAATAGGTGCTCAAAATCAGGACAGTCAACTGGAAAAATCGCATTTGCGATAAACGAATGCCAATCTACTGTGCAGCTTGGCAGCGGCCCAAATGCGGCAACTGTGGCAACTGCGGCAGTCAAATCATTGCAATGATCGAATGTACACTGAAGTATGCTTACATGTGTGCTCATTTGATTTGCGAACCAATATACCATAATAATTTGTCACGCCAGCAGACAAGCCGACACCAACAAAAAAGCGCCATCTAGTGTTGGTGTTTGCTGTTCGCTGTTTGCCTGCCACAGTAGCTAACATGGATAACAGAGATAGAGAGGGAGAGGGAGAGAGGGAGAGATAGAGAGAGGAAGTGAGAGACTTTGTGGCAAAGCTGGCTCTGCTGGTTTGGTTAGCTGGTTTGCTGGAAAGTGGCAAGTAAACATGAAATAGATTATTTACAGAGTCATGCACAACGATTTGTGCAAACCGTTTTGCCACACAGCTGCCATTCAAGCTTGATCCACCAGCTCTAACTTCTGCTGCACACACACACACACACACACACACACACACACACGCACACACTCGCACACACTCCCACACATCCAGCAAATGGCATAAAAAAGCAAAGAAAATCAGAAGTGTGAACAGTCACTGATAAGCGTGAGGAGCGCCTGTTGTCGCCCGTCCAAAGAAAAATTGCTTATGGCCTTACACGAATGCACAAATGAAATTGTGCAAGCAAGATTGACGGCTTGTGCTGCTGGCAAATGCTGATGACTGCCACACGCCAAACAACCAGGCAGTCAGCTCCAGCCAGCTCCAGCCAGCTCAGCCAGCTACAGCCTGTCATCTGTAGCAGCCTTGCCAACTGAATGAGCTGGGCTGGAGCAAACTCTGTAGGTTTACGTAATTGTGCTAGAGAGCAGAGCAGGTCTCGTCATAAATTCACTGCCAGTCAAACAAATAGCTCAATCTGGCCTTGGCCATGATTTACACTCAGATTTCCATACAACAGGTCAGCAATCAACAGTGCTCAAAAATATTGAGTATGTGTCAGAAGTAATATCTCTTTGCAAAAAGCCAACATACTTTCAGGCTGCTTTAAAGTAAAGGTTCTCTTGCAGTTGCCTTAAGCTTTCAATTTAGAAAAAGAATATTTAATAAAAAGAAACGATTTCTTAGCTCATTGATGCAAAAACAAAAATATCTTTAATGTTTGTTATATGCAATTTGAAAACAAGCAAAATATAACTACTAAAATATTTATTAGAAATGAGTTAATGGTCCTTCAAAATGAATAATATTGTATAAGTTTAGCTATATATTTGCGTTTATTTAGTTGCGAAAATAAATAAAATTATTTGCTTTTACTAAATGAGTTTAATAGTAATTATTATACTTATATTTATTTAATTGAATTTTGATATTTTTAAATTCAGTTTATTTGCTCAGCTTGAATTTAGTAAAGAAAAGTATATCATAAAAAAGCAGCAAATATACTTAGCAGAAATTATATATAAAAAAAAAATATATAATAACATACAGTTCTTAGTTTAGCTTAAACTTAGTACAGAAAAGTTATATTATATAAATGTTTTTGAGCAGCACGAAATAAAAAAAAATATTTATAAACAATTTTTTTTTTTTTTTTTTTTTTGTATTTTTTAACTATGTTTTATATATAGATATATGTTTACTTTTATGAAACGAATTTGAAATTTGCATATTGCAAAACAAAATAATATTTCTTTAATTGAGTCCAAAACGTTCCAGTTGAATTTAAATATAACAACACATTGTGTTTTTCCTCGACTTTATCTCAATTTATTTTCTTGTATTTTCTATGCATTTTTTCGTTTTCACTAACATTTCAAAAATAACATTTTGTATTCAACATGAGAAGCTTATGGCAAAGACATGTGTCTAACGGTTAGAGCAGTTTTATACAAAATGCAATTTTAACTGAGTTTTTTACCGTATTTCGCTCTATTTCTATATCCGAGCTAAAATCGATTTCCTACTGCTTTCAATTCCAGATAAAAAGTAATTTTCGCATGTTCAAACCAAATATCAATAATCGAAACAGTTAAATTGCCAAAAATATGGGGCGAATGGCTATCGGAGTTGGCCAGCAACTGGTAATAACAGCATTTTGCATTTATTAGCCAATCATTTGGGCCTTACATGAGTGTATAAATAGGCAGGCACTAGGCCTAGGAATTCAATTAGCCAAATTGCCAACGAAGCGTGCAGTCGAAAATACTGCGTTGGCTTAGTCTAGTGCGGCCAAAACATTCCATTTGCCCAGCTAATGCATGCGAAATGTGCGCACACACAGACAGCCAGGTGAAATGCCAACTATTTACTAGCTACCTGGCTACTGGCTGGCTAGCTGGCCGAGTTCAGTTCAAGACTCTCTCTCTCTCTCTCTGGCTGACTGTCATCAATAAGTTAGTGGTGTGCAAGAGACGATCTCTTTAGGAGCGGTCAACCGCAGTGCTGGTCCTGGTCTCTGCTCTTGGTGTGTCTATTTTCGGTTTTTGTTGGCGCTCAGGTGTGAGGTTTATTGTGCTGTTCGCTATGCAAACAGTCGCCCAAATTGAGGCGCCGACAAACTGGACAAATTGCGCGCAAACATGGCAAACGAAAACAGTGAAAAAGGCCAGTCAGCTCGGGCAGCTGAGGCAGCCCAGTCAGCCCAGCCAGCCCAGCCAGCTAGGCAGCTTGGGGTCGCTCCTTAAGGGTGGACCGACCGTCTAACAACTTGAAGCCCACAAAAATTAATTATGAAAATTTTCACTTTACGTCTGAGTTTTTGGTTACTTGTAACTTTGTTAAGTTAATGCGTTTATTTGGCGTGCAAAATTTAATTATGAAAATGTCTCATATTTCAGCCAAGTTCTTTTACACTTTGAATGTCAAGGCATGCCAGAGCAATAGCTAAAGTGATGCTATTATAATCATAGTTTTGTTCAAATATATTGCTACTAAAATGTATTCATATCTAAGCTGTAGAGAGAAAAAAAAGCTAGCTTTAGGCAAAGCATAATAATATGAAAATAAAAGGAGCATTGGAATGTTTGATATCTAAAGCATTCACATATTTATATAGATAGTTCTCTGTCCTCTTCTTCTATACTCGAAGTTATTCTATCAAGTTTGCCTATTATATTTATTTTCCTAATTATTTCTTTATATATTTATTTATTTATATAATTATTTATTTATAAATTTATTTATATATATATATATATATATATATATATATATATATATATATATATATATATATATATATATATATATATATATATATATATATATTTTTTTTTTTTTTTTTTTTTTAATTTAATATCTCATCTGCACCTACAAAAGAAAAGCTAATGGTAAATATTGAAATCTTTGAAATTCATTGCATTCACAAAATATGAAATTTAGTTCCCCTGTTTATATAGTTCTCTCTCCTCTGATCATATTGTATGCAGGAGGCATGGTAAAGCGATAGCTAAAACGATATTAGTATAGTCATCGTTTTGATCAAATAAATTACTACTAAAAAATATTAAAATGCAACTTGCAGAGACAGAAGAAAAGCCTTAGCCCTAAGCAAAACATTATAATGTGGAAATAAAACAGACCTTGAAATCCTTGAAGTCTTTACTCCTTGCAATCACCAAAGATCAAGTTTGGCTATTATATTTATATGGATAGTTATTTAGCCTCTGATCACCATCTATGCTAGATGCATGGCAGAGCAAAGTGCTTAAAGTGCTCCTATTATAATCTTAGCACTCAAGAGATCAGGTTTATATAGATACTCTGGTTGGCAAAATTATGTTGACAAAATAAAATGCGCAATTTTTTAAATATAAAAACTTTTTCAAGAATTATTGTTTATTTTGTTCTATTTTCTATATAATTAATAAAAAAATTAAAAATATGCAATTAAATATTTATTCATAGAAACTTAAAAATATATTAATTAAAAGATAATTCAGGGTATGCCAAAAGTATTTTGACAACCAAATAACTTTTGTATTTGGCTTTAATTGATTTTCAAGATTCATAAAAAAAAAAAATATATATAAAAATTTATTAAAAGGTTTTAAAATCTATAAGTGAAATCTTTAAGCTGAGCAGTGAAGTTCTCTGGCCTCTGATCACATTCTATGCTCGATTCATGGCAGAGCAAGAGTTAAAATGCTGCTATTATAGTCCTCGAATTCACAAAAGATCAAGTTTACCTCTCATATTTATATAGATAGTGCTCTGGCCTCCGATCACATTCTATGCTCGATTTGAGCACCTGCTGCAAATTGTTAATTTGTACCGCAATATTGACCAATCGGCTCGGGGCGTGGCACTGGCGCCCCACACATCATTTGATTGAGTTCGGTTGCCCTGCAGCTGTCATGTGAATGAAAACAATTTGTTGCTAAATTGCTACATGGCAGCGCCTGTCGATTTCCTGTCATGTGTTGCCGCCTCCTGCTCCTCCTCCTCTTCTTACCCTACTACTCCTCTACTCCTCCTACTCCTCCACCTCTTCCCACCCGTAGACTTTGCTTTGAAAGTGTGTGATTGCGTTTCTCTGTTGAATTTTTGTTCCGCTTGCTACATTAGTATTTTAATAATTGCGCATTTATATGGTCTTCCTGCAGCTGCATGATGTTGGCATTCCTTATTCAGCTGACTTAATTGCTTCCTTCTATTAATTGATTTTCCATATTGTTCTTTGAAATGAATTCTCCGAAAATCCATTTTAATATGTTCCACCAGCATTTTCATTTGATTGACAGTTTCATAAGTTCCTCAATTACTCAAGCTTTTATTCACATAGTATTTGATTATATAAATGGGTTCATTTGGTTGCTCGAATTTTGAATTATTTACGTACACAGCTTCAAGGCATCCCACATCAAATTTATTATTTAGTGGACTTTACGCTCGGCTACACAAAAACTTTTGCATTCATCTCCGAGACGAACATTTTTGCCAGCTTTTGCTCGCCCGTCACACACGCTGGGCGGATGGGAAACCTGTTGTTTGAGCTGCGTGCCTAGACGGGATTATTAGCCACATTTTGTGGCCCAAAGGCGCAAAGCGTTAAACACACGAAACCAATTACAATTCTTCCATTTTGTATTTTGGTCGGCGCATGCATAACTTGCCGCCGGGTCCTGAGTCCTGAGTCCTGAGTCCATGCTGAGGCCCAAGATGCTAGACCTATATTTAGTCGGGAGCAGCACACAAATCTCAGGTATTTTGATAGCTAATAAAGTTTGCCTTAAAGTATTTGCAGCACAAGTTTCTTAGGCTCGACTCGGCATATTTGTTTTAATATTAGCTAGCCTGCGGCTCTGAATGAGAAGAGTTTCTGCTCCTACCCAACATCTAAGGGTTATTTGCTTAGTTTAGCTTCAGCCACAGCTTCTGCTTCTTTGACTTCAGCTTTAGTTTCAGGTCGAGTGCTCCTCGTCGAGCAGATACGTGCGTTGAGCTACGCCCACATTGAGTAGCAATTTTTATGCACCCAATATCAATAATTTTGTAGGTTTTATTGTTATTTGCGCATATTTTTATGTATTTACGGGAGCGTTCGAACACATCAGCTCTAGCTGAACCTCTAGCTTCAGCTCAAACTCAAACTCAAACTCAACAGTGTCAGGAGGCAAAGTTTCCCTTGGCTGAGCGAAACTTTTCGTGCGCCGGCGACCGGAAATGAAAATGAAATTGTTTTCCTTCAGTATTTATGTTTGTTGACCTTTATTAAAATGACTTTTATAGCTTTGTTGTGTGTCAGTGCTGCACGGCCAGCAATTGCCGGCTGCTCATTAATATATCCCACGTAATGAAATCAGCAATTATTTCCATTAACTACCACGACCCACTGTAATGGCAATGCCTGCCTGGGAGTGGCCAGTTAGCAGGATTTGTATGGATGTTCACGTTAACGAAGGACCTAAACAAACACAACCGATACACATTCCAAAAACCCAGCATGATAATTAATATTTATCTGAACGGACAAGATGCTCAAAACAGAATGTACTTTAATATCTTAATAAATTAAAATTTATTGCGAAAATTTCTATATTTTAAATTGGCCAACAGAGCCATTAGCAATTTACAAGAGTCTATGTGGGCGAAGAAGGTATTTTTTTGTTTATGGAATTTTAACTCTATGTACATCAATTTATAATAATTATAATAGTCGAAATTTAAATTGGTATTTATAATTGAAATTTATATATATGAAATATGCATTTCTTTAAAAAAAAATTATTAAAAAGAAATATATATATATATATATATATATTATATTTATTTTCCCAATAGAAAATGTTTAGTTTATTATTATATATGATATTATTTATAATATTGTTTATAACTATATATTTATTTTTTAGTTAGTTATTATATAGTGTATTTTTATAATTAATTTGATCATTTTTATATCTACTATAAATAGAAATAGAAAATGTATACGAATTTTTTTTATTTTATTTTAATTTTGGTACATAAAGCTCATTAAAATTTGTTTTCTATACTTCATTTTTTTGTTTTTGTAAATATTTTGACATTTAACTTAATTTTCATTGAATTGTAATACCACTAAAATAATTTGTTGGCATTTTATTTGTAACAAAAATTGAAATAAAAAATTTGATATTTTTTTGGATATTTTATATTATTGCATTTTTATTATTTAAAAAAAAAATACAAAAATAAGGATATTAAATAAAAATATATGACTATTTTTGTGTTTTTTTTTTTTAATAATAAAAATTCAATAATATAATAATATAATATAATATAAAAAGTAATTTTGTATTATTGTAATATTATTATTATTATTATTTTTATATAATTATAACAAAAAAATATATTTTTATTAATGTATTTCAATTTAGGTAGTGGTAATAAATAGTATAGAATGAGAAAATTGCATAGATAAAATTTTAATATATTATTATATATTTTTTATGTTTATAATAATCAATAAAATATGAAAAAGAAAATACTGCTTATAATTGTTTTATTTTAATTTTTTTACATATAGGTACTTTTTATATATAGATTATTTATATTAAACTCATTTATCATTTTGTTTTCATATTATTCCATTCACAGACTCATAAATAACTCGTAAAATAGCTTTTACAGATATTTGTAATTTCAAAGAAAATTATGAGCCGTGCAAGGCCGGGTAGCGGCAGCAATCAAATGATATACGAGCTGGCCTCCCACTCGGTTTTAGCTGCTAATCAAATTAAAAATGATTGCGCAAGTGTCAAAAGTGTAGCTGACGTTGTTGCTGATTACCTGGCAGCGAGACATGCGCATGTACATAAATACATATGCGTAGACATTCGTAGGCACTGTAGAGCACAGCCACGAGACAGTTGCGTGAATATCTTCCGGCTGCTTTCAGTTGTTGTTGGTGCGTGTCAGCGAAATTTATCACACACTCGCAAGACATTTGTAACTGACGTAGACAGCGAGGTGTGTGGGTAGGAGAGTGGGTGTGTGTGTGTGAGTGGGTGTGTGGGTGGTTGGGTGGTTGGGTGGTGCTGTTTGGCAGAACTTTGCATATCAGCCCGTCTGCGTACACCTGTCAAAGTTATTCATAATTCAGCCGTGGCGCACAATTCTTCTGCCGTGTTTGCAGCATTTCGGCATTTTGGCATTTTTTTACATATGTTGCTATTAATTTTTTGCTTCGTCGCGTAACAAATTGAAGGCGTCGCGTAATCCGCCGTCGCAAGCTGAGGCGCAAGCTATTAGCTGCAGGACGTTGACATCCTTGTCCAGGTGTCAGCCAGCTGCTTGTGTGTCTGTGTGGGTGCACAAAAGTATGATTGAATGTTATTTGATGCGAATTTGGAGAATTTCTTTATGCGCCTCTTGTTCGCCGTGGCATTTATGTAAATGTAACAATTTGTTTAGCATACTTTGCGCCTGTCTGAAAAACACAATGGAAATTCTAAAAGGGACATTCAATGCTCCTTTTAAAGTGCTGTAAATAAAACTTTGAGCCTGAGTTAATTGTGTGCTGCACTTTAAATATGCCAGTAAAATTCCGTAATATATATGAGATTTCAGTCAGCTGATGCTTTTTGCCGCTGCGACAAACTGAAACCACTTGGGGCGTCCGATGAATGCATAAATTACAGACGTGGCTCTCTTTTTCACTGCCTACTTAACGGCGCAACGAGTGTTATTTTATTTTTATATATAGTTGATACGATATTGGCTGTTAAGCGGCCATCGTATCGAGTGCTTGACCTTGCGCCAGGCTTAACGCAAACACATCGAGTGGCAATTTATGCAACTTTCTGCGCTATCGATGGAAATCAATTTGCACAAGCTGAAATCTAGCCAGTTTGTTGGCCACCCACGCAATACACAAACAAATTGGCCGCATTCTAAGTTGTCCCGGGCACTCACAAATTATCTTTAAATCCCGGCCGGGGTGGGGTTCCTCCATCATGCCGATACATGCGGCGGACATATTTCAATTTCAATGCCAGAGCGTCTGGGATATTCAAATGAGCGCAAAAAGGGACACAGCAAGTGAGCGAGATGCTCAATCAAATCAAAGTCCCCCACAGCCAAATACCCAATAAGACAAAGCACAAAGGACACGCAGCAATGACGAGCCCGGCCAAGTGTCAGTCAGCTACAGAGCCACACAGCCACATTGGAGCACAGAGCGCAGACATGCGAACCGTGCAGCACAGCATAAGCCTAGATAAGACATCCCAGCTGGCTGTACACAGAATCTGAAGTGGAACAACCTTCGGTTTCGTATGCGCATTGATAAGTTTTTTTTTCCATTCGGCGTAAGCCGAATGTGCGCTTCAATCAGCCAAAAATAAGCACGAAATAATCGTAAAAACTAATTATGGAATAACTCTTTGTCTTTAGATGTGATTTGAGAAACTAGTTTTGTACTTCACTTATTACAATAAATATGGGTATAATTAATCTCTTAATTAACTATAAATAATTCATAGCTATAAATATATTCTATTTATGAAAGAATGGCTATAAATGTATACAATTTATAACATAAAATGAAATTTTGGATTTAATTTAGCACTATAAATATAATATAAATATTATATATAATTTATAACAGCCTTATTTCTGTAAGAGGCTTCTAATTTACTTCTTTTTATTTTCCCAATTTTAAACAAAACTAAATCTTGAGGGTAGACTTCTTTATTTGACAAGATCCACCGCAAAGATCCAAGATCCATCCTAAAACATATACATATGAATATATATATGCATATGTGTCGTATGTAAAGAGTCTATTTTCGAAGTTTCCTAATTCTCTTCAATTGCATCGTGATTGGCTGCTACTTTTGCAATAGTATTAGTCTGAGTCTCAGCCTTAGCTTGTAAGCAGTTTTTGTAAAACTGTTATCCGAGTGGGCTTGCGTTTGAGCTAAGCGCTTTTCATTGCAGCCTTGTATTTCTTAACTCACACTGCGTGTGAGAGACAGAGAGAGAGAGAGTAGTAGTATTAGTATGAGGCTCAGCCTTAGCTTGTATACAGCTGTTGTAAATGTATTATCCGAGTGAGTTTGCGTCTTAGCTGCGCGCTTCTGATTGCTGGCATTTATTCTTCAGCTCTCACTGAAGGTGTAAGAGAAAGAGACAAATATAGCAGGACTGCTACAGTAGTATCAGTGTGAGGCTCAGCTTCAGCTTGTGTAGAGTTATTATCCAAGTGAGTTTGCGTCTTAGCTACGCGCTGCTCATTGCTTGCATCTATTCTTTAACTTTCACTGAGTGAGACAGAAAGAGACACAAATATAGCTTTTGCTGAACGTAGTAGTGGGTGTTGCTGACAATGAGAAGAGAATAGAAATGGATTTCTGGAAAGGCACAGCACGAAAGGCGCTCACCAGGAATTCGTTATTAGGCGCAGTTGGTATAAAGGTTTGACATTTTAATGGAAAAAGACTGAATTGACATATATGTAATGTAAAATGTTTTATTTTATTGTAATCTGCAAGTGAATAGGGTCAGAATTGCCACTCTGCTCAGTCAATTTTAAAGGCTGATAGAACTATAAATACAGTCTCACTTCATCACAAAACATTACTTGAATTCAACCTGCAAATCAGCCAAAGTAGAGCAACTCCTACTGTTTAATTCATTTGACCTAGAATTTACCTGAATATTCAAATTGTATCTAGACTTAATTGTGATTGATAGCCATTTAAGGCTTATTTGCAATGACAAATTCGATGATAATAAAAGAAAGCATTAAAAACTGATTTGATGGGAAATGACTGATCCATTTATTAGTGTAGCTAAAAATATCTGAAGCCAGCTCAATCACACACACTCATTTGCTTAGCTTTAGAGTGTGAAACAGCAATGAAAGGAGACAAAGTAATAGAGAGAGAGAGTGAGTAAAACAGAGAGAGAGGCAGATAGAGAACGACAAATGTAATCAAAATAAATTACGAGCGTGTAAGCAGCCTCCGGTGTCTATTAAGGGCAATAAAAGGAAAGCACCATTTGTTTAACGCAATCTCATTATTAGATGCGTCCCGCAGCCGAGAGGGCACAGCTGCTGCAGCCAAGAGGAGCAAGCTGAGAGTGATAGGCCAGTGAGGTTAGGGCTGGCAATGACAGACCCGACCCGACCCAAACCCCCAGTTTGTCTTGTCGTCTTTGCCTCGCTGCCTCGCTGCCATCGACTTGATAATGCCGCTGATTATGCTGATGATAAGTAATTTTGTAAACTCGAAACTGCAGACCGAGAATGTGGCTGGAAAGCGGCGTTAATGCGCCCGTTGATTAGTCAGTGAAGTCAGTAAAGAGAGTGGCATTGGGTGCTCCGAGTTACGAGCTGCTCGCTGCTCGCTGCTCGCTCCGAGCTGCGCTGTCAGTCAGGGCCTTTGCCTTCGGAGGTGCTCTGACACCGACAAGCCGACAAGCTCATTATGCCGCCAACAATTTGATTAATTACACGATGCTCGCAGCTCGGTTTTTGTATGCGGCCCCCGTTGGGCTCGGGCTCTCGCCCGGCGGCACCTTGTTCAGTTGCTGCAAAGGATTTGTGCATTATGTGGGCCACGCTTTTGCTTTCGGCTTTCGCTTTGTGCTGCGCCTTCGCCACGCACAAATTCTATGCAAAAATTTCATTTACCTTAGGCCAGAACACACTAACAAAAAGCACTGGGCAATCATTTTTATGGCCGCCCTTCCAGCGCAGGTGTTCAACAGTTGACATTTATAAGCTGGGCGTGGCTGCCGTTGCCGCTGCTGCTCTAATGATATTAGAGTTCGGTTGCACTGCCGCTGACAGCTCCACTGAATTTTAGCAATTTTAATGACAATGTAATGAAATGTAGACAACAGTAACAATTAAATACCACCGAAATGGGCGCAATGAAAATACGTGAAATTTAATGAAAGAAATGGGAATAGGAAACAAAAAATTGGTAGTTGATTAAATTTGACTATTATTAAAACTAAAACTTTCCTAAATGCAAATGAGAAAGTTTTTGCCAAATATTAAATTTATAAATTTGAAGAAAGAACTAAAATAAAGTAAAGAATATAATAAACAAATATAAGATTAAATTTTTTAAAAACTTACTCTTATTGATAGCTGAAATTTGTTTAGCTGAAGCTAAAGTTTTTGCTAAAAATTGAAGTCTGAATGTAAAAAACCACAGACATGAAACTAAGAATTGAGACAGAAAAATTATGAAAATCTTTACTAAATATTTTTTTTATAGCTGACATAAAGGTTAACAAGATAGTTTTTGCCAAATATGGAACTTTTATATCTAAAATCTATATAATAACTATATTTAAATACCACAAAAATGAGCGCAATAATAAAATGGGACATTTTAACAAAAAGTGAATTAGGACTTGAAAAATATATATTTTTAAATATTTAAATTAAATTAAATTATTTAAATATTTCAAATCCATATAATAACAGCATTTAAATACCACAGAAATATGTGCATATATGAACATATAATATAACATATGAAATTAATTAATAAACAAAAATTGTGAATTCAAAAAGAAAAATACTTTTAAAAAATTAAAACTAACTTTTATTAATAGCTAAAATGCCCTTAATAGCAAATGAGAAAATTTTATCCGAAACTTAAACTTTCCAAGTCAAAAATGTTACATACCCAAATAATAACAATGCTTAAAAACCATAGAAATGAGTGCAATGATAATACATTAAATTTAATGAAAAACAAGTAAAAAAGGATACTGAAAAAAAAAGTTTTAAATACTAAAATCTACTTTTATTTATAGCTTCAATTCCCTTAAAATCAAATGACAAAGTTTTACACAAAAATGGAATTCCTAAGTCCAAAACATGGATATATATTCGAAATATAATATATATATCCAAATCATATCAAAATAAATTGTGAATTAACTTAAGATTAAAGCCGATGCAAACATGAAATTAGCATGTTTCAATCGTTTGTTTGTGCTCGCTTGTGTTATTGTGCTGCTGGGCGAATCGAGTGCCGCCAGCGTGGAGAGTGCGGTCATTGGTGATATAAGAGATAAGTGGTCCGCGGACGATAGCCAAGAGCAACAGCAACAGCAACAGCAACCGGAACTGGAGCAGGAGCAGGAGCAGCTAAAGCGGGAGCTGACAACGCCAGAACAGCAGCTGCTTTTTCCAGTTGAACAATTCAAGAGCCACACAGCCGCGAGGCATCATCATAATAATCACCATCAACATCATCATCATCATCATCATCATCATCATCAGAAGCAACGACAACATCAGCAACAGCAACAGCAACAGCATCTGCATTCGCGTAAGCATCGTGTTCATGGCCGGACTTATAGAGAAAATCATTATAAGGCGCTTGAGCTGGAAGAGCGACAGCAACAGCTGGGCAAACACTCGCACTGGCTGCACACGCCCACTCCGGCCACATTTCCTGATTATGTCAACGACGAGGAGCTGGCCGAGCAGCAGCCGGAGCAACATGTGGAGCCGCTAGACTATGTCAATAATCATTTTGATTTGGAGAGCTATCAGCGCTATGCGAATATTGAGCTGCCGCACAGCATGGCGCCCGCTGGCGGTCCCTCGACGCGCTCCGGACGCCATCGTGGACGCCACGTGACGCCACACACTGCCAACACCAACATTAACAACAATCAGGCCAACAATCTGATGCTGCCACTGATATCGGAGCTGGGCGGCAAATATTTGCGCTCGCTGCCAGACTCCGTCGACTTTCTGCAGGATCGCCTTTATGCCACCCAGCCGCAACGCCATTGGCCCGTCAAGCGCGAGGCCATTGTCGAGGGCGACGTCATAATTGGCGGCCTCATGATGGTGCACTCGCGCGAGGACAGCATCACCTGCGGTCCCATCATGCCGCAGGGCGGCATCCAGGCCCTGGAGGCCATGCTCTACACCATCGATTGCATCAACGAGATGCATCTGCTGCCAAACATAACACTCGGCGCGCATATACTCGACGACTGCGACAAGGACTCGTATGGCCTGGAAATGGCTGTGGACTTTATTAAAGGTGAGGTGTTATATGTTATAAAGTTGGCGAATCTGGTATGACAAGTTTATTTGAACTATTTTATATATTTTAAAATATAATTTACCTCGTCGTATAGATTCTACGAGAAATGGTGCAACTATTCTTCAATAAAATTGAATTGCACCTATAAATTTGCAACAATTTAAAATTATAATAAGATAATTCAATGCAGCTTTTTGTCATTAACTAAGAAAAGAACAGAGCTTCTCATTCATCACTTTGCAAATTCGTTTATCTTCTCTCATTTCTATTTGAAGTGCATTAAAATGATATACAGACATTTTTAAAATTTCTAATAAAACTATATTTTATATAGTTAAACACTTATTCTTCAAAATCTATATTTTAAAGAAAAGATTAAACTTTTATATAATTTACAAATTAACTATTATTATTTTTTATGTATAATATAAATAGTTTTATTTTAATATTATTATTTTTCATATTTTATTTTTTTTCGTAATATAATAGAGTACTTCAAATCTATATTTGGAAGAAAAGTGTAAACAATCTTTAAAATAATTTACATAATAATTATTATCATTTTTTAATAATGAAAAGAGTTGTATTTATTTATTTTGCTTTTGGTTTTGAATACATTTATTCATAAAGAATATATATATTTTGAAGAATATAGTATGGTATATCCAAAATAGTTTACATAATAATTATTAGAAATTCTATAATAGTTTAAAAGCATAATAAATGTATATGTACAAAGTATATAATATATAGTATATTGCAAGATTCAATGTTTTCTGTATTGAACATACTCCACGACTCCACATTTACCATCTATTTTCCGAACATTCTGCCTTCATTCTGACATTGCACATTTGACCTGTTTATGCCAACACACAGAGACTTTAACACGTGCCTTTCCAACTCCACGCAATTGCTGAACATAACTCTCACTTTACTAAAAGTTTCAGCAGAGAAAACTCTGACAACTTTGTAGTTCTCTTTAATAGAATAAAGAACGCAAGTCAATACTTTCCAAGAGGAAATCACGCATAAAGTTTGTTTTTTATGCTCGTTGCATTCTAAATTGCTACTTAGTATATATCTGTATATATATTTTCCAGCAACTATAATTGGATACAACTGCAAATCATGGCTTCTTTCATATGATGTAGCATCACACAATAAAAACGTCCGACCGCTTCGAGTTTCAAATTTAAAGTGATATTATGGCAACGTTCAAGCGGAGCTTTATGAGAGTCTGTTAAAATACATGCTCTTACAACTTCATTCTTAAAACCTCTTTAACTTCTCTTACATGCAGTGCCTTATTAGTGAAATGGTCAATCGGTGTATCGATTTCTAGTCTAATCTTCTCTCTTCTACAATAAGTTGCGCATTAGAGAGTAAAGAGTACTTTAATGCCAATACAATCAAAGCAGAAGCAATAATGTTTGCATTTATATATAAAATATTTGTTCTTTCTTTATTTGCTAAGAACTAGTTAAACTAATTTAAAAATCATTTCAAGCTGAATTTGTGCCTAAAAAATTTTTGCAAAACCCATCAAGAGTAAACAATTTTGCATGTTATTTCTTATTATTATTTATTTATTTTTTTTTTTTTAAGGATTTTTGTTTTTTTTTCTTGATTTATTTACTTATTGCATTATATATTTTATTTAAATATTTTTATTTGTTTATTTGCTCCAAAAATATAATTTTATTTTTATAAACATATTTATTTATTATTTTTTATATCCGTTTTTTTTAAATATTTTTTAAATATTTTTTTTTTTTAATATTTTTTTTTTTTTAAATATTTTTTTAATATTATTTTTTTTTTTTTCAAATATTCATTTATAAATTTATTTATTTATTACTTTATTTATTTCCTCCATGTATATATTTTTACTTAAATATTTATTGAACAGTAATTTTTTCATAATTAAATTTATTAATTTTAAATTTATAAAATTATTATTTTAAATTTATTCAAATACAAATAAATAATTTTGTTTGTGTTTTTTTTAGCCACTTTATATAAATGTCCTCTTTTAACTACTTTGTGTAGTGAATTGTCTGCGTTTGTGCAAAGCTGTCGCAAATGCGATTTACTTGAGCGCTGAACGTTTTATTAATATACAAAATTAATAAATAAATTAAACGATTTCGCAGTGGGGAATAGAGAGTAAGCAGAGAAAGCAGACAGTAGACCTTTAAGCTCTCCGAGCGTCTTTCATGCGCCCAAAACTAATATACATAATTCCCTTAAGACAAAACGGTGTCATTTATTGAATATTCACACGCTCTCACACACTTTGGCCAAAGGAATAAGGCAACAGAGAAGAGCACAAGTCCCACGTGTCAATGCGAGCAAAAATTAAGTGCGCCGCCAGAGATCAACCCGGCCGGAAGTTAGAAAAATGGGCGGCGAATGTGAGGCAAGGCGTGGCATGCCATGGCATGGCCACATATGTAAGATGGCCTCACAGCGCTGTCTGGCACTTTGCCCGGGCCCATAAAAGGGGCGCTTATTGCTTTTATCTGGCAACAAAAGCGGCGCATGAAACAGCGACTGTGACTGCGACTGCGACTGCGACAGCGACAACGACAGCTACAGCTACAGCTACAGCTACACAGCAACGACAGCCGCAACGATCTATAATCAATTGCGCCTGGCTGCCAAGTATTGGCTGGGGGCCGTTGTTGTCGTTGCTGTGTTGGTGCTTGTGCTTGTGCTTGTGCTTGTGCTAGGCCTGAACACTTTCTAATCTCCATAATTTCATTATTTATGTGCGTAACAAGGATTTACTTGAGCGACGTGCCGCAGCGAGGACTTGCGGCCATGTTTTACGCATCTGACGTATGAAAAATATAATTTTCCAAGTCACTGAATTATATTGACAGGATTAGGCATGCCGCAAACTATGAGCCACGCGCAGCTCGCACCTCGAACCCAATGCCCAATGCCTCTGCATCGTCATCTTCATCGGCCGCATCATTATAAGGGGCAACCATTAAACGGGTCGCTTCCCCCCTGGGCAACAGCAGCCCGATAGAGTTAATTAATTTGTATTTAAGTACAGCTGCCTCCATCAAATGTTATGTCTGTGTGGCATGGCATAGCCCGAGCTTAACGTTTGTTTGATCTGCCCTCGCATTGAATCGAGTTTTGTTTGCTTGAATCGCAGCAGCTGGTCAGCCGAGAGCTCAGTCTGTTTTTGCACTTTAATTATTTGTTAATGAGCGCAACCACAATAATGTTGCCGAAACTAGAAATGAATACACATGTTTTTATGTACCGCATACAATGCATACAAATCGGAAATAGAATGGAGTAAACATTTATTCATATCCGTTCAGACTAGCTATTTAATATATATAGATGAATAGATAGAGATAAATAGCTATGCTAATGTTGTTAATATTTAAATTATATAAGTGAGTTTAATATATATTTAAAATTCTAATTCATGTACATTTTTAATGCGATACAACATGATTGTATATATTACAATAATATATTGTAAATATTATTTTTATGTATGTATATATATAATGGAGTTGCTGAAATATAGTTAATCCAAAAGTAAACTATATTTCAACTACAAAAGCATCTTTAAAATATATATATATATATATATATTTGAAGTAATTTATAACTTTTTTAAGTAATTTTCAAAATATTTTTGAAAAACACAAGGTTTTACTAATTATAATAATTTGTATAGATGTATAAATTTTAATAAATACATATATATAATTTTTAAAATAGTTTATAAATATATTTATTTAAAATTTATAAATAATGTAAAAATATAATAAATATTCATACAAATTATTTATTAAAGTTTAATTATAATATTAATACAAATAACTTTATAAAAATGTTATTATTTTTAAATTTCTATTTTAAAAATTGTGTATTATATTTATTCATAAACATATATTTTTTCTCTAGTTCAAAGTAATTCTCTTTTTATAATAAATATTTGTGACAAAGTTTTTTTTTTAATTCTCAAAGAACTTCAGCGGATCTATTTTTATTGTGATATTATTCTGCTACTGTTTCATTGCCTTCTTTATTCACTCAATCATAGCATTGCGTCGTCCCTTCATAAGCCGCCTTACTTGCGAAAGCAAACCACTGGGGGCCACTGAGGGCCAGTCCTGAGAAGTATGGTGGTTGAGGAGGACAAGAGGCGTAGAAGGGAGGAATCAAAGAAGAGCCAAAAAACGTCTAAGCAAAACAGCTGACAAAATCAACTTCACATTTAAAATGGGCAAACTTGTTGGCTTAAATGAAAGATATGAGGACCTGCGTTACTTAAAAATGAAATATCTTATGTATACGTTATTTGATATACGTATGTATACGTTATTTGATATACGTATGTATACGTTATTTGATATACGTATGTATACGTTATTTGATATACGTATGTATACGTTATTTGATATACCTATGTATACGTTATTTGATATACGTATGTATACGTTACATAATATAATATGTGTCACGTAATTGTATACGTTGTTTGATACAAGTATGTATTCATAATTTAAATACATTATAATAATATAATATAATATGCGTTACGTAATTGTATACGTTACGTAATAAAATATGTAATGCGTAATTGAATAATTACTTATAAAATTACGTAACGCACATAAAATTACGTAACGCATATAATATTACGTAACGCATTCAATTACGTTACGCATTCAATTACGTAACGCAAATACGTATACGTATCACGTAACGTAATACGTATACGTATACGTTAGTAATATTATAGCCGTAGCGTAATTGTACACGTTGATAAACGTAAATACATTACGTTAAATAATATGCGTTACGTAATTGAATGAGTAACGTAATTGAATGTGTTACGTAATATTATATGCGTTACGTAATTTTATGTGCGTTACGTAATTTTATAAGTAATTTGAATACATTACGTTATTGATAATGCGTTACGTAATTTAATGTATTACGTAATACTTATACGATACATTCTTAAATGCGTGCCGTAATTGTATACGTTACGTAATAAGAATACGTTACGTAATTGTATACATTACGTAATACGATTACGTTACGTACGTTTACGTTGCTTGTGAATTAAGTTATATTCGTTACGTAATATGTATACGTTATGTATGGGTCGCGTTATATAATATAGGCAACGAGATACAATATGCGTTTCGTCATACGATATGCGTTACATATACGTAATATGATAATCGTTACGTGTAAGTAATATGATATACGTTACGTATACCTAATGTGATATACGCAACATGATATAGGTTACGTATACGTAATATGATTTGCGTTGCGTACACGTAACGTAAATTAACAAATGAGACATTTTTAAGCTGTCGAGAGTTATACAACCTGAACTTGTGTATCAAAGCGCAGTCAGCGACACCGAGGCGGTCATTTGAATACCATGACGTTTTCATCAGAATGATATGAATGTAGCTTACAAATAACTACAAAACAACAACATAACAACCGTTAGCTGCTCATTCTCTAGAACAGTAAAAAGGCGTGTAATTAATAACTTACATTTCTTATGCCATAATAAATATATCTGACATTTTTGCCTGCATATAATAAATGCTGAGACATGCATGAGCAAATTAATTAATTTAAAAAAATATATATATGCATATTTCAAGCTACACAGATTAAAACATGTCTGAATGAACTCTTCAGGGAACCGAAAGATTAAACGAAAATTGCTTTAAATAAACCTTTTAATATTTATTTTAGAATAAATAAAGAAATGCTTTGCATGCAAATGAATAAATAAATAAGTTGAGTAAATTTAATTACCAAAAAAAAAAAAAAGGAAGAAAGAATGTAATGAATGTGAAATAAAAGCGCTGCACCTACTGGCCCGCAGTTGCACACTATTTAATGGCAGTGCAACAAATTCCCGAGCATAAAAAGTTTTATAATTAAAAAATAGAAAGCTCCAACGCAGACCAAATCCAAAAAGAGAAAAGTAAAAATGAATAAAAAAAAACAAAAACAGAAAAAATCCACACAAAGATATGCAAATGAATAATTGCCAAGGGGTCGGCGTCGCGTTTGTGTGCGTAAAAACAGAATGAACAACTACTTTGTGTGAGTTTTGCTTAGTATAGTAGATCCTAGCTGTCGGAGGACTCGCTCTTGAGGCCAACGCTGCTTTGACTTTGACCAGCAGCGTTGACTTTTCATTTACAACTTTGTGCTAGCCACGGGCCATTCATGATTCAATATTGGCTTATTGGTTTTTAGTTTTAAATCTTAATTGAGCTGGGCTAAGCTGGCAGCTTAAATTGTTTTGATAACAGTTTAAATTACTGAATTGCAAATATAAAATGGAATTGTAATGAAACTATTTTAGTTTTAAGAAATCAAAAATTAATTAAAATCTGCGTGAATAATTTTTTAAATACAGATTTTCAAGAATAAAATTATGTGCGTAAATACAATATTTGGCTTTAAGAATTCGTTGTGAAATTTAATTTTAATTTAATTTCGGAATATTAATGAATATAATTATTTAGCTAATATCATAATATAATATATATTTCATACTAATATAATAAAATATTTATATTTATAGAAATAACAAATTTAGGGAATTTTTTAGCAGTAATCTAATAATTATTTAGGAATCTTATCATGTAGATACCAGAATATTTAATATCGATCTTATATCTATATTTTTCTGCAAGTTAAAGAGTAATTGAAGTTTGTCTGAAAAATTTTTTAATTGCAGATTTAAAAGAGTAAATTGTATTTCACAAATAGAATATTTAACTTTGTGAATTTTTAGTGAATTTTAATTAATGATGAATTAATGAATATTATCATGTATTTAATCGTATAACACAATATATCTGATAATGAGTTTTATAAAAAATATAATACATCAATAAATTGATATATACCTCTATGAATACGTAATTTATCAATCTAAATCTTAGATTTATCCTCTTTAAATTTAAATTAATTTTACATGTTATATTTCCTTTTTTACTTGAATAATAAAAAAAAAACGTATATTAATGTTATACACTTTCTATGCGGAAAATTATATAAATTCATTATTTATATTTCTAGAAATAAAAATATTTGCAGATGTTAAATGCAGATTTATCAGAAAATTTTCATATATACAAATAGAATATATGACTTTCAAATTTGATTTAAATTTTATGCAAATATGACTGAATCTTATATATATATATATATATGAAATATATTTGTTATCTATATTAATTTGAAATCTTCCCTCCTCATATATTTGCAGGCTCTATAAGCAATATAGACGATGCCGAATATCATTGCAACAAGACGCAAGTGCGCAAGGTGATATCGGGCGTGGTGGGGGCTGCCTCGTCAGTAACATCCATACAGGTGGCCAATTTGCTGAGATTGTTTCGGATACCGCAGGTGAGTCGTTGCACATGTCGTATACATAACTTTTGGTTTGCCTTCTAGTTGTTTTCCATTTTCGTATATCGTTAACTTTTTGCAACTCTGCTTGGCATTGCCTTCAGCAATCTGCAATCTGCAATCTGGCAAATCTGGCAGTGCAAAGTTTTTGTGGTTGTAATTAAAAAGTGCACAACATTTGTCGCTTGATGCCGTTGGCTGGAAATTAGTTTAACGACCAGCACGTGGCTCTGCATTAGTTGGCTCCACTGGGCCAACAAATCACACAAAGTGCAGCTGCTGCACACAGAAGTTGCTCCAAGAGCACTTAGAAGCGCTGTCCTTTAAGCCTAGAATAGGTACGTACTCCCCAGCTCCAGCTCAAGCTCCACCTCCAAATTGAGCTCTCTTACGATTTCATTAACTAAAACGTCATGTGGCAGTCGAAAAGTCACGTCGAAAGATTGAGTAGCCAACGTGGCGCTGCCGCTACGTGGCCAACAGCCAAAAGTCAATAGACGACAATAAGCAGGACTCCGACAGCGACTACTGCTGCATGGATGCCATAAAACGCACACGCACCCACAAAACCAGCAATTCACTGCAGCCCCGAGCTGGCCATAAATCAAGCGTTAGCATTTGATTGCATTACATTGCTAGTTGATGGCTTGTAGCCAGCCAGAAAAAAAAACAAACTATGTTGGGCAACAAAGGCAACTGGCGTACCAAATACGGTCAACCTTTAGTTTCCCATCAAATATGCCAAGCCAAAGTCAAGAAGCTTCAAAACCAAACAAAGAGTTACAAAGTAATTTAATATTGATATTGATAAAATATTAGCAGAGTCTAGTTTTATATGAAAATGTGACTGGGGAAGTTTAGTTGACTGTGCTCCTAAGAAAGTTGCAAATGAAACGTTGGCATACGAACTTATAGTATATACTCGTCTCTATTCCTCCTGAAGCCAAGCTTTCTGTTTTACTTGCGTAAAATTATTTATATTTATACCTCAATGCAATAATTATGTACATATGTGTGACTTAAAATTTTTGGTAATAACCTGTTTTAAATCAAACGATTTAAGCCAAGTATAGCTCTAGAGCCACTAAGTAAAAACTGCCTTAAAATATTTCAATATTTATTGACAACAAAATTAATGTATTTTATACATATACAAATATAAATTTTTTACGTCTGCATCAATTATTTATTTCAGCTTTCTTACTTCCCTTATGTAAAAAAATAAAATAAAAAAAAATATATATATATATATAAATATATTAACAAATTGGTATCCAAACTCTTTCATTTGTTAATTTAGTTCTCTGTTTTGAGCATCCATGAAAATGATTTTATTTGGATCTATCCCTATTTAGATTCAACTATCGAAAAACACTCAAATTATCTCAATTAGTTTCTAAAATCAACGAAAGTTTAAAAGAGTTAACTGATGGGCCTTTTTGGGCTTTCCACCTTTCTTCATTTTACTGACAGCCACAAGGTCAACAGTTCTCTCCAATAGAGCGTAAGCCATAATCAAAACAGAGACAACTGTTCACCTTGTCGCAGTCTGAAAAAAATGATTTTATCTGTGCATTTTATTTTAATCATATAAATCTATAATTAAATAATTATTTCTACAAAATTGAAGTATTATTTTAGTTCTTGAAATACAAATAGTAATTGTATTATATTATAGAAATATTATTAATGTTATAAAAGCTACATGATTAGATTCAATAATATTCCTAAATATTAATCATAATTCACAATAAAAAAAATCAAAGTCAAATAAATGATATAAATAACATTTTTTATTATATTATAGATATATTCAAAATATTATATCAGCTATAATATTCCTTAATATTTATTAAAACTCACAAGAAATTCCCAAAATTAAAATTTTTATATAATTAATATTCTATTTGTATATTTGATTTTATTCATTTAAACCTGTATATTTCATTTATTTAAATTCGATTAATTTTTGAAGATGAATCAACTGAGCTCAACTGAGCTGTATACTCAATGTACTCAATGTACTCAATGTACTCAATGCTCAGTGAACAGTTTTCTCTTTGTTGATTTTAGTTTACGCCCTACTGGGACTGTTCACCTTGTGTCAGTCTAAAAAATCAAAGAAGGCGGCAATTCCTAGTCATACTATCGGAAGAGTCAACTGAACTTACATGAGCTCTACTCGATGCCCAGTGAACTGTTTTCTGTTTTGATTGTGGTTTACACCCTAGTGGAATCATAAAAGTCGACTTGCTGCAGCTGATAGTTTTCTACTTTACAAACAGGCACACTTTGCATAACAAATATAGTAAAAAAAGATATATCTAAAACGCCAGTGGCTGACGCTTAAGCCGCAGTCAAAGTGCAAATGTAATTCCCAGAGTGGACTACGCAAGGTTGAACAAAGCCATGTATGATAAAAACTATGTTTATGTGTCCTCAGAGAGCCATCATTTTAATATACAGAGCAAGCATGAATGAAAAAATATTCCGCTATACAATACAATACAAAGGAAGGAAGCTCGAGTCGTTTCATGCTGTTGTTCAATAAGAATGAAACACTAAAAGCATTTAAAAATTTCAATTCATCGAATCTTCAGAAAATAAACAGCGTAAAAATGCTACTATTTCAAACAAGAGTATATTATTTTTCCTTGAACTTCTTGTTTTCTTTGTTTGTTTTGAGTTAGTTTTTTAGTCAAAGCAGCTTAACATATTTGAAGAAGTTGTTAAACCTATTCTGACTGAGACGAGGAAAAATAAAAAACAAGCATTAATTCCATTCAATACAAAGAATTCAATACAATTTTGTTGAGTTTCCTTTTCCCCTCAGTATATTTTACATATTGTTAGTTTAGCCTCGGAAGTTCTTCGTGTGTTAATTCCATGGAGACATGTGAAGAACATACATTAACATACACCTCACTGCGAATTAAAATGCCTGAGAAAGTTTGCACAAAGCGGCGACAGTTTTTGTGTGGCATTCTGAGAATTTCATTATCAGTCTCAAAGACACTGCACAGAAAACACTTGACTGCAAAATTGTTGACAGAATCAGCCGAGCAAGCAGTGAGAAGGGGATGGGGATGAGGATGGGGAGGAGGAGGGGGAGGAGGCTCACAAGCAGCAGCTGTTGGCAATGGCACTTAATTACAAAATCAAGGTGTGTGGCCAACACCTGTAAAAGGTGTTAAGGGGCCTTGATTGCGACACGGATGCCGTGTGAAATATTGCTTTAGGCTCACGACTTGGTTCGCTTGCGACTTGCAGTTCAAATGAATTGCAATTGGTGCAATAGGTTAACAAATCTCAGTCAGTCACAAAGCTAACGGTGTTAATTTGTGCATGAAATTGGATTTTAGTTTAGTGGCAACGCCAGATGGTTTTTTTCTTTTTTGGGCTGTGGAAAAACTTTAAGGCCATGCTGAAAGCGAGGCTTCGATGGGTTTTGGTTTTTCGTTTTTGGTTTTTGGTTTTCAGTTTTCGGCTTATGCCTTCATTTCGACATCGCTGCATTGTCTGTGGCTTTGTGGCTCGCTGGCTGCACAGCTTTGCAAAATGAGCCAAACAATGTCTGACAGCGTCAACAGCTGCAGAGCGCACAGAAAACTTTTGAAAGATGTCCGGAAAAGTAAGTCGTGGAAAATGGTGTGGAAAAGATAAGCTGCCATGCTGAGCAGTGCTTAAGAAAAGAGAGAGAGAGCAACGAAATAATACTGAAAGTGCAGTAAAAATATATGAAAAAGTTGTTAGCTTGTACCATATGCAGACTCGTGAAAAGACTTTTAAAAAGTGAAGCGAATGCAAATGGAAATACATATGTTCAGTATGAACATTTAGTTGGTCATACAAAACTTTGTTTCATGCATGAAAGCATATGTAATAAAATTCAACTCAAATTGTCTTTAACTATGCTTAAATGTTAAGTTCATCTGGAAAAAAATATCCAAAATATCCAATTTGCAACTTTTGGCCTAGTTCGCGGAATGAAAAACCCAAAATTTAACAGCTCGAACAGGAAGAACGAGCACAGGGAGAGCAAGCTTAAAGAGTTTAAGGCCAGGGAAAGCGACATTCCTGCTCTGAGCAATCCAACTTTACTAATATTTACTTATTACTATATGGTACATTCACTACATAAATTTGTCTATTCATGTCTCTTTTCATCTCAGTCTCTCTGAAAAAAAAGATAATATTTTTAATTATATTTATATTTAATATTATTTTAATAAATAATTTATATAAATCTATACATATACAGAGTATTATATTTTTCATTAAAAAATGGCATACAAAAACTATAAAAAAGTCATTTTTTATTTTAGTGCAATAATTTAAAAATAAATGCTAAAAAGTATAAATTATAAAATAATAATATAATTGAAGTTTGCAATATTTAACAAAAATAATAATACTTAATATTTAATAAAAATAAATAATACAAATAGTTAATGTATTTAAATTTAAATTAGTAAAAAGAATAAGAATAATTATTGAAATGCAAATATATGGTGTTTTATAAATAATACAAAATAATTTGTATATATTATTATTTTATTTATTTTTTTGTTAACAAAAAAAATGTTTTTTTAAGACTAGATCTAATTTTTCATACTATTTCTTTTAGAATTTAAATTAAATTCTGTTATATAAAATATATCATAGTAAAGTTACTCCACCACAATTTTCTGAAAGTCAATAATAAACAAAGAAAATTGTTTGCGTCGCGAATATTATGTACTATTGCAGTATATGCACAGAGTACGTAGTTTTAAGAAATTCAAATTGAATTCCATTAATTTGTATTTCATTTTACGACACAAAAGAAGCAGAGTTTAAATTTTATGCATCATAAATCACTAGAGCAGTTTTCTCGACACTTACTTTAACGACAAGTTTATTGTTAATAATGCATACAGCAGCTCAGATTAGTTGTTATTAAATACCAAATAGCGTGTGCATGCCTATTATTCAAGCGTTTTAAAAAGGGGAAACTTAAGCTGCAAACTAGCTAGAAATTGCACAGTAAATTATGATTTTGTATCATGCAATTTCCCAAGGCCATTTGCAGTCATGCAAGCAGACTTTGTTGTTGTTGCTGTGATTGCCCCACCTCAAGCACACCTACCACACTTACTTTGGGAGCAGCGAAAAGTGCATGGCATACCACTTTCTGCCAAGTTTCAATCCAGCAACAGGAACTACATTCAGTTTATTTTGTATTTTCTTTCATTTATTTTGTATTTTGCAATTTTGTTGACGCTCTAATAGAATAGTTTTCATCAAAAATTTGTGCTTATGCATCGACATTTTGCAGGTCTCGTATTTCTCAACCAGCCCGGAGCTGAGCAACAAGCAGCGCTTCGAGTATTTCTCACGCACCATTCCCTCCGACCACTACCAGGTGAAGGCCATGGTGGAGATTGTGAAGAGCATGGGTTGGACGTATGTTTCGATTATCTACGAGGAGAGCAACTATGGCATTAAGGTAAGTGCTGAAAACGAGAGGATGTGAATGAAGCAAGCAATTTATGCATTTTTTACAGCTTTTAAACACAAGCTTTTTTGTGGATTTACATTGGGCTGTATCAGTTAGTTGTGATATATAAATATCTATGGCATACAGTGCAGCTCAACTGAATAGGTTTGACATTTTTGCAAGCTTATAAAGTTTATTATCTTTAATGAAAAATCCGATTAAAATGAAATAGAATTTTTTGTGTACAAAAAAATTATTTATTTTGATGAGCAAAGTTTCAGCTTTGTACTTTTTCCTTTAACAGGATTATTATTAATATTAAATAACATTTCAAAACTCTGATTTGAATTAAATATAATTTTTTTTAGTACAAATAATATTCAGGTATGACGAACAAATTTTTAAGAATTGTAAATTTTCATTGAATATGATTTTTTTTTTTTTTTTTTTTCTAAAGAAAATGAGAAAGCATTGGACTTCAGACTCATCTGATTAGCTTTGGAGTATTAAACTATCTAAAAATTATAATAAGCAAAATTTTAATTTGCTGAATAGCTCAAAGAATATAATGTTTAATATGCATATATAGTATAGAATATATATCAAGAAAGCGCTATGTTGTTAGACAGCACAATGTTACGTCATTTTATTCATTACTCGACGTACATATATATATATATATATGAATAATGTTCGTGTTCGCTTTGTATTCTTTTTGCTTCTGCTCTCTGCTTTTGTCAGGGATTTCAGTTTTTGTCATAGGTAAATGGATTCACTATATAAAACACTTGTCAAAGGCAGCTGCGACCAAACATGAATAGATGCTTAGCTTGTTTGACCATGTATGAATAAGAAAAACTATAATAGCTATATATAAACTAAGCTCAAAAAGCATTTACCAAAAATATTACAATGAAGCATTTCTCTGTTAATTTTTCTAAGATATGCCTTTTATCAAACCCGTTTTCTATTACCAAAGATTGCTAATATTCTAGACTATTTACATACTTCCAAAGCTGAGAAATGCAAAAAAGTATTTAATCATTTGTCCATTAAAATTACCCCAAGTTTCTAGACTTTTAAATCATCTCGATAAATCCCACACATAAATCTTGTACTTAAGCCACAATTATTGCATTATTCAGACATATTGCATGCATATGGAAGCTTATTCAATTTGGAGAGTGTGGCTTGAATGAAGTTTACGAAATGTGTTTCGCGTGTTTGGCCGCAGTTTTCTCTGGTGCAGCTTCAATTCGAGTTTATTTTGGTCTTTACTTTGCTTCGTTTTCCTTTCCTTGGCGACACGAAGCGTTGCATATTTGTTTTGCGGAAAGCTCTGTGTTTTTATATTGCTCCACAGGAGTAGGTGGTCGGCACTTATGGCCCGGATGTGGTGGGCACACTCTTAGCGCGGCTCGTCACTCTTGCTGCTGCTGCTGTTGGTGCTGTTGGTGCTGCTGCTGCTCTTGCAACGAAAGTAATTTTCCATTCCTTTGTCTACGTGTTGTTGCAGGCATTTGAGGAGCTCGAGGAGCTGCTGGCACGCCATAACATTTGTATTGCCATTAAGGAGAAGCTCGTCAAGGATTCGGGCGTGGCTGAGGATATTGCATACGATAATATTGTACAGAAGCTGCTCACCAAACCGCGTGCACGAGGTGAGTGCAATAACAACATAAACAAAACAGCAAAAAATGCAAAATAATAAAATATATATATATAAAAAAAAAAAAAATTTTAAATTAAATGTCAACGCGAAAAATAGCGAAAACTGACAGCCACTTATGCAGTACGTTGTATGAAAGAGATTTCTTCTTTTTTTTTGCAAACTGCACGAGGTGCGGACTACGGAAATTGCACAAATTAAATGATAGTCGAAAGTTGCACTGATATAAATTCACATTTTGCATACCCTGTAATCGAATCTTTTCATGAACTCAAGAGCCCAAGAAGAAATCTGCTCTTCTATATTATTTTGTTCAATTAGATAATAAATTTAGTTATTTATTTTGCATGCACAACTCTACTTCTTCTCCCACTCATCAGCTAAACTTAAGTTCTCTTAATATATCTTAATTATTTCTCTGTCTACAATTTTAAAAAACTTTTTAAAATATTTCGTTTATCTATTTGTCTGCAATCAATCAATCTCCTGGGTATCTCTTAGCTCGATCTAAGCCACTACTTTATATTGCTTTTTCGATGTTCAGCTCTTTTTGCTGTTTGCTATTGGCCAGCTTCGGTCTGAATACGTTTGGCACTGCCAGTGCAGGAAATTAAAATGTTAAGTCTGACGACTTTGCAAAATGACAAAATAAACTACCAAAAGGACGTTCGTAAATTGCTCGACTGAAGTTGTTTGCTGTTGTATACCAAATATACAGCTTTAAAACTGTTGCAAACTATCGACTCGATGATGCTGATGGGTATTTGGCATTGAGCCTAAAAGAATCTAGCCAAGTGCCAGACCAATTAAGAGCAAAGAAGCACATGAAAATGAACATGAACAAACGCAAATTTAGTTTATATTTATTTAATTTATTTTTATTAAATTTTTCTTTTATTTTATATTTGCATTTTCATTTGATATTCAGTATTTTTGTTGATGGATGAATATATTTGCTTTTGCCAGCAACAGAGTCTTTTATTCAATTGCTCTTTTGGGTTTTAGATAAAAATATTTAAAATAGAATTTAAGTCAGAGCAGGAAGTAGCAGGACAAGCTAAATCTGTAGCTTGATAAAGCTAACATCAAATTTAAAGCACGTTTAAAGTTTCTTATGCGGCAGCACAAAGTAAAAGAGTTAAGTTGATGCGCGCTTTTATGACTGCGTGCCTTATGAATAACTTATATCGGGTGAGTGGGCTCAAACAACAAACAATAAATATAAATTAATCTTTCATAATCTTAAACAATAAATCGTGAATGAAAAGTGAATTTGGAGCATAAATTTAAAATTCATATTACGACAGCAGCTAAGAGAGGTTATTATGTATATGACGTATTAAGATATATACAAATAAATATATATAATATATATATTTCACAAATAATATATCAAATTGACAAAGTGTAATGTGAATAGAACACCCAACAACTAAGTCAAAACTTCCGATTAAATCTCAATACTTTTCATCCTTATTGTGAATTATTTATTATATTACACATATAATACTTACAATATATTAATATTAATTCACTTTGGTCACTTTTGATAACAATGTTATACCTTTACAACTGCGTCCAATAACGAATTCTCCTGCTGAGCTAGTGAGCAAATATCCATTTTTATTGGCTTCTCTTCGTCCATTAACAATCATGGCGACAATGCTCGAATGACCTCAGTAGCCATCTCACTCGCACACAGCAACATCCGATAAATTTAGCCACAGCTATATTTGACTCTTTCTCTCTTACACTCAGTGAAAGTTAAAGAATAAAAGCCAGCAATTGGAAGCGCGTAGCTAAGTCGCAAACACACTCGGATAATAACTCTACTCAAGCTGGGGCTGATCCTCACACTAATACTACTGCAACAGTATTGCTATATTTGATTCTCTCTCACACTTTTAGTGAGAGTTGGAGTATAGAATCCAGCAATCAGAAGCGCGCAGCTAAGACGCAAACTCACTCGGATAACACATTTACAACGCTCTTTACAAGCATTCAGCCTCACACTAATACTACTGCAATAGCAGCAACCAATCACGACGCAATTTAAGGGAATTGTGAAACTGAGAAACAGATTTTTCTACTCATTTCAGTTAGTTAGCTATTAAATATTGTATACCTACATTTCTGTAAATAGGGTTAGAGAAAATATCATCTTCAGTATTTTAAAGAGAGCCTAATAAGGCATATAATAATATAATATATATATAATAATAATTATACAGCATAAAGCAATGCGTACTTAAACGCTGTCCCTTCTTATTAAAGTTACTGAATTTTAAAATGATTTACAAACTTCATTGCTCAACATTTTACATGAAATCCTGTTGCTAAACTTTTTTAAAGTCATTTAAAAATATTTACACAAGCAAAAAAAGAAAACCACAAATGTGGGCCAGATAAAGTAACATATTTTCAGCCCTCTTGCCAGAATCAATCGCAGTCACCCCAATTAAACACAAAATGCAAATTAAGAAGCCAATATAAACAGTATCAGACCCAAATCAAAACCGCAAAAGGCGCTGCTGCTCACAGGCAAACATTTCGATTGTATGCTACTCGAAGACAAAGGCATTTTTCTTTGATACTTAATTAAACATGCACACGGAGCGATGGCTGCTGCTCGAGACGGGCTGGCACAGGACTTTAGCCAAGGATACTTTGTGTGCTGTATCAGGAGACCAGGCAGGGGCTTTGGCCAAAGTGTTGGCCAGAACTTATCAAAATGCAAACAATGAGCAAGAATTTCAGACAGCCACTTAACACTCCACTCAGTCCCAGTCCCAGTCTCAGTCTCAGTCTCATTCTTAGTCTCTCAGTCTAAGTTTCATTTTCAGTTTCAGTGCTGGGCAAAAAATGTCCGTTTTATTGACGCCTGACTCTCGATGGTCAGTCCAGGAGACGTTCGCCTGGCTGGTTTTGCTTTCATTGTTATGACTTTCATTGTTATGGACAGACAAACTGATGCCTGGCCGCAGGATGCCTGCCTCACGTCTGCTGTGCCGACTGCAGTTGTCATTTCTTATCAGCAGCAGCAGCAGCAGCAGCAGAGCAGAGTTACCTAACATTCCACACGCTCCCACTTTCATGCACGTTCTCTGGCTCAGCCTCAATCACATTTTTGGCTTTGTTTCGCGCCATAATTTTGTCCCGGCCTTTTTCGGCTGTTTGGCCATTGCCAAACTTATCGATTCGCCTTTGTGCCGAGCTGAAAGTTAAGCGAAACTTAATCAGGCGCAGCAGCAAAGGCAACAGCAACAGCTGCCTGGACTATACGAAAACTTGACAATGCTTTTGTGTTTCCATCGGATTTGCACTCAAGCAGCTTCATTGTTCTAAAGGCTAAGAGCCTTGTGCTCCAGTTTGTAATTGTGGCTACATGTGCAGGAAATGACAAAATTCCATTTTCTCATGTTCCTGCTAGAGAGTTAAGCGCCAGATTAACAGTTTGTCAAGCACAAATTTTATATTTAGACCAGAGCAGAGTCTGAGGCTTCACACAATTCACTTTGCTTGCGTTATATATTAATATGATATTTTTCATCCTCCTCCTTAGCCTGAAACACGTTTCTAAGCTTATTTAACATCGCTTTAGAAATTCGTAGTAAATTTGCCTAAGCCGTTGCGATAAAAAGCAAAAGCATGTTAGGGACATCGAAATCCTTCCACATACATACGTTCACGCCCCAGTTCAAATTCGCACCCGCTGGCAGTTAGCAGTCGCAGTTACACTAACAATTCGGTGTGTAATTTTTCAAACTGAAAACCCTCCGCTCTCCCACATTCACTAACACATGTGTACAGATTCGTGCGAGTGAAAATACTTTGTCAGTTTGATTAATCATCTGACGAAATGAGCGAAATACTTGAGCAGCGGAGGACATTGAATGGCAGAGTGTTGGTAAATGGCGTCAAATCACAAATCACAATAAATAATGATCGGGAGCGAAACCCTTTTTTGTATGAAATGGTAACGGTTATGCGCCCTCGTCTCTGTCTCTCTCCCTCTCTCTCTCTCTCTCTCTCTCTGTATTGTAGCCAGTCAATTCTTTAACGACTACTGATGGCACATTTATGTAAATCAAGCGACGCCACACAGGAGTCAATGTTATTGGCGGCTGCAGCGCCATCTGGCGCTCATTGGCTCAGTCCCGGGTGATTAATGATATGCGTAAGTCCGACCACCCGAACCGAACCGAACCGAACTGAACCGTCCGTCGTCTGATGGTAATTATTTTTAATATATTTCTCTTGGCTGTCTGTAACTGGCATTTGATTAATATTTGCAAATCAAAGCGACTTTTATACACTTTTCAATACCTCAAAAATAAATAAAAGAGAAGAAAAGAAAAATATAGTACAAATAAGAGCAACGACTAGAATATGAGCTTTAATTTGTAGCTAACACAAATTAATAATTGTAATTAAAATCTATAGATTTTTTGGATTTTATTACTTTTAAAATACTATATATTTAATAATACAAATATAATATAATACAAAATATTATAATAAGTATATTTAATAAACATCTAAAACAATCAAAAACAGTAACAATATATTATAATATAATATTAATAATAATAAAAATATAATATAATATGTTTTTTAATCATAATCTAAACTAACTATATATAATATATATAATAATTCAAATATAATATAATATATTTAATAATAATGATTTAAAGTAATCATAATTAGTAATAATTCAATATCATATAATTATAATAATATAATAATATATATTTAATAATCATCTAAAACAATCATAAGCTGTAACAATAAAATATTAATAAAAAATAATAATAATATAACATGTTTATTAATAATAATCTAAACGAACATAATCATCATACCTTATGCGGCACACTTTCTAACTACAGGGTATACGAACCAAATTCAATGTTTTTTTTTTTTTAACGATAAAAGCGTACCACAGGGCGTATGATTGACGGAGTTTGTGCTGCCAACATTTGAAATTTGGTTGAAAAATCATTTGATGTTTTTTTTTTTCTTTTGCCTAAATATTTGTCATGTTAAATGTCAAAAAGTTTCGCCAATAAAATCGGTGCTAGGGCAGCAAATGGAAATGCGTTAACTGGCAAATAAAATAAAGCAAAATTAAATTAAATAGAATTGAATTGGAATTCACAAATTCATATTTTTTTGACATTTTCTATAGATTTGCTGTTTTATGATGAGAATTTATTTTAGTCAATATGGAAATTTGGGAGTAGATTTTTATGTCGGCTAAATATGTTTAGCTTTTGACTAATCTAGTAAATATAATGGAATTTAATATTATAAACTGTTATAAATTGAAGTTTGTTAATTCTCCAAAAGCTTTGATAGATTCATGTGTCAGACTATCTGGTTTATTAAAATACTTCAAAATAGTGTTGTTAAATGATATTTTTGTGTAACATAAATTGCAGCAACTAGAAAAGTATTTTTATGGTAAATTTCTTTATTTAAATATCTATGAATCGGAATTATTTGGCCCAAGCTCTTTTTTAGTTATAGGCGAAAGTGTTAATTGGGCAAAAGCCCAACTAAGCAAAAGCTTAGTTATTGCAAAAGAATATTTATAGTAAATTTATTTCTTTTAAATATATATAATTCAAAATAATTTTCAATACAATTTTTTTTTTAGTAAAAAGCGAAAGTGTTAGATGGGTAAAATTTTGAAAACGTATTTTTAGGAGAATTTATTTTTATTTATTTATTTATTTTTTAAATATATACGCATTTCCTATTATTACTTATTTTGAATATATAAACATTGGAATTACTCACCTAGCTTTATTTTAACTACAATGAATTTTTTAGATGAATTTAGTTAATTTAATTTTTTTTCAAGCTTTATTGTTCTAATGTTCAATTGTGTAAGAGTTTGGTACGAATTGTCTTATTTATTGAATAAGTATTTTTATATTTATTAAAAAATATAAAATTTCGCACTATTTTCTCTTAGTTTTATTTTAATTCGAGGCTAGTAACTATTAAATATTATGTCAAGTTTATAGCTCTCTCAGAGAGAAAAAATGTTGTTTCTCAAATTTTAATATTAGTATAGCTTTTAGTTTTACTCAATTAATTTAGCAATTAAAACAGCTTTTTATTTGCTTAACCAAGCTCAACGTAATTACATATTTAGTCCAATTTGAATATTTCATGAATCTCTGGTCTGCTTACAAACTATTCGGTGCACAAAAGTTAAAGGCATATACGTACATGTTTAACTCCACTCGAGAGCTGTTGAAATGAATGAGTAATGTACGAACATAAAGGCACGTTGCAAAATAAAAATAAAAACATAAAAAAATATGCAGCAAATTATAGGGAATTGGCTGAGCAGAGAAGCCGTGGAGCAAGCTGACTCTGGCTGGCTGGGCTGGCTTTCAGCATATTAATTCGCCTGCCTTATATTTAATGCAATTAAAACGAATTCTTGGCCATTCTCTCTCCCTTTGTCGCCCTCTTTATATCTGGCTCTGGCAATTTGGCAAATTGAAAATCGAACATGGCAGGCGCCATCATTTTCGGCTCCGACCAGGAAGTGCGGCAAGTGATGCGCGCTGTGAGGCGAGCGAATGCAACAGGCGCCTTCTCTTGGATTGGCTCCGATGGATGGAGTGCACGGAATCTCGTCTCCGACGACTATGAACCAGAGGCAAGTGGCAACCAAAATAAATATAAATAAATACAAAGACTATGTTTAGACTAAATGGTGCTGGTAGCGATGGCGAGACCGGAAATTATGAGCACAAATGTGCGGGAAAGTGTGATTAATGAGTTGTTGGGCGAGTTGCTGGTGTGCCACGCCCAGGAGCTGAGTGACATGACACCAACTACAAATTTATAAATGATGGTAACAGTCGAAAGCGCCCAGCAGACAAAATGTAGCTGCTCTATGATGAATTATGGTTTAATTGAAATAAATTGTGTGTGTGCGTGGGTGTTGTTGTCTCTCTCTCTCTCTCTCTCTCTCTCTCCCTCTCTCTATGTATTGCATATGCCAGCCAAAAGGGCGTGGCTATGGTAAATTAATTTCGGCACCCAAAGCAACTCAGCTCCACGTCGAGTGGTGGCCGTAACTGAACTCAAATTAATTACGCATACGCGACGTGAGCCCGAAAGTTATCTATTCTCTTCTCTTTTTCGTCCCCCTTTTTTTTCCCCCGGTTAGGTGGAGGGCACATTGTCCGTGCAGCCGCAGGCTAATCCCGTGCGCGGATTCGAGGAATATTTTCTCAACCTGACCGTGGAAAATAACCAGCGCAATCCCTGGTTCGTCGGTACGCAGAAAAAAAAACCCTTTTTCTTTTTTGTTGTCCACGCTGCCTTTGTGGCAGAGTAGCCAGAGGAGATTTGCTTTAAATTAATCGAGCCGTCATTGCAGAGTTCTGGGAGGACCACTTTCAGTGCCGCTATCCGGGCAGCACCAGCACACCCTACAACAACTACACGCGCACCTGCACCACCAAGGAGCGCCTCTCCCGACAGAACACTGACTTTGAGGATCAATTGCAGTTCGTTAGCGATGCGGTAATGGCATTTGCCTATGCTTTGAGGTAAGCAATATGCACACAATGCAAACACACACACATCGCCTGCCACTGACAGCTCAATCTGAATCTGCTCAATCCAAACACACACAGGGATATGCATCGTGACTTGTGCGGCGGTCGTCCCTCGCTCTGCGATGCCATGAAGCCAACGAAGGGCGCCGATTTGCTCAAATATTTGCGTAAAGTCCAATTCAAGGGTAAGTTAACTAATCGGAAAGTCGAGCGTGTGCGCAAATAGATGATTACAGGGAGAGTGTGGCTGAACTGATAAATAAAACTATGTCAATTTGGATATCAAGCATATATTTATTAAAGTCTAAGAGGCAGATGAATGGGCAGTTGATAGAGAAGAGAAATCATATTGAATATTTAATCATTTTAAATTAATAAATTGTTAAAGATGAATCTAAAATCATATAAGGCTCCTTGGGTACATTCAGTGCATCATATACTGATTGTCCCAAAGAATTTAGTTTAAAATACAATATTTTAAATAATATTATTAACAAAGTTCAGGTTTAGGTAATAGGATAGAAACATATTGAATATGAAATCATCTTGAGTAAGCCAAATGTGAATGAAAGTATTTTCGTAGCCTGTCTATATATATATATATATATATATATATATATAGGCAGCCTATGAAATATATATATATATAGGCAGCCTATGAAATATATATATATATCAAAATGCTTAAATTCTTTCTATAATAAATAATAATATATATACCTGTGTTCATAAAAATACATAAATAAATAAAATAGCAAACAAAACAATTTCAAATAGCTAAATCAACAATCATATCAGTTCTACACAATCATGAGTTTGTTCTGAAAAACATCCTCTTGTGGAAAACTTAAGAATGCTGTATAGAAATGTAAACATCTTACGTCCGTTGAATATGAAAAACCTCAGATGGGTCCGTCTAATATAGACAGCCCTGTATAATTGTGATACAATACCTGAACAATCTGAACTAGAGCCCCATCAAGTGATCGACTACGCCAGGTTAATATTATCGAATCTCTATGGGTACGCAAAAACTCGACTTCCGGTCAAATTCAGCATATTGTTTGTTATTTTTCTGAATATATATATTTTTATATAAATTTTATACTACCTATCTGAACTACTAAATACTCACTACATTTGAAATCATAATATTTTTATTAGGATCTTTACTCTCAATTTCCACGCAAATCCCACCAGATCTCTGATATATTCCCTTATACTTAACTCATAGTTCCAAGTTCCATTCACATATGCTTTAACAGATGTCTATATTTATTTAAAACTGACTATTTAAAACAGACTATTTATAACTGACTCTAAGAAAGTTTTGGCACCATGCCCATTCAAATTGAGTTGCAGCTTGCTGTGGACAGCAGCATTATTTAAGCTGGTTAAATATTTAAAGAAAGTTTTATTGGATAATTTAGATAACGGCTGCTGCCTCTAGTTTGGTGTGTTTTGAGTGTGTTTGAGTGTGTTTGACTGTGTGAATGCGTGTCGTTGTCGCAAGTGTTGCGCAAATAATTTAAGTGGTTATATCGCAGGCTGCTCGCCTTGCATCACAGTCATAGTCTTAGTCTTGGTCTTGGTCTTGGTTGCCCACACTGAGCATTGGTCGTGCTTTCGAGTGGAAAATTGACTTGCTTGTCATCGTCATTGAACTCAATTTGAAATTCAATAAATTATACAAGAAAGCCGAGACCAGGCCATGCCCAGCCAGTCAGTCGGCAGTCGAGTGACGCAAAACGCGCAAATTGTCAATTTTCTGATAAGGAGCAGCCTTGGGTGTCTCTGTTGCTCCTGCTGACTCTGGTTCTGGTTCTGGTTCTGGTTCTGGTTCTCGAGCTGGTGCTCAGGGCGTCAAGCCGTAAACACATTTAACCCCAAGCATTTATTGTCTCTCTGTGTGTGTGTATGTCTGCAGGCCTCAGCGGCGATGATTTTCGTTTCGACGGCAACGGCGACGGCCCAGCTCGCTATAACATCATCCATTTCAAGCAGTCGGTGGCGGGTCAGTACCGCTGGGTCAAGGTTGGCGAGTACTACGAGGGCGAGCTGCGCCTGAACATGTCCGGTAAGTACTACAAACCACTCAACAGGTGTAAAGCACACTCACACAAACCCGCTCACCCATACATATTCATTCTTTTGTTTGGCTGTTTGCAGAGGTAAAATTCAAGCTGTTGCATCCGAAACCACCGGAATCCGTTTGCAGTCTGCCCTGCGAGCGTGGCCAGGCCAAGAGATATGTCGAGGGCGAGAGCTGCTGCTGGCACTGCTTCAATTGCACGACCTATCAAGTAAGTGAAACTTCCGCTTCCATTTGGCCCGCACAACTATTGTACAAATAGCAGTCGTACTCGACAGCAATGCAATGCTCAATGCTTCAATGGCATTCAGCTGGTCGCCTGGTTCAAGCTTAAGTGGAAACTGGGAACTTGCCGCCGCAAAGTGGCGCAAAATTCGTAATTTATTTTGCAAGGCTTTTGTCCTGATTGAAATGTAATGTAGTGAATTATTGTGAGAACTAGAGAATGAAAGCGCTGTCGTGCTCAATGTCCGCCAACTATAAAGGGAACACGCCTTCAGCCTGACTGAGCAGCATGAGCATAAAATTCAATTGCAAAATGAGCTGCATTCGCTTAAGGCGAACTAAAGTGTGTTTTATGGCAGCGCACGGAAACACTTTACTTGAAGCACTTCAAATACTCTCATTTACTCATAATTAAAAGAAAAGTTATGAACACCCATTAGACCAACGAAGATGAGATTAACTCTTGCTCAAGTGGTTTTTATGCTACTCTCACTAGTCATATTTAAGCTTGAGTCGAGTATTTTGATAAGTATTAAAAATGTCGAGCTTGTGTATACCCTGTAATTATAATTTATTATTAATTATTATGCAATAATACATAAATGAAGCTGCAGAAAAATTAATAAGAAATTCGCAATTAATAAATGTATAATAAACATTAATTTTATTATTACTTTATAATTACTTTGGATTTTTCTGAAAAAGAATTAAAAATGCGCAAATAAAGATATAATATTTATTTATTATTTATTTAGTTATTTTTCTTAAAGTATGCATTAATAAGTTAATCTATTTGTCTAACTTTTAATATTACAAAATATTTTTACTATATTTTTTATTTAAAATGTGAATAAAATATATAAACAAAATAAGTTATATATATATATATATATATATATATATATATATATATATATATATATATATATATATTATTTTTTTTTTTTTTTTTTTTTTTTTAATTCTTGAAGTAAAATTTACACGAAACTCGCTATTAAAAGAACATATATGTAATTCGTATTTATTTTTCTTGAAGCTCTTATATTTCACATTGGTATGCACTGATATTTATGCAGATGACCTCATCAGAAAACTGATAAAAAAATTTTAAAATAAATATTATTTGATAATAATTAAATATTATAATGTACTTAATGCTATTATTACCAAAATAATCTAAAAAAATATATATTTCATATATTTTTATATGTTTTATTATCTTTTTATATTAAATATGTATGACTATAAGTCAAATTAAAAATAAAATTTCGGGAAAAAATTTGTTTTTTGCGTTTATTTATGTTATCTAACATTTTTTTAAATTTTGTTGTTTTGCATCGATTAATAATAAATAATAAGATACAAATATATATAAAATTATATTTTATTTTAAAGTAATTTGTATTTACGTCAAATATATATGCATATATAGTAATTTTTATTTACTTTGAATTTATATTAATTGTATTATATATATAAATTTATTTTTATTTTAATGGATATAATTTATTGTTTGTTTTAATATTATAAAATTAAGTTCGATCAGTTTTTAAAATCCTGTCGCTATTTATTGCAGATAATATCTAGCTATTGGTAGGTTTGAAGAAGTTAACTTATTTCAAGCAAGCATAATCGAACCTAACTAATTTTGTAATCATATATGATTATAATTTTGGCTAGCTCTGCCCATCTTCCTCTTTCTCTCATTCTCTAGGATATCTCTTCGTCTTCCAGCAATGAAGCAATTTTACATTGATTCACTTACGTTAAATGCAATTTAAGCACTTAAGCTACTTATTACAATTGTTCATTACTTTTGTACTTTTGGCTCCATTTAAGTCTCTTAAAGTTTCCCAATTGAAGCAATTTCAGACCTCGCTCTTTAATTATGTATTTAATTTGTGTTTCACTTCTTGCAGATTCGCCATCCCGATGACGAAACGCAGTGTGTGCTCTGCAAGATGGGCACGCTACCCGATACGCACAAGGAATACTGTCGCCCTATACCCGAGGTCTATTTGCGACCCGAGTCCGCTTGGGCCATTGGCGCCATGGCCTTCAGTGCGACTGGCATATTGATAACGCTCTTTGTCGTGGGCGTGTTTGTCAGGTGAGTCGGAGAAGAGATATGTTTGTATATACTATGTATATATATATATGCAGCTGTAGCTGTTGCTCGTGGTCTCTTTGTGTATGGCAATTAAAAAGTTTTATGTCTTCAATTCGGTTGCAACAGCAGAAGTCATTTTAATTGGCAGTGGCATATATATATGAATAAATAAATATATATACATATACATATATATATATATATATAACTATTATAACTTTGTTTTTCTCTCTGCATCTTCATCTCACCCCATCCCTCGACTTGCCTCAGGCACAACGACACGCCCATTGTGCGCGCTTCGGGTCGTGAGCTGAGCTACATTCTTCTGGCTGGCATATTTATGTGCTACGGCGTAACCTTTGCCCTCGTCCTCAAGCCAACAAACATTGTCTGCGCCATTCAAAGGTAAGTGTGACTGTGTGTGTGTGTGTGTGAATGTATGTGCTTAGTCTGTTTTACAATGCTGTTTGCAGGTTTGCTGTGGGCTTCTGCTTCACGGTCGTCTATGCCGCATTGCTGACCAAAACGAATCGCATAGCTCGCATCTTCAAGGCTGGCAAACAGTCGGCCAAACGGCCCTCGTTCATTAGCCCCAAATCGCAGCTGGTGATTTGCACGTGTTTCATCAGCGTACAGGTAAGTGCAGGAGAGCAGGACAGCAGGACAGCAGGAGAGCGGGTGACGCATATTTGCTCAGCTGAACATCATCAGGCATTGCTGGCTGCTCTAACTCGACTCCTTTGTGACTCCTTTGCCACTGCAGATACTCATTAATGGCGTTTGGATGGTAATTGCCCCATCTCACGCCATACATCATTATCCGGTGCGCGAGGATAATCTGCTGGTATGCGACTCGTACATAGACGCCTCCTATATGATTGCGTTCTCCTATCCCATCGTCCTGATTGTGGTCTGCACTGTGTATGCGGTGCTCACCCGCAAGATACCCGAGGCATTCAATGAATCAAAGCATATCGGTGAGTAATAATACTTATTTTTAATGTAAACCTGCCTGTAAAAGAGACTTACATATATAAAATTTATATATACTTATATATACTTAAATTTAGTAGAGTCTTAAAGATGATATTAAATATTTTTTTAAATTTTCGGTCTTTATTGTCTGTCTGGTATTTATTATTAATGGAATCTGTGGCAGATATTGCTACAAGCTGCTATTAAATTATAATAGTCTATGCTCTTAATGCCTATTCAATCTGCTAATTCGTTCCAGGCTTCACCATGTACACCACCTGCGTCATTTGGCTGGCCTTTGTGCCGCTTTACTTTGGCACCGCCAACCACGTGCCGCTCCGCATAACGAGCATGTCAGTGACCATTAGCCTGTCTGCCAGCGTGACGATTGCGTGTCTGTTCTCGCCCAAGGTAAGAGTTGAGGGGGCGTGGGGGCGTGGGGGCGTTCCAACATGGGGCTGACTATTAAGAATTTATGCGATGTCTGCGACGTCTGCAAATGCGCGAATTGATTACGAATCTCGAACATCGTTAATTGCCTTTGTTTCCTCATTAATTATTGAGGCGATATCAAGCAGGCTTCCAACTACACTGCTCTTTAAGTTTCTTAATCAAACTGAACGAAATTAAATATATGTATATTCATTAGCCGAGTGCTTTATTGAATGAATTTGAGAGTTTGAATGCTTGAATGAAATTGACTTGATTTTAGTCTGATTAAATTTTTGAATATTCAGATATATGAAATTGAGACTTATTTAATGACAATTGATTTACAATTTAATATTAATTTAAAGAATTTAATCGGACTTTAGTTGAAAAATCCTTTATTTCTTATATCTAAATATAAATATGAAATATATTTTTGTTTGCCAAGTGCCTTACAACGAGCTTGCGAATTCTCATATTTAAATAAAAGTGACTTGCTTTTAGTCTGAATAAATTTATGAATATTTGCATACAAATTGAAATTGAAATTAGTGAATCTGACTTGACCCTGTTCCTAAATTTTATATTGATTTAGAAACAATTTTAAATAACATTTCATTATAGGTTTTTAGCAATTCACCAATTTTTTATATCTATACGAATTTGAAAATGAATATATAGAAATAAAAAATTGGAATATTATTACCATCTGATTTAAATTTTTTTGCTGAATTTCATATTTATTTCAATTCATATTTCAATTAGTAATGCTCCAAATTCTTAAATCTTAATATTTTTAAAATTATTTAGACTAAGAACAATTTCATTTTACTTAAAATTAAAATCGACTTTATCTTAGTCTGCATAAATTTTCGAATATATAGATATAAGAATTAAGTAATTATTAATTTAAATCTGATTTTAAATTCCCAAATTTTACATCGATTTTAAAACAATTTTAAATTGGTTATAATCAAAAAATCCTTTAATTCTTATATCTAAATAATAATAAATTTATTTTGACTATTAAACTTTAAAAAATTATTTGAAAATGCTCCTAAATTTTATTTTGATTTGGAAACAATTTCAAATCATATTTCATAATAGATTTTTAAACGAAATCTGATTTGAAATTGTTCCCAAATTTTATATTGATATAGAAAAAAGGTAAAATCCTATTTCATTTCAAAACTCTTCCATTTCAAATTGAATTCTCATGCTTAAATAAAAATGACTTGTTCTTCGTCTGAACTGAGTTCAAAGTCAAGCCTAAAAACTTTTCATTATGTGAATACTTTTAAGTTAAACACTTTATTCGCTGTTTGAGCTTCTTTAAGACTTGCAGTCAGCGGTCCCTTGTTGCATTATTGAAGCGTACAATCGGGACCGACATTAAGGAGCTTGAAATGTCAACAAGCAAAAGTGCAAGCAATGAACTCTGATCCTTCCCTTGGTGCATGGCCATAACGTTTTTAATAATGCTTCATTATTAGCCATTAGGTTGAGGCAAACTGCAAGTCAAGCTTAATATCTTAAGCAATTTATGGCAGGGATTAGGTGGGGGCCTTAGGGGGTGGAGTGGGTTCTGTGGGGGCCCCATTCATTGGCTTGACTTGGCTGCAGTGTGCGCATAAAAGTTCACAAACAACTTACTTTGGACAGCTTCCGAATTTACAACTTACACTTGGCCCAGCGGCGCAGTTCGTTAAAATTGTAACATTAAATTGACATCTTAAAGTTTCCCATTAAATGCAAAGTGAACCTCAAACTTTTGGGAAGCATCTCCCTTTTTTCTTTTTGTTTTTCATGTTTTTTTCTTTTTTTTTTCATCTTTTTTTTGGTTGGTGACCTTATGCAATAAATTTGGTTTTAGTGCTCTTTATAAACAATTTGTATAGAAGCTAGTAAATAACATGGAAAGGTTGCCCAGTCGAGAGTGCTTCGAGTGGCATATGCACAAGAGAGTCGGCAGCTCTTAAGTTTCAGCTGCTACATATGGCTTAGCTTGAGCTAAAGCTAGTTCTGCAGATACTACTCATATTTATTTGGATATTTTAAAGTCTGTTCCCAAGGAAATAATAGTGGTAGTTGTTGCTTTTGATGTCTTCAGCCTCTAGCAAAGTTAAGTCTTAAGCATTTTGGCAGAGAGCACAAAAAATAGACAACGTTAAGCCCCACTTTAAATTATTTACTTAAAAGATGCGTTCTTTTAACAGGCTGTGCTGTCCCAACTTCTTTAGTTTGCAAGAAACTTACCAGCTAGTTATCACAAAATGTTTTGAAGAATATAATGACAAAAAACTAAGCTGCTTTTATTAGCTAGCAAAACGGCAAAGAAAAAAGTAGAAAAACTAAAAAAAAACTTGCAAAGAAATTAATATATTTTTGGTTTGATTTTTTTTATATTTATTTTAAATGTAAAGAAAAATGTCAAAAAATTCATAAATAAATTTATTATCATTTTTTATTTGGTTAACTTGAAACAATAATACGTATAGCATACTACTTAATAGGATTCGTAGAAAAAATAACAAAAAAAATAACAAAGTAGATATATTTAATTTATTTTGCATTTATTTTAATATAAATCTTTTATATATGATATTACAATGAATTGATAAATAGATAGGAAACAAAAAAATTCAAAATTCACAAACAAAACTAAATATTCATATTAGTCTCTTTTTCATTTATATAATTTTATTAAATATCATATAGACATATGTATATGAATATATATGTATATATTTTTATATATATTTATATATATACATATACAAAAAAAAATTATCAAAAATAAACAAAATATTTTCATTATTATTTGGCTATTGTTTTTACTTCATTAAGCCATATCGCCTCGACTGGGTGTTTTCTCCCCTTGAATGTCTGACTGGAGACTCCAGCCTCCTTAGGTAGTCTTAACTTGAATATTACAATGCATTGATATATATGTAGATATTTTCATACAAAAATAAATAAAAATGCAAAAAAAAAAAAAAAAAAAGATAGGAAAGGAGAAAAACACTTTTTTTTTTTAAATTAGAAGTTATAATTATTTATTTTATATGAATATTTTGGTGAATATTTGTTCTTTGAAATGTTTTATATTTATATATTTTACTTTGAATAAATATATATTTTATTTTATATATTTGTGATTTTTTTTTATATAAATTATGTTTTGTATTTATGTATTTTATTTAGAAATAATATTGATTTTATTTTATATGAACCCTATTTTGTATTTTAATAGAGAAATTTGGATACTTTTTGTTTTTCTGTTGAAGTTTAGTCTTAGGCATTTCTTTGGCTAAAAGCACAAATAAATAGACTACTTTAAATCTTACAAGCATGTGGATTATTTACATAAAAGAAACGTCCTTTTACCAGGCTGAGCAGTAACAGCTCCTTTGGCCTGCTCGAAACAACCCCGCTAGTTATCACAAAATGTTTTGGTCGTACAATGGCTATAAATACTAAGCGCAGTTGCTCTTATTAGCCAACAAAATGGCAACTCGGCCTGGCTAGAGCCGCAGTGCTATCAGATGTCGCATAATGCACACTTTGCTCCAGACATACACTTAGACCCACACACATACACACTGACACTCACACACACACCAACTCACACGCAGGTGACTGCCATAAACACCTCAAGCCATAAAAATGCAATTTAGTATTTGCTGTTTCGCCAACTACTACAAAAGGCGGACGACGGCAACAGCAAATAGTCGAGCACAAAGCAACTGGGATCACTGAACTAAGGAAACAAACTAGTTCCGAACCCAAGTATAACTGGTTGCTCCCAAAGGGGCGTGGCCGGGGCTAGTAAGCAACTTCCGAGCACCGTTTGGCAGCATAGCAGCCGTAGTGGCTGGCTTATATGTATTTCTTTGCACAGGTGCCGTGTCCGGCTGGTCGTCTTCCTGTGCCGAGTTCCGTTGTTTGTTTGCAGAGGTAAAAAGAAAAAACCCAAGCAACAACAGCAACAATAATAAACGGCGGCAAATGGCAGGCAAACAATGTCACGCCAAGGCGGAAATGGCAGCGCGTTACGTAACGCAAGAGCTTAACGTTACGTCGCGTCGTTACGGGGATAGCCAGCGAGCGCGCGCTGACAATTTAATGGTCGGGAATTGTTGAACGTCGCCTCAGCGTGTCAGTGGCCTTTGTTAATAATTACCGCAACCGCTGCTGCACGACATATTACTAATGGCATTGGGCGTATCGCCGCTGATACCCAAAATAGAGACAATACAATACGGGGCGTATGATTAATGAATGGCCCAGCTAGGTATGTGGGCTGGTTCTAATGCTCATTCACGAAAATGAATTGAGAATTTCGGCTTTGGGCAGTGTCCATCAAGCTGTCCAATCCTCTGTCCGTCTAACCACCCGTCCTTGTTTCGACACTATTCAAAATAGAGACTTTGAATTTGGAATATATACTATATTTCCAGAGAAGAAATTATGAAAATGCTTGTTATTACAGTTTTTATTATTACAGATTGATGTTAAAGAGCTTAGATTTTATTACATACATAGTTTTTTTATTATTATTATATTAGTTATGTATATGTATAATTTGTATATCTTGTATATTTCACTATTTTAATTATTTTATTTTTTCACTTCACCACTTATTTCTTTGAGATCTAAAATTCACTTTAACTTTTGCTTGATACTATTTACATGTAATGTTAGATCGACAATCAACCATTTATAATTGAGGTGTCGATATCCAACATACATATTATATATACCTAATTCCATTCCTCTGTCTGTACATCTGTTCGTTCGCCTCTCCGTTCCTTATTTCGTTCCTTATATTGAAAATAGAGACTTAAAAATTGGAATATATATACTCGTACCGTTGACTGATAAGGTGTCAATATTTTCCTGATGTGTCTTCCTGGGGACGTAGCGAATCAGGAAACGCTATTTGCATAATAAATGTTATGGAAATAGTATATTTATATATAAAAGATTAAATGTTGGATAATTAAGTTACTGGTGACCTTCTCTATCTGTTGCCCAAACACAATTTTTACATCACATAGGCGGGAGTGGCAATCCTAAAAAAAAATTCCCTGCTATTTCCACAACTTGGGCAGCTGTTGCACTAAAAACTGGTCAAAAATGATATATCCATTAGGGAAGGGAAATCATAGCTAACCATATAGTGTTTTATAGAAATTCTTTAATATTTTGGACACTATTGTTGCTAGTGGCTTTAAGTTTGACTCGGGTTGATAGCCCATGAAAAAAAGATATGGCGGATATATCAATTTTCATGAGGGGCGTGGAAAATTAAAAAAAAACAAAAAAAAAACAATATATTCTATAGCTCCAAATTACTATTGATTTGCCGAAAATGATATACACTATGTATGTATATACACTAATTGGGGTCGTAGTTAATTGGAGCAGCGTTCTTATCGTGAATGAGTATTCTACAATCAGTAGGCCCCGACTGCAAAGTTTTTACTCGTATTGACTGAGAACCTATGCTTACAATCGTAGTTGGCTTCGCTCAGTCACTCGCTCCCTACATGTACTTGTACACTTTCTACACCTCACATTTTTCATTTTACGTTAAACATCTTCATACATAACACACACTCGTACCGCTTCATAAATGCAAATGTGAAATCACATACAACACAAATTTTAAAAATCTAAAAAAATAAAAAAAAAAAATCGGTTTAAAACTAGTGCTAGCTCGCGCGCTCTAGCTGACGCTTTATTTCGCGATCTATGGAGCATTTCATCTGGCGCTATTCTTAGCTTACGTTCAATTTCGCGCTCTATTGCGCGATATGTAGGGTGTTCTTCGCCTCTCCTCATGTCGCCTCCACTGTGAAATCAACTGCGCGCTGTAGCTCACGATCTATGGCGCGATCTCCTCTTATCCTTCCATCTCGCGCTTTATTTCGCGATCTACAGCGCAATGTATTTCGCAATGCCTCTCTACCCCGCAATATCCCTATCCCGGACTATCTGACACTATCGCCATCTCTCGCTCTTCCATAAAGCTCTACATAATACTCATTCGACCGGAGCGCAATGTGCGCCAGAGCATGATGCCGCCTCGTTATGGGAACATGCATCGCACGGCCGGCACTGGCCCATCCTCGATGATGGCCGCAGCAGTTGTGACGGCTGCCACCTGTGCACAGGAGGAGAAGATACAGAAACATATCACGCCCACTGAGACAGGTAAGTGCCCTAGGCAGAGCCAGCAAGCCCAACCAAACATCTGTTTGCCCAATCTCTTGCAGAGCACTCAATCAAAGCCAAGAAATTGTGTGAAATGGCCACACAGACCATTGCATTGTCGAGCATATTTGCGTCTTTGGACTGCAATGCCTACAACCAGATACCGTATGCAGATCAATATGTGCCAACTAATGCCACAGCGGACACGCCCACGGCCAATGGCAATGGCAACAGCAATGGCAATGGCAATAGCAATGGCAATAGCAATGGCAATGGCATAGATGCAAACGACGAGCAAGTTGTGGCCAACAACAACAAAATCAATCAACAACAACATGGTCAGCCGAATGTAATTGTAGTCAGCAAACCACTGGCCAGCAGTCCAGTGGCGACAGCAATTGCAACGGCCACAGCAACGGCGATAACAACAACTGCAGCAGCCACAGCAGCAGCAGCAGAAATACCAGCAATACCAGCAGCAGCAACAATGACAGCAACAGCAACAGCAACTGTTGCTGTCGGCGCAACGGATGCCACAGCCACAGTGGATTCTGTGTCGAATGGCAGCAGACGGGCGCCAGTGCTGCAGACCAATTTATAGCTAAACGCACAGCAATTGCAACAGCAGCTGCTGAAGGAGCAGCAGCGCCAGCAGCAGCAGCAGCAGCAACTGCAGCAACACCAATCAGATCAACCGCAACTGGCCACCAGTGAAAGCAGCGATGTTGCAAGCATCGGCAGCGGAAGCGGAAGCGCCGCAACGATCGGCAACGGAAGCAGCAAAAAACGCGCTGCGATACCAGTTTGAATACATGAAATGAAACCAGAATGATTGAATGAGTTGAATACATCAAATGAACCTAGAAGAATTAAGATCAAGTTAAATACATAAAATGGAACCAGAAGAATTAAGATCAAGTTGAATACATAAAATGAAACAGAAGAAATAAGATCGAGTTGAATACATAAAATGAAACAGAAGAATTAAGATCGAGTTGAATACATCAAGAATTAAGGTCGAGTTGAATACATCAAATGAAACCACAAGAATAAAGAAGGTATACAAATATATATATATATAGATGCTAAAAGTACGCATAATGTGCTCTCAAGACAGGGAACTTATGTTTGCGTTACTCTGTTTATTTGTTCAAATTTTCGTTATTTCATGTGATATCTTAATTTGTTTGGCATTAAATAAAAAAAGCATCATTTGCTATAAATGCATTTGGAAGCTATAAAATGTATATTCGATATATGTATTCATTTTTAAATTATGTAGTTATTTATTTTACTTTTTTCATAGTAATATATCAAAATAAACATAGCTCCAAATAGAATGAATGATAATTATAATTAAGATAACCAAACCAAATTTTTTTACGTTTATTGTATATACAAAAAATTGCTTTTAAAGCATATTTTGAGCCAAAGATACAAATATATTCATATTTTATTTCTTTTTTTTTAAATACTAAATTTAATGGTTATTTTATTTTTTATTTGTTTTTTTTATAAATGTGCTTTGCAGACAAGTATTAACTTGAGTCGCATTTCCAAAGCATGGTATTGAATTCTAAATCACAGATAAAGCTTTGTGAATCTATATATTAAAATAAAAATAATATATTTTCTTTGTAATTTTTTTTCTTTATCTGTGAGTCCGTTTTTCACACCCGAACTCTATTTTTACTCGATCAATTATATTGTTAATATCGAAATAAAAAATTAGGTTTAAATTAATATTTAGTTTTTATATATATATTATTTTATATTATTTTATATTATATTTTTATTTTGAAATTATATTCAGGTGTTCATGAGTAATATTTTAATCATATTTTAATTAATATATATCAATATATATTTTAATTTAAATATATAAATTTATAAAGAATTAAAATATAATTTGAATATTGGATTATATTAATTAAAATATATATATTGATTATAAGCAAAATAAAAATAGAGAAACTATATATTCATTTATACATAATTTTATATTTTAGTAGTAACCATATAAATATAATTTATATAAATCATATAAATTAAATAAATTATATTAGTTAATAAATATATAATTTATTTATAAATGAGATAAATTATGTTAAAATAAATATTAGTAAATAAAATTAATTTGTATTAGTTGATAAAAAAAAATTCCTTTATTTTTATAAATTTTAAATTAAATACTTGCAATTTGAATGAATTTAAATGGGATTTAATGATTTTGTAATTTAAGTAAGCCATTTTCCAATACCTCGAAATTTGTATAAGATTCTGCTTTTGATATTTTTTTATCATCTAATCATCAACTAGTTTGATTCAAAACTATAAATATTTTCCAAAAATAATATTTTCATTATTATTTGATTATAGTAAGAATATGTTAAAATAATACGTATTATTCGAAGTAAACCTCCCTGCCTTCTCACTATCGCCACTTGAAGCAAATATTGTAAAAAATCTGTAGCCCATAAAAAAAGAACAGAAATTAAAATTAAAATTAATTTGCAACAAACTTTTACAATAAGCCCAACGAAATGGTCAAAATAATTGTCAGCCACATTTAATTGTATAATTGCGAAACGTTTTAAATGTTTTATCTTTAAGCTTAACTAACTAGTTAATACATATATTTATATATATGTATATAAAGAGAGATGGTGTGTGGTTTAGCTGCAATCGCAGCAGAGTTTACCAAAAACAAAAATTGTGATATAATTTCAAAAATGTGTGTGTTTTCTAAGCCCCAAAAGCAAAACTAATCCCATACTGCTAACGTTTAGGCTAAGCTGTGGACCCAAGAGGAAGCATTTGTTCTGCTGTGATTATGTTGCGATGGGGTTGCATGCAACACATATTGCAACCCCCTTGCAACGTAGCAGCAATGATGGCATAACAATTGCATTTACTGTGCTGTTTCGAGCCCAGCAACATGGTAAATTTAATTGTTATTTGGATGAAAAGGCGTCAAGGGTCAGCAATTAATTATAAGTGAGTTGTATATATGTAAACGTAAATTATTATATATACAAAAAACAAAATATATATATATAGCATTACGTTGTTCTTTGTGTATTCGTGCAGCTCTACAAAGTTGGCTACATAAAAAAATAAATAAAATAAAAATAAATTATTTAATGTAAGGTCGTATTTAATGAGGTGATAAGAACAAAACACGCAACTAAAATTAGTAAACAAATTCATATAAATATTATATATATATATATAAATATAAAACAAGTCTAGCCAAATTCAAAGAGTTTAATTGTTAGCAAATTGCATGTGTATTAACTATTCTGTGTGTATTAAATGTAAATAAGTTACCAATTAAATACGAATAATAATAAAACAAAACGCATATGAAAATACAAGCCATATTTATACCTACTTAATTGAATGTCTCTGAAAATTCAAGTATATATTAAAGTATATAGTATACACAGATAAATGTTGTTGGGTGGCATATATATTTACGAGAACTTACAAAAGCATTGAACAAAGAACTATCAATAAAATACTAACTAATTCAAGCAACTAATGTTTATTCTGTACTCAAGACCAGAGCCTCGCCGGGCAGCAAGTTGAGCTCGTGGGTGGTCAGGCTGGCACTATGGAGAGCGAGAGAAATGTAAGAAGTGAGTATGTGATGTAGGTATGTGAAGTATATGATGTGGACATAGGCTTACCCTTCGAGCTTAGTTGATGCCAAGCTACGTATAAGCAGCTCTAGGCTAGCTGGCAAATTCTTGTCAAACTCCTGCAAATTGACTGTGGCTTCGGTCGAACCAAAGTTGGAGATGTAAACAATGCTGGCAGAACCAGCAAGGGATCTGAAAATGAAAGAAAAACATAATAATTAATAATAATATAAATAAATCAAATATAATAGAGCAGAGAAGAGCGACCACTAATTGACATTAAAGAGAGATCTAAAAGAGATGATCTAAAAAATATAATAATTAATTGACTTAAAGAGTAGACGAAATCAAGGCTCGATCCTCAGAGAGATCTTTTGAAATAATAAAATCTTCAAAATATAATAGAGCAGAAGAGGGCAAGCAATGATCGACATTAAAGAGAGATCTAAAAGAGCTGATCTAAAAAATATTATAATTAGATGACTTTAAGATTAACTAGAGTAGAAGAAGAAGAAGAAGTTCGATCATTAAAGAGATCAATTGAAATAATAAAATCTTCAAAATATAATTGAGCAGAAGAGGGCAAGCACTGATCGGCATTAAAGAGAGATCTAAAAGAGCTGATCTAAAAAAGATACTAACTAATTAAGATCAGGAAAAACTTGAGTAAAAGAAATCAAGGCTCGATTATTAAAGAGATCTGTTGAAATACTAGAATAAAATAAATTTAAAATACAATAGAGTTAAAGAGAGTAAGCAATGATTGACCTTAAAGACAGAACTGATATAGCTGATCTACAAAAATTAATAATTAATCAACTTCAAAATTAAATAAAGATTAATAGAGCAGATATCATGACTCGATCAGTGAAGAGAGATCTAAAAACCCACCTCTTCAGCACGAAAATATCCTCAGTAAGCGCTTGATATTTAGTAGAACCATTTTGCAGAGTTTTCAGTGATTTGCGCAGCTGGGTTAGAGACTTGTAGATATGCAAATGAGAACGTTCCGCCGCGGACTCTGTGGCCACATTGATCGTCTCATAGTCGGCAGCCAGGGGCAGCCAAGTCTTGGGGCCCGTTGAGAAGCCTGCGTTGGTGCCGCTTGTCCATTGGAATGGAGTGCGAGCGGGATCTCTGGTATATTTCTCATATATATCAGCATTCGAATTGCAGCCCCAGGGATCCACAGTGTCCTCCCAGCTAATCCAGCCGTCTGTCATGCCCAGCTCCTCGCCCTGGTAGGTGACACTGGCGCCAGGCAGAATCATGATCAACATATTCATGGCATCGATGTGCTCCTGTCCATAGCGACTGGCAGCCCTGCGCTTGTCATGATTGCCCAACTGAAGAGAAGCAATAATTAGTCATCAAATTAATTCCTCAGTAGAGTTCAAGCCACTTACCACCCAGTTGGCTGTGCGTCCCGCGGGCATATTGTTCAACCACAGATCAATGGCCTTCTGCACATTGGCTCCACTCAAGGGGCTCTCTTCCATCACAGTTATCAGGTTGAAGTTGAAGGGCAAGTGAGCGCCATTCACTGACCGATTGCCATAGAACTGCATTGTGAACCAGGCCGGGGAGTATGTCTCAATGAGCAGCACACCCGAGCTGCCGCCATGAATGCGCTGATAGTCATCGAGCACCTGGCGCCACTGATACACCATATCAATAGTCTCCGGCTGGTTCTCAATGTACGTCGTCGTCAAGTAGTCTCGATCATCCGCGTCCTCTGTGGCCCCAGTCAACACCTCGTCCGGAAACTGACCCTGGGCATCCGGCAGCACCTCAAAGAGTGGCGGCAGCGCATCGCACCTGAAGCCAGCGACGCCCTCATTCAGCCAATAGCGCAGCACGCGCTTCATCTGCTCCACCACATCCGGATTGCGATAGTTCAGATCCGGCTGCTGCACGGCAAACTGATGCAGATAGTATTGCTGGCGCTCCTCGTTCCACTCCCAGGCTGTGCCCCGGAAGTACTGCAGCCAGTTCGTTGGTGGCTCCCGCTTGCCAGTCTCTGCATTAATTTTCCCATCGTGCCACACGTAGTAGTCCTCGTAGCCCTTTTCCCGCTTCACGGACTTCTTGAACCAGTCGCTCTCATTGGAAGAGTGATTGGGCACAAAGTCCAAGATAATTTTCAGGTCCAACTCATTCGCTTTCTTGATGAGTGCACGAAAATCGTCCAATGTGCCATACTCTGGCTGTATGTCGAAGAAGTCGGAGATGTCGTAGCCAAAGTCCACCATGGGAGACTTGAAGATGGGCGACAGCCAAGCAGCCGTCACGCCCAGATCCTTCAGATACTCCAACTTGCTCGTGATGCCATTCAGATCACCGATGCCATCGCCATCAGAGTCCATAAAGGAGCGCGGATAGATTTGATAGAACTGCGCCGTTTCCCACCAATCCTTGGTGCTAGCCGTTGCCGTCGTGTCCTTGCACGCCTCACAGCCCAGGGCAGCCAAGACGAGGACACTCAGCGCTGCAGTAAAAGCGTTCTTTGAAAACAAAATCATTTTGTGCAGCTGAATAGACAGCGTGACAAATTTATATAGGCTACGAGAGGGAAGTTAGGTAATTTTGATTAGTTTCGTGGAAATTTCCACCCTATTGTCGATTAGGCAAGTTCATATACGGTATTGCTGCTGGTATAATAGGTTTGTCATTCAGGTAAAACTTTAATGTCTGAAAGTGATAAATATTAAACTGTTATTTCTTTTTAACTTGAAAACTGTAAACAACAAAAATTGCAAAAATATATATATAAAAAAATATATATATAATGAATTTTTTAATTTTTTTATAAATATGTACATATTTTAAGTTTGTATACATATATTTAAAAAATATATATTTTAAATAATTTGTTAATAAATATATTTTATTTTTATGTTTTTTGATGTACATGAAATTTGTACTCGTATTTTTAATAATCTTTAATTATTTAATTTAAAAAATATATAAATTAACAAATGCAAAAAAAAAATATATTAATAATAAAACATACATTTTTTTATGTACAACATACATTTTTTAAAATACAAATTTGTATCCTTTTTAATTGACAGCTTAATTTAGGATTATTACATTAAAAATACAAATATTTGTTTATGTATATATTTTTTTTTTAAATTGCTAAACAAAAGAATTCATAGATATTTAAATACATATTATAAAAATATTTAATATATACAATTAAATAGATGTATATTTTTCTATCAAGTGTTTTGCTAACTTTCGTGGCAACATAATCCAGATATATCAAATTGAAAATGAAAAATAAATAAGCTGTAGATTTTGTCTAAATGAATTTCCCATTCAGCTAAAAATAAAAAAATACATTGGTAGAATATCTCCTATTCGCTTTTGCCTCGCATCCACTTGTCCCACTCTACAGCTACCTCCACTCAGCACTCAGCACTCAGCCCTCGGCAATGTTATTCGTTCAAGTGTTTGGCAAATGGCTCAGCTACTTGAGGTGCGTTTATCATTTAAGCCAAGTTAAGATGGTCAGCGTGAGCTTCTAGCTGGCCGTTTGTATAAAAACTAAAGCTGTAACTCGACTCTGCTAATTACAATGAAGTCTTTGCAAGTACTTATTCCAACTCTCTGCCTGTTGGCCATTGGACAGGCATGTGAGGACTCAACAACGACGGTGAACAAGTCCAAGGATTGGTGGGAAACGGCGCAGTTCTATCAAATCTATCCACGCTCCTTTATGGACTCTGATGGCGATGGCATCGGTGATCTGAATGGCATCACGAGCAAGTTGGAGTATCTGAAGGATCTGGGCGTGACGGCTGCTTGGCTGTCGCCCATCTTCAAGTCTCCCATGGTGGACTTTGGCTACGACATCTCCGACTTCTTCGACATACAGCCAGAGTATGGCACATTAGACGATTTTCGTGCACTCATCAAGAAAGCGAATGAGTTGGACCTGAAAATTATCTTGGACTTTGTGCCCAATCACTCCAGTAATGAGAGCGACTGGTTCAAGAAGTCCGTGAAGCGGGAGAAGGGCTACGAGGACTACTACGTGTGGCACGATGGGAAAATTAATGCAGAGACAGGAAAGCGGGAGCCGCCCTCCAACTGGCTGCAGGCATTCAGAGGCAGCGCCTGGGAGTGGGTCGAGGAGCGCCAGCAATACTATCTGCATCAGTTTGCCGTGCAGCAGGTGGACCTCAACTATCGCAATCCGGATGTGGTGGAGCAGATGAAGCGCGTGCTGCGCTATTGGCTGAATGAGGGCGTCGCTGGCTTCAGGTGCGATGCGGTGCCTGTGCTCTTTGAAGTGGAGGTGGACGAGAATGGCCAATATCCGGATGAGGCAGTGAGTGGCCTCACGGACGACAAGGACAATCGCAACTACCTGAAGAACGAGCTAATCGAGAACAGAGCCGAGACAATCGACATGGCCTATCAGTGGCGCACAGTGATGGACGATCACCAGCGCATTCATGGCGGAGACACCAGGGTGCTCCTTATCGAGACCTATGCTCCGCCCGCTTACACGATGCAGTTCTATGGCAATCGATCTGTGGAAGGTGCTCATCTGCCCTTCAACTTCAATCTGATTACGGTGCCAGCAAGTGACGGCGTCTCGGCGAGCTCCATCAAGAAGGCCGTGGACAATTGGCTGCTGTCCATGCCCGCCGGACGCACAGCCAATTGGGTGATTGGCAATCACGACCAGCGCCGAGCAGCGAGTCGCTATGGCGTCGCCAACACGGATGCCATGAATATGCTGGTCATGGTTATGCCTGGTGCGAGTGTCACCTACCAGGGCGAGGAGCTGGGCATGACAGACGGCTGGATTAGCTGGGAGGATACTCAAGACCCGGCTGCCTGCAATTCCAACCAAGATCTCTACGAACAGTTCACACGTGATCCTTCGCGCACTCCCTTCCACTGGACAAGCGGCACCAATGCGGGCTTCTCCACAGCTGCCAAGACATGGCTGCCCCTTGCCGAGGACTACAAGACACAAAATGTGGAGGTCGAAGCTGCAGCCACGCGCTCCCATCTCAAGATCTACAAGTCTTTGGTGGCCTTGCGTAAGAGCTCTAAGACGCTGCAAAATGGAGCTACCAAATATGCTGTACTTAATGAGAACGTTTTTGTGGTCAAGCGGTGAGTGAAAAATGGTATTAACTATATTAATTAATTTTTAAAATGGTTATAGACAATAGATTAATGGGATTAGTTATATTAACTAACTTTTAAAATGGTAAGAGGCAATAGACTATCAGTGTCTCAATAGTTTTTGATGATACTGCAGAAAGATAAATTAATTGCAGATAAATTATAATAGTTATCTTATATTTTTTTCTCTTGACTGAAAAAAAAATTTGTATATAGTTTTAGTAGGGTATGAGGCTTATAGTTTTAGAATTTTATTTGATTGCAATGTTTGCACTTATTATGAATTATGATAGTTTCAGTTTACAATCTAATTTATTTTAATATTAATAATTCTAAAACAATTATGCAGTTTATACATTTGCTAGTTATAAATTTTTATTTGATTGCAATGCTCGAAGTCATTTCTTGAGAGTGCAGATAATTTATGATATTCTTATTCTAGCAAATATCTTATTTTATATTCATCCGAAAAAATATGTTTTAAAGAGTATTAAGCAGGTAGTTTGAAGCTATTTGTTGAAGGTGCAAATGTATTATGATAGCTTCAGTCTGCAATAAATTTTTTTAAGTTTTATATTACTCTGAAGAAGTAATTTTTACAGGGTGTTAGGCAGCTAGTTCTATATTTTCAAAGGATTTTAGCATATGCAGTTATTTCTTACCTATTTTTCCTTTTTTTTTTCTTATTTATATTATCATTTTTCTTCTCACAGCTCCTTGTCTGGCTCACCCAGCATCGTTTTTGTGGCCAATTTGGGCAGCAAGGGCAGCACCGTTGATCTTGACCAGTTTGACAAGACCTTGCCAACGCACTTGACCCTGAAAATACGCAGCATTAGCTCCACTAAAGCTGAGGGGTAAGTCAATAGCCAGACTAACCATTAAACATACTTTAATTTTATTAACATTTCATTTTTGCTTCTTTTTTCAGATCTCTGTTTGAGACCCAAGGCCTCAGCCTGGCCGCTGGGGAGGCGCTGGTAATGAGCACCGATTAAGCGCAACAAAGTTTTTTCTACTTGAACTTTGATACATATATGTATATATTTTTAAGCCTAACCAAGTAAATTTTGCAATCGCACACTTGAAAAACTTTCGACAGCTTTACGTCTTTTTGGGGGGTATTCTTATGGCTCAAAGCAAATATGCCGCTACTTGAATAAATAAATAAGCAAATAAATCGACAAACAAACCACACACACACGGACTTAATAGCATTCTCACACACTCACACACACACTTTTATATATATTTATATATCTACCACATAGGCTCAAGTGCTAGAGACACTCATGTAATTTGCTGCAAAAGCGCGGGGGTCGCTATTTAAAGTGTTTACACACAAATTAAAGTCGAGCCGTCAACCGGCTCGTATTTGGCTTTATATTTTTGCTGTTGCTCTTGTTTTTTTTCTCCTTCTCTCTTTTTTTTTGCCTGTTTAAAAGGCTACATCAACCGAAAGGCAAAGTATGCGTTACACAAAGTTAATACGTCGACAAGTGGGCCCTAGATCCACAGAAATGACGACCTTACACGAAGTCCGGGCCACCTTTGAAGTTTTCATGGCATGTAACGAGGGCTGATTGAAAGCTTTGCTAAGCGGATTCCAAATGGCAGAGCAAGAATATTATAGCTGATTGAGCTGATAATGTTATATGGAAGTACGTGGAAATATATAAGTATATATGTAGAAGGTTGAAAAAGTCATTATATGAAATTGTAGCTGATTATTAGACTGCTAATGAAGCATATAAATAAGCGGGAATATATAAATATATATAGATATATAAGATTAAAGATGTTCAGCATATAAATTGGCCATTGCTATAGCGATCGTCGGTCTGTTTGACTGCTAACAGTGGAGATCAAGGCAACATATTTGAGTTGTTCCATTGGATGTGTCTATATCTGATGTTTTAATATATTATTTTCTAAATTAATATACATATATAAAAATATATAATATATAATTACTTACAAGTCAATTTTTTTTACCAGTGTAGATAAACACATTCTTTATGTATAAAGTGTGTAAAATATAAATTTTAAAATATGAAATTTGATATAAACAAATACTAAAAAAAATATATATATATTTATTATAAATAATAATTAAATAATTCATAATTTATATAATTAATAACTATTCCTTAACATATAACCTACTCATCTCATCTGTATTATTGTATTATATAAGCAGTTAGAGTCTACATAAAAAACATTTATAAACATATAAAAATATTATAAAAAAATTAAAAATTAATAATTTAAATAATTAATAATTATTCTTTTACATACACGCCTCGCATCTCATCAATTAACCCTCGGTATATCAGCTCCTGCATGTGTTTGGTTTCCAAAAGTGAAATTTCAATTATGCTAAACATAATTAAATTGCGTTTACACATGTTAATTTGTAGATGCCAGCCATGCAAAGTAAATGACGTGTTGGCCCACGTGAGCATGTCTAAATATAATACTGAGGCTATCTTTGCTGAGAATACTCCCTCACAATAGTTGGCTGCGAATTTTGAAAGCAGTCGGCACAGTTGAGACAGTTCTTGCCTTGTCACCTCTCTCGAGTGGGTCATTAACACGTATCTGGCTGAAGCACCTGTTCGGATATGTTTGCTAGATTTCCAGATTGAGGCCTGAGAGCAGACTTCAGCAATGCATTAACAAACAATAACAATTGCCAACTAAACGGCAAGAATTTAGCCAATTGAAATGATGCTTGATTAATATGAAGCTGCTTGATAGTTGAAGCAGATGTTTGAGCATAGAGAAATGTCAACTGTTTTCAGTTTAATTATGAAATTAAGGTAAACAAAAGACTTTAAGCCTTTATGAAGATTGAGCAAACATTTATGTTGTTGGTTACCAAGATTTACCTCTTTAATTTATTTGAACGATTCTCAATTTAACTACAATATATTGTAATTTCATTTCAGTAGTATTTTATGTTTTATACGAATTCATGATTGTTTTTTTTTATAAAATCTATCATATGCAACAAATAAACAAAAATGTAAATATATTTAATATATATAAAAACTCCATAAATTATTTATTTCATTTACCTTATAGATATTCAAATTTATCATATAAAATATAAAATTTATCATATAAAATACTATAATATTAAAAATAAATAATATATCAAAAAACTAATTATGTAAATTTACTTTAATATATTCAATTTAAATTGCACCAGTGTTTTGAGTTCTATACGAATGTATAAATATTTTTTTAAACAGAAACCTCCCATATAAAAAATTAAAAATAAATAAATAAAAATAAATATATATACCTATATATAATTCAAAAACTAAGTTTTTAATTATTTTAATTATATTTAAACTCCATCAGGGTTTAAAGTTCTATACGCATTTAACATTATTTTTTTAAGACCAATAAAAAACAAGAGTAATATTATAAAGCTATTCAAAAATTGTAATTCCAATTACAAATATATTTTATTCATCGCCATTACTTCCTTCACTTTTACCTGCAATTAATGCTGCAGTCTTTAACTATCATATATATATATAAACAAATTTAAGATTTTAATTCAATAAAGAATTAATTGCTGTAAATGACTTAATTGTTCACTTCTGACTGCTGCACTTTAAATAGCCTTAATCCCCAGCTTAATTCCATTTATCCTCTGCTCACAGCTTTTTAGTTGGCATTAAGTGGCAACGTTTTGGTGATGGCTACGTGCGAAGCATTCAAATCAGCAAATCCGATGGAAAACGCGCACAACTGAACCCTTTGGCACAGTTATGAGCCAGGTTTGTGGTGCAATTAGATTGTGGCACTGTCCGGACGCTTTGAGTTGAGTTGACTGATTGCTGCGCTTGAGTGCACAACGACCTATTCCAAAGGTGAGAAAAAGGTAAAAATGTGATATTTTCATTCATTCATTAGGGAAAAAACCCGGCAGCATTTGAAATACTATTTAACCCACATCACGATCAGGCTGATTCAGAGTTAAAACTACTTTCATATGTTTTAATCTTCATAAGAATTTGTAAGTCTTTTGCTCGCATCTTTAAGCTCCATAAATTCAAATATACGATTCATCGAAAGGTTAAAGAAGCTTCCGCAAATAACCTGACCAAACTGCTACGTGCCTGGCATAAAAGCGAATCAAATAGCTGAGACTCGTTAACAACTAAATAATAATAACAGCAACAACAACAGCAAGAGCAGCAACAGAAGAGCTCGGAGCTAGAATAGCCAGAGAATTAGAAAAGCCAAACATAGGTGAGACGCATTCAAATATTACGCATACGCCCCGGGCGCCATCCAAAATTAATATGCAAACGCCGTTGTAGCCAGAATACATTGAGTGTAATGTGCCCGCCCACAAAATTACTACAGATTACAAACTTAATGCATTTCAAAGTTTTCCCTCAGAAGGCTGAGGATGAGGTAAAAGTTTTCGACCCGCCCCCGCCCCCGCCTCAAAGTAAATCTTTCAAAAAGCATGTTAAAGCTAATGCGTAATGCGTTGATTTTTTAAGCACCCTCACTGTGTGCTAAATGAACTTCATTATCTGCACAAACTGAAATGCATACAAAAAGGCGCCCAATAAAGAAAAAAAGAGCCAGTTCAATGCTAGCCTCCGCCGCCAGGTGGCGCTGCCGCTCTGCGGCTTTCATATGATTTGTTGCTGGGCTTTTTCCTCTTTTTGTTTATTTTGTGTTTGTGTTTTTTCTTCTGTTTTCAGGTCACGTAACGGAGAGTAAAGTGCCTCCGTCTTTGGTTCAGATTGTGTCTGCGACCCTTTTAATGGGTTGGTGAGTCACGCCGACATTTACACGATTTTTATATATTTTGTAAGCCGCTTTGCCACAGACTGCTAATTTTCCGATGTCCATCCACACTGAGAACACAATGTGAAGCGATAAAGGCAACTGAACTTTTCTTTCTTTATTTTTTTTTTTTACAGTATTTATAGAAGTGTGTTTTATCTACTTCTGAGAGTTATACACTTTGATAATTTTTAATATTTTCACAGAGATTTTTGTTTTATAAATTTTTTTTTATCAGTTTCAATGTTGGCCAATAAAGGCAACTGCATTTTTCGATCTTTATTTTTACAGAGGTCATAGATGTGTGCTTTTTCTACTTCTGAGAGTTATACACTTTGATAATTTTTAATATTTTCACAGAGAAATTTTTGCTTTAATAATTTTAATCATTTTCATTTTTTAGGCGCAGCCCAATATATTAGCAAGTAAGAAAATGCTGTACTTGTAAAACGATTATAGTCATTTTACTTCATTTTCTCTCTTCTTTTCACATGTTCATTCGTTCTTACTCGCAAAGGCTCAACCTTGCAGGGAAACTAGTTATCGTTTGCTCTCATCTAGAGAAAACTCGGTTGCTTAAAAGTCTTCAAAAGCTATTCGAAATAACTTGGTAGCTTGTTCATATATTAAATAAATGTGTTCTAAATATTTTTTAAATATATAAAATAAAATTACGTACGTTATCAGACGGTATGACGTAGGTTGTTAATATTAATGAGGTCATTTGGGTTTTCCTTTCCGAATTTATTCTTATATTTATTTTTGTTTATATTATAGATTTTATATTTTAAATTTATTTACTTATCGTTATTGATATTAAATTATTGTTAAAGCTGAATCTAAACTTCAATCAAAGACAGTACATTTTTCTTTATAAACAAATTCAACCTAAAACATATTTGTACATTTTACTGCTTTACTGCTTTTGTTTTTCACGTTTCTTTCCATTTTTATTAATCGAAAAAATGAGCTTAAAATTTTTTTAAATTATAAAAATAGTTCTTGTTTTATATTTAACATTTTAATTTGCTAAAGTGGCAACATTTTATTACAAAGTAAAAATAAAAAGTTACACTTTTTTTCGGCAGCTCATCCACCCAATTATTTCGTTGTCTTTTCCGTTTTCTTCTTTTTAAAGACCGGCAGCTTATCCTTAACGTTGATTATCGGCTTAGCTAGACTGTAGGTCAAGCGCGCCTTTTGATAGCAGCCGTAAAGAAAAAAAAAAAAAAATGATTGTTACAATTGTTGCTAAAATACCGATCAGCACAACCATTGCGAAATTACTAAAATCGTTTAAAATTTCTGCTAAGTTGTAAGTTCCACTTAAATTACAATTGTCTGCAAAACCTTTTTATGCAATAACTTTTATAAGGTAAGATTAGATATGTAACATAATAAAAATGCTCTATAATCAATTGTAAATGGTAATTGAGTGTCCATTAAAATGCCAAAGACATTCAATTTGATACAAAAATCCTGCAAAGGTATGCAGCATTTATACTTTTTGTATATTACCTAAAATAAATTGTTTTTTTTTTTTTTACAAGAAATAAAGTTTGTTCAATAAGAGTAGCATAGAGTCTTTTTAATTTATCTATAATATCTGATTCTACGGATCAATGGGATCAATAATCTCTTCTTCTGCAAGGATAATAATGTCGATGCTATTAGCATAATTATTTAATAATTGAATTTAATGATTAAAGGCAATTTTAAGTTATGTTATTTGGAAGTTAGTGATATTAAGAAACGTAAAGAATATCATTAGCATTCGACCTTGAAAGCACATTGAAGATATCGCTTGCCCTTGAACTTAAAAATAAGTAAAGCAACAAGTGTGACTTTTTTCTGCTATTGAAGCAGCGATGCAATATGACAAAGCAAAAAAAGAGCAACAAGTTATGAAACTGCATGTATTTAGCTATTGTAGATATAATCTATTATTAGCTCAATGACATCTGTTTTATTAATTTTATTTAAGCTTATCTATGTATATAGAACTTTATTAAGACACTGATTATAATTGCATAAAAGACATGGATTAAACAACAAACTTTGCGTGACGTTTACTGTGTCTTTAAAGAAGCAGCAACTGCTTGTAATGATATGCAAATCTAATAACTACATATAAGAACAGCATGTTGAGCAAACTTTGCATTTTATAAGCCTGGTAAATCTATATATTCATAAGCCCTTTTATATTTTCTTAAACATATCTTAATGCTTTTATAAGCTTATTAAATCTATAGTATCTCATAATAATTGAAATTTACTTTTTGAAGTGAGAGGCTCTTTTTTATTTTTTGTTAAATTATTTTAGTTAATATATATACAAAAATATCTATACATATTAACTAAAATGTGAATTTAATAAAAATATGCATATAAAAATTTAAACTATTATTTTTATGTGTCCGATAATAAATAAAACATTAAAAAATATTTATATATATAAAAAATTAAAAATAATAATGATATATTTATATATTTATATTCATATAATAAAAATATGCATGTAATAGTTTAAAATTTTATTGATATATTTCAGAAAATAAATAAATAAATAAATGAAAATATTATTACATACAATAAAATCTTAGTTTTCCTTATTTTCTAAGTCTTTCAAGTTTAATAAGTCTTCCTAGTTCTAAGAGTCTTCCTATTTTTCTAAGACTTCCTATTTGTCTAAGTATACCTAGTTTTCTAAGTCTTGCCTTTCAATTTTTCTAAGTTATTAAAGTCTCCAACATTTTCTAAGTCTTTCCTCTAAGCCTAAGTCTTTACTGTTTAGCTCAACGATCATTCACATTATCTTATGTCTACAGTTTTTCTTATATCTAATATTTAAACAATTCTGAACAATTATTTTTAACTATTACAATTCTGCTTAAAGTACTTAACATTATTAGCAAATAAAATATTTACCTGACCACACTTCACTTTCACTTTCACTTTCACTTTCACTTTACTGCACTGCACAATTGACCCCCACCGGGCCTGGGCGACTGAAGAAATGCTGCAGCTGCTGCTCTTTATATAGGGCGACTGTCACTCAAACTCCAAGGCGTGCTCAAATGTTGAGCCTGCGTCGAGTTGCGGTCGCTGCAGTCGATCGTGAAGTGACCAATGAGAACACTCTCTGCTGCTTCAAGCATTCTAAATGAGTTCAACTTGAATGTAAATGTAAGCAAATATTGCTGAATACATATAGACAACAGAAATGATCTTCTGCAGCTCATTTTCGTTGCTTGCATTGGTTAGGCAGACAGACAGAGAGACAGACAGACAGAGAGACAGACAAACAGGCAGACAGGCGGACAGGGCTAAGTCGACTCAGCTCGTCGCCAAGAATATATATACTTTAGTGGTCTGCTACACCTCCTTCTGCCTGTTACATACTTTTAACAAAACCATTATACCCTGATTTCCCATTTTCAATGGGTTCAGGGTATAAAAATAAAAAATATATAAACACTATATATATATATATATATATATATATATATATATATATATATATATATATATATATATATATATATATATATATATATATTAAAAAGCCTAAAAATATCTTATTTTATTATATATATTTTTTATTTTTTTTTTATGTTAATATATATACTAAAGCATGTGTATATATAAATATACAAATAATATTACATATAAAATAGTTTAAATAAACATTCATAAATCTTTGATAATAAATCAAAGATAATTAAATATATTTTTAAATACATTAAAAGCCCTTACCATACTTTTTTTTAATTTAACGTAATTATATATTATAAATGTGTATATTAATTAAACCAATATTGGTATAAAATAGAATATAAAATATTCATTTATATATGTTCCGAAATAAAACAAAAAAAAAATCTGTTATTTTAATATAAAAAATAATTGCAAAATTTTGTCCCTATCAATGCCATCTAGGCGAAATGCCTCTTTTTGTTTTTATTGCACAAAGTTAAAATATTCATGCAATGAATGTTTAAAGTTTATGCAAATTTTGTAGCAGAGTTTTACCTAAAATATAAAATTTCCTAACATTTCTATAGTTGCTTACTACAATTTAAATGAAACTTTCTAGTTCTCAAGCAAGTTGTTTAATTGGATATATTTTCGCACAAAAATTTTAAATTTCAATGCAGACATTTTTGTAAAAAGCAAATAGAAAAATTGTAGCAAAAAGTTAGAATTTCACCTGCTCTTTGCTATGTTCGTGTTTAATTTGTGGCTTACAGCTTTGAGTAACAGTTGAGGGCGTGTTTTTGATGTTTTGCGGTGGAGAGAAAAACACATAAATTTGAAGCACATTATGAGGAGAATCGCCCCGAGGTGAAAACTCATAATTTCACTTCACTCTCATTCCCATTTTTGTTTCTGTCGACGAGTAAATTAAAAAGCTAACCCCAGTCAACACTGCCTGCTGTCGCTTGCCATGCTAGTCGTCTCTACCTATGGCCAGGACGAGGGCCAGGTAGCCAAAAGCCAAGCCAAGCCAAGCCAAGCCAAGCCAAACATCAACCGCAGCGAGCTGTTCTGATGTCTGCTGCTGCAACGCTGCGTATGCGTGATTTGTGTGTCTTATCAATCACGTCTAATGGAATTTCTTCTTTTTTTTTATATATATATATTTTAGTTGAGTTGGGGCAGGAGCATACTTGAGGCAGACAAAGTTCCCTAATAATTTATAATAAGTTACCAGATCCTGCGACCTCAAATTGAAAAGTTTTCCAATGACTTTTATGTGCGCGCACACAGCCATACATATTTATTATACTATATATACATATATGTGCTCGATGACTTATGACAAGGCTTATAATTTGAAGGCCATCTACACAGACTCCACAATCAGCGCCGCATATGGCGGCAAACTGAGGTTGTTCAACGCGACGCTGTCGCTGCAAAGAAAAATTTAATGAAATTAAATAGAATTAAAGTCAAGTACAAATTGAGCTATTGATTGGCTAATGCTTACCCCACGGCCGCCTTGGCCTGCGGATTGAGCAGTTTGATCTTGTAGCTGCCGGAGGCATAGAGCACGCTGGCCACATCCACTCCACTGACACTGGTGTCCAGCACATTGGCCACCAGCACATATGTGGGCTGTCCACTCAGCGCCCTCTTGATGGCCACCACATTCTCATTGATGGCCGCATAGCGGGTGGTTCCGTACTGCAGCGTCTTGGACTTGCGCAGCTCCACTAGCTGCTTGTACAGCTTGAGGTGGCTGGTGTCGGCGGCAGTCTCGGTCGCCACGTTCACCGTCACATAGTTGGGATTGATGGGCAGCCAGGTGGTGCTGCTGGTGGAGAAGCCCGCGTTCGCCTCGCTGCTCCAGTGCATCGGCGTTCTGGCCGGATCACGCGTGAACTGCTGGTAAATGCTCTCATTCGAGTTGCAGGCAGCCGGATCGCGTGTATCCTCCCAGCTAATGTCCAGGTCAGTCATGCCCAGCTCCTCGCCCTGGTACGTAATGCTCACGCCGGGCAAGAACATTTGCAGCATGTTCATCACATCGATGCGATCCTCTCCATAGCGGCTGCCCACGCGACGCTGATCGTGATTGCCCATCTGGGAAGAGTTTCAGATTAATATTGATCGCATTCTATTGATCCCCCTGTACCCATTGAAAATGAGAAGTTAGGGTATATTGGTTTTGTGAAAGTCTAATAGGAAGTGTGGAAGTATAGTAAAGTATATATATAGTCTTGATCAGACAATGAGCTGAGTTGATCTAGCCAAGCTCGTCTATCCGCCCTTCTGTCAGTCCGACCGAATGATCTCGTAAACCACATAAGCTGGAAACTTGAAAGCTTAAATGTATAACCGTATTTTCAATACGCAGTACAAGTTTATAATTTTTTTCGATAACGCATTCCATTTCCTTATCGACAAAAATCGAAATGAACTGTGGTTTGAATACCATAAATGCTAATGACTTTAGACTTTAGATTAATTGTAATGAGTGGAGATTTTATAATATTTGTATTTTGAATACCTTTTCCCATTAAAATTTGTAAAAAAAAAAATAACTATTTAAAATACTAGAAAGTTGTGATTTGCCAAAAAATCGATATGAAGTATGCCTTAAATACCATAGAAGCTATAGGACTTTAGATTAATTGCCTATCCGTGCAATGAATGATATTTTCTAATATTTGTATAAATTAAAAAAAAAAAATAATTAATTTGTATAATTTGTAATAAAAAGTATTTTAAATACTAGAAACTTGTGCTTTGCAAAAATCACACACATAAATGTCATTATTATGCTCTGAAAGTTGGAATGAGAAAGTCTGTCTACAAAGAAAATTATTCAACAAATAGCTTGCCATAGTAAAGTCTATTCTGCGCAGTCGCTGCATCAACTGCGCAGTTAGCAGAGCGCGTGCTAATGCATGTGTGTGTATGTGTGTACATGCATTATTGTTGTATTATTTATGTATGCATAAAAGAAGCGAAATATAATAGGAATACCGACTCCACATAAGTTTTAGGGTATCTCCTAGTCTACCAGTCTTAGAATCCCCTTTCCATTTGAGACTTACCACCCAATTGGCCGTTTGCCCGGCTGGCATCTGGCCCAGCCAGCTATTGATGATCTTCACGAATCCCGTCGCACTCAATTTCGTATTATCCTTGTTGCCTTCGCCGCCGACAATGAACTGGAAATTGAAGGGGATCTGAGCGCCCTTGGTTGTTTGATTGCCATAGAACTTCATGACGTAGTCCAGGCCCGAATAGGTCTCCACCATGAGCACGCGCGTATCTCCGCCATGAATGCGCTTGTAGTCGTCGAGCAGCTGGCGCCACTGGTACACCATGTCCACGGTTTCAATCAGATCCTGTGTGTAGATGTGCTTCAGATAGGACGAATCATCTGGATCATTCGTGTAGCCGCTCAGCGGCTCGTCCGGATAGCGTCCATCGGCATCGGGCAGCACCTCAAAGCACCAGGGCACGGCATCAATGCGAAAGCCGGCCACGCCTCGATCCAGCCAGTAGGTGAGGACGCGCTTCATCTGAGCCACAACCGCCGGATTGCGGTAGTTGAGGTCGGGCTGCTTGACGGCAAACTGATGCAGGTAATATTGGCCACGCTGCTCGTTCCACTCCCAGGCGCTGCCTCGGAAGGCCTGCAGCCAGTTGGATGGCGGCTCCCGCTTGCCCGTGATGGCATTCACATAGCCATCGTGCCACACATAGTAATCCTCGTAGCCCTTCTCGCGACGCACCGACTTCTGGAACCAGACGTTCTCATCGCTCGAATGGTTCGGCACAAAGTCGAGTATGATTTTCAGTCCGCGCTCGTTGGCAGCGGCGATGAGCTGATCAAAGTCCTCCAGGGTGCCGTACTCCTCCTGAATGTCAAAGAAATCCGCAATATCGTAGCCAAAGTCGGCCATGGGTGATGTGTAAATGGGCGACAGCCAGGTGGCCGTCACGCCCAGATCCTTGAGATAGTCTAGCTTGGAGATGATGCCCTGCAGGTCGCCAATGCCGTCGCCATTGGAGTCCTTGAAGGAGCGCGGATAGATCTGATAGAACTGCGCCACCTGCCACCAATCTCGGGTAGCCTCGCTGCTGCTCGCAGCTCGCTCCACATCTATGGCTACCGCTTGGCCCGGCTCATAGCACAGACCCAAGCACAGCAACGTCACCACTAACTTTAATAAATGCGCCATAACTGAATGCCTGCGTGATTCCATAGCGCCATTTATATAAATAGATGCCCAGTACCCCAAGCCTCTTAAGTGATAAACATCAAGTGCCTAGATTGTGTCTAAGTATTTATTTGCTAATGTGCATTCACTTAATAACTACAGAGCGCAACGAGAGCTCAGATAGAGCAGCACTTGAGCCAGCACCAGGTAAATGCCCAGCACAGGCAGCTGACGCTGCTCTCCATTCGCATAGTACGTGTAGTAAGTGGAGGTAGTTCTCAGAACCAGCGACTCCTTGGGTAGCAGCTGCAGCGCGTTGGTATTGATAAGATCACTGAGGAAATACAAATGGGAAAATCAATTTTAGTATTTATGTATTATTTGTCATCAGCAAAAGAAAAAAATATAATATAAATATAAATATAAAATATATTTAATTAAAAAATATATAAAACCAATAATATTTGTATATGTATATATAGAAATACTATACTATAGGTATTTTGTTTATAGAGTTGAGTTGTCTGTAACTATCTTAAAAATTAATTTGTTCAAATACCTAAATTTTTTTAAAATATTTTGATATTTATTCTATTTATTTTACACATTTTCTAAAAGTATTTTGTTAATAGATTTAATAGATATATTTTTATGAAGTAGTTTAGTATATGTGCTCTACACCTTTTCTATTATATGTATTATATCATTTCCAAAAGTTTTTTTGTAGAGTTGAATAATTAACATTTTTTTACGAAATATTTCAGTTTTTAGTACATTAATGTTTTACGCACTTTTTCTATAAGTATTTTGTCTATAAATATGAGGAGTGTAGAACTAGTTCAAACTTTTATTTCTTCATGAAGTATTTTAGAATTTAGTTATACTTGTACTTAAACCAAATAAATACACATATATACATATATATTTTCAATGAGTATTTTGTTTATAGAGTTAAGTAACATTTTATTTACTTTCTTGAAGTATTTTTGTAATTAGTTGCGCAGGTTTGTTAGAGGAAAAATAACTAAGCTCTGTTTATCAGTTAAAAATGAATTTGTGTTTAAAAGTTAATTGAGGGTGTGGACAGATGGTCGTGGCAATATGGAAGAATATTGAACAGATGAACGTGGATATATAAAAGTTTATTTAGGTAGAGTAATATTTAATTGAACACACCCAAGTAACTTTAAATTTCGATTGTGAAAAAACCTTTTGATGACTAAGAATTAATTGTTGATAAATATAACAAGTGGGCCGATACGTTAGAAGGCTTAAACATTGTGTTACTAGAGTAAATTGTTAGTCTGTATATCAATCTAATTTTTAAACAAAGAAACTTTACTTAAATACAGTCTATATTAAATATATATAACATTTCCGTATTCAAATATTTTTAGTACCTCATTCATGACTAGTTCATTTCATCACTAATTCTCATAACATATTTCAACTCTAAGTCTTACATTTATATGTTAACATTTTTTACATTATTTTCCATTCTCTCTTCCTCAGTAACACACTAATAATCATTCAGTTTATTATCATAACTCATCAATGTCAACTACATTATTCATCACTCTACTCTAATAACAATTGCTTCTCATGCATCACTCTACTCTAATAACACTTGTCTGTACTCTGACTCACCGTCATAGTAATCTAAAAATAATACCAGGTTCTTCAGTTCTACAGAATGTAAGTCTGCCTGAAATTAAAGCTTATAAAATAAACTAAGTTTCGAGCTGATTAACAGGGACTTAGATGTAGATAGTATAGGTATATACTAAATATTGTAATATAGGGATTATCTATTAACAATTTTAGGTCTTTAGCTTCAATAGCGAGATTGCATAAAACCAATAAAGTCTTTTCACTTCGTAGACGAGTGCACAAAAAGAATAGTTATAGACAAAGACATAGATCGTTTTTTTTCTTGTGTGCTCCGCATTGTATATCAATTCACTTAAACAATCGGAGTCCAATTTCTTAATTTATAAAGCCAATTTGCATCTAGGCAGGTCAGTTGGCATTTAGCTTGAATTGCTTAAACTTAAAAAGTGATTTCAATTTTTCCAAATTTTTTGTTTGCGCTTTTGCTTTAAAGTCTAGTTGATATATTATAAGTATTAGAAGTATAATTGTTATTAATACCATTAACTATAATTATGCAAGCAATAAGTTAACAAACATACCATGCACCACAGCTAAAACTTACCCCACTTTAAGCTTAGAGTTGCCTGAAACCAGCACAACTTCCATTTGAGCTGTCAAATCTGTGAAGCTTTGATTCAGATTTACAGTTTCAACGCCATCAAAGATGTTCAGCACTGTCACATAGATAAAGTCATGCTGAAGGAAACTGCGAATATAATATTTTAATTAATAAAGTCTGATTCCTGTAGAAACCCCATTGAACTCACCGCTTGACACCCAGAACATCTCCACTCAAGGCCTTCACCTCAGTTTCGCCCTGTTGCAAGGTTTTCACTTGATGTTTGAGCTTCAACAGTTGCTTGTATATATTCAGATGGCTCGATTTCTCCTTACTTTCCTCCTCGACATTCACCCGCTTATAATCATCGGCAATGGGCAGCCAGGTCTTGCTGGCATTGCTGAAGCCAGCATCGGCATCGCCGCTCCACTGGAAGGGCGTGCGTTCGGGATCGCGTGAGAAGCGCTCATAGATGCTGGCATTGGTATTGCAGGCAGAGGGATCGACGGTGTCCTTCCATGATATCCACACATTGGTCATGCCCAGCTCCTCGCCCTGATAGGTCACGCTGGCGCCCGGCAATGTGGTGATCAGCATATTCAGCATGTCCACGCGATCGGCGCCTAGGCGAGAGCCAACGCGCCACTGATCGTGGTTGCCCAGCTGGGAATTAGAGAAAACTGGACTTAAATAAGGTATGATTATTGAGATTCCATCTACCTACCACCCAGTTGGCTGTGCGACCCTTGGGCATGTGCTGCAGCCACTTCTGTATGGTCCGTGCATAGTCGTCCGCATTGGAATTGTTCGAGATTTCGGTTATCAGCAGAAAGTTGAACGGCAGCTGAGCACCCTCGGCCGTTGCATTGCCGTAGTACTGCATCACAATATCGATGGGTGAATAGGTCTCGGCCAGCAAGATGCGCTCGTCGCCCTCCTTGAACTCATCCAGCACGGCGCGCCAATCGTAGACCATTCCCAGTGTCTCTGGCTGATCCACTGTGTATATGTGCTGCAGATAGCCGTAGTCATCGGGATCATTGACCCAATCGTTGCGGGGCTCGTCGCGATATTGACCTGCTGCATCGGGCGCTATCTCAAACACGCTCGGCACCGCGTCAATGCGAAAGCCGGCAACGCCCTTGTTCAACCAAAAGCGGAGAACATTCTGGAAGAAGGCAAAGGCAATGAGGACAAGATTAAGGAAAGATCAAACCTAATGGAGATTATATTATCTATTTTCAATAAATATATGGGTCCAACATTACTACTTTCTACTACTATCGACTACTCTGATCTACTTTCTACTACTATCTACTAATGTGATCTAATACTTTATTCTACTCTAATCTATTTTATGTCATCCACTGTCTCTAAAAATATGGATCAGTCCTACTATCTACTACTATCTTCTATTCCTTCTATTATATACTATTATCAACCGATATCTACTGCTATCTACTACTATCCATTATTATCTACTACTATCTACTCTGATTTACTACTATCTTCTACTATCCATTATTATCTACTAATATCTACTCTGATCTAGTACTATCTTCTACTATCTACTACTTTTTGCCATTATCTACTACTATTAATTACTACTATCTAGTACTACTTGCTATTATCTATTTATATCTACTACTATCTAATACCATCTTCTAGTATACTACAACTATATATTTCTATCTATTATTATCTACTACTACAACTATCTACTACTATTTAAAACTATTAACTATAATCTACTACTGTATATTACTGTCCATTACTATCTACTACTACTACGATATCTACTTTTATTTACTACAATCTTCTACTATTTACCACTATATTCATATTCATCAATTAATCATCATTCATTTCAAGTTCTCAAACGTACCTTCATGGTCTCTCGCACTTTCGGATTACGATAGTTCAGATCCGGTTGCTTCTTCAGAAACTGATGCAGATAGTACTCCTGGCGACCCTCGTGCCACTGCCAAGCGGAGCCACGGAACACACTCAGCCAATTGCTGGGCGGCTGACGCGTGCCGTTCACCATGCGGCCGGGATGCCAGACATAGAAATCCTTGTAGTCCGGCTCGCCTGCTGCGGAACGCTTGAACCAATCGCACTCGTCACTCGAATGATTCGGTACAAAGTCCAGAATGATCTTCATGTCCAGCTGCTTGGCCACCTTCATCAGCTGCTCGAAGTCGGCCATGGTGCCAAAGATGGGCGCTATTTCGGTAAAGTTGGCAATGTCGTAGCCAAAGTCCGCCATGGGCGAGGTGAAGATGGGCGACAGCCAAGTGGCCGTAATGCCCAATTCCTTCAGATATGGCAAACGATCCGCGATGCCTGAAAACACAAATTACTTTCATCATGCCTATTACGTATTAGTTTACTTTGCTTTGTTCGCTTTTGCCCCACCGTTCAGATCGCCCACGCCGTCGCCATTGCTGTCTTTAAATGACCTTGGATATATTTGATAGAAGGCGCCCGTTTGCCACCATTTAGGCTCATTGTCGTGCTGCTCGATGTCCACAAAGTCCGCATGATAGTTGGGAAAGGGCTGGGCCACAGCTGATCCCATCAACTGCACCAGCAGCAGACAAGCCACCACCACGAGGCTCATCATTCTCCACTTGCTTTCCTCGTTGCTTCCCTCGAGCTTCGTCACACTGTCTCCACTTCGACTGAACGCCGCAAACAAACAAAGGCAACTGACGATCGACTGCACAAATGCAAATTTACAGCCGGCTTGCTTACAGGCTGTAAGTTACAGCTTGCTGAGAGAGCATGCTGCAGAGAGCATGCTGAGCACAGCATATGAAATCGGATGTAGGCACAGAGAAGCAACGGATAATGAGCTTTTGAAATAGAGAGAAGAGCCAATAGTGTGTGTATGAGAGAGAAAGGGACAGGCGGAAAAGCAAAGCGTTAAACTGCGCGCATTTGCAAATTTAGCTCAAACTTAACATACATACATATGTCAATGTGACTTATTTATGCGCAAATGGGCACAGTGGTACGATATAAATAAATTCGAAATTAAAGCAATGGGTATTTCGCACAGTTTATAATATAATATATAATATAATATTAAATTATAATTTATAATCTTCAATATGTATACAATTATTAGTTATAATAATGTCCTATTTAAATATGATAATACAAATAAATTATTAAAATATGTTACACATTTAAAAACAATAATAAAATATATATATAAAAAAAAAAAATCATATACATCAAATTACAATTTTACAAGACAATATTAATAATTAATAATGAAATAAATAAGTTTTTGCTTACAAGTTTGGAATGAAAAGCAGAATAATATATAAATAAACAATTTTTAAATTAAACATAAAATAAAGAAAACAAATTGATTTAATCTAATAGTATAATTTATGCTTGGAATAAAAAGCAATAATATAATTATTTATCACTAAAATATAGATAACATTTTCAAGCTCAATTGATTTCGCTACAAAGCTGGTAAATTTATATAATTAAAGCTTTCAGTTTGTATATAATTATATTATCAGTGTTATTAAATCCAAAATCATAGATAATAATTCGAAGCCAATTAAATTAATTACAAAATTGATGCATTTAAGTAATTGAGAAATTAAAATGTAGAAAAACTTATATTTGTTTATTTATTTATTTATATTGTCTAATAGTAATATATATTACATGTGTATATATATTACAATGTATATAAAGCAAATCCAACGATCTTTGCAGACTTTTTTTTTTAATTTTATTTAATCTCTCAAATGTTATTTAATTGTTTACACGCACGTATTATTATTATGAAGTGTAATAAAGATTTCAAAGATATTATAATACCAGCTTCATTTATATCCCACAAAATTGTAGTTGAATTGTTTATAATATTTTATTGTTTATATTATTATTTTATATTTTATCGCAAGCAATTAAATTATTTATTTTTTTAATAGCTTTGTTTACAGTGGCATCCGGCGTTGACAATACAAATTCTGTGAAATTACCTGACACCCAGTTTCTACTTAACAAATGCAGTATTGTAAACAACTCTGCATTGGAATTTATTTGATATCTACTTCATATAATTATAGGCTATTTCTATGAGTGAACATTTATTTTGTGCCCATTGTGCATGCAAATGTAACGAAAGCTTTCAATAATTCTTTGTTCGGATTTGCTTTTGCTCTCTTATCGCACTCTCTCACTCTCTCCCTCTTTTTGCTGTATTTGCTACATAGCAGCTGACAATTTTTAATCGTTTGTTTGCTTTTTATACTTATACCACGTAACTAGATGCTGAAAAGAGCATTTAAGAAATGTAAAAATATTTGTGTGGAAATAATCATTGTGAAAGTGTTTATTTTAATATTAGAATATATTGATAGAAATAGGTTATAAATTTTGTATATATGTATATTAAGTAATACCGATTCACTGATTTTGAAATACCCTGTAATTCTCTACAAGCATATAATTATCATAGATTTTTATATAACCAATATTTGTCAACTAAAATATTACTATCATAGTTGAAACCCTTTCTGTACTAGAATATATTGATGGAAATAATTTATTAAATTTTTCTTTAAATATTACTTGTGTTTATTTACTTAATATAATCAATAATCTATGTATGTATACTTAAATATTATTATCATTATTGAAAAGTGCTCTCCTCCTCCTCCTTTTCTTTAGAAATCTCCAATGAAAGCTAAGCACGCATTTCTCATATGATCACAGGGTATTTCAAATTGCGGTGTCCAATGTTTGTTTACTTTCATTTTTGGTTTGGCTGAATCATACATACATACATACACACAAATGAATACATATAAATGTTTATATAAATATAAATTTACACTGCAGAGCTATCGACGACAGCATGATTTTTATGACTCAAAATCAGATTCGCTAATCAGTTGAAAGAAAAGTCCAAAGACATAAATCAAATCGAGATAAACAATATTTGTTTTTTATTGTGCAGATAACAGCAGATATTCTAGCTGTTGGCTCAGATGGTTGTCGTGGAGCGCAGGACAACGGACTCGTGGGGCATCAGGGTGATGCTGCTGCTGGAGACCTTGTCACCCAGCTGCCTGATGGACTTGTCGGTGACCAGGGCGTACTGGAAAGTGCTGGGCAAGCCGCTGAACACATCATTCAAATTGACATTCTCGATGTGATCGAAGATGTTGAGCAGGGAAATGTAGACGAAATTGCCACTCAGATAGCTGTTAAAGATATTTATATATGCATATAGATATAGATTGTAATGTTTGGGCTTATCAGAGAATTCCACTCACCGTTTGACCGCCAAAACATAGCCATTGACAGCCTTGATTTGGGCTGCTCCCTGCTGGATCGCTGGCTCCTGGCGCAGTTGCTGCAGGCGCTTGTAAATGTTCAGATGGCTCAGAGGAATGCCGCGCTCCGTCTGCACGTTGCGCTCGGCATAGTCCTCGGCGACGGGCAGCCAGGTCTCGCTGCCAGTGGTGAAGCCAGCCAGCTTGCCATTGGTCCAGTGCATGGGTGTCCTAGCCGGGTCACGCGAGTTCCACATATAGTCCGCCTCGTGGCCATTGCAGGCCTGCGGATCGACAGTATCCTCCCACGAGATATAGCCATCGAGCATGCCCAGCTCCTCGCCCTGGTAGGTAATGCTGCAGCCGGGCAGCGTCAGCAGCAAGATGTTGAACAGATCAATGCGCTCGGCACCGAAGCGGGAGCCCACGCGGTTCTTATCGTGATTGCCAATCTGTGAGAAACCGTAAAAATTGTTTTCATATGCGATTAGTCACATGGCTTATAGATTGGACTTACCACCCAGTTGGCGCTCTTGCCGCTCGGCATTTGCGATAGCCAGTTGTTAATCAAGTACTCGTAGTGATAGGCATGGGAGTCCGCGTTCAGATTAACTATCAGCTGGAAGTTGAAGGGGATTTGTGCGCCCTCGGCCGTCTCGTTGCCATAGTAGTGCATGACAATCTCAATGGGGGACCAGGTCTCCACCATGAGTATGCTAGGGGTAATATAATAGATTACTATATCATCTATCTCAGACCCTGATCTTAACTTACCGCTCTTCGCCGCCGTGCTCTCTTTGGAACTGATCCAGAATTTCACGCCATTCGTACACCAAGTGCGGTGTCTCCGGCTGGTCAACGGTGTAGATCTTATGGGTATAGCCATACTCATCGGGATCGTCGGTCCATTCGTTGCGCGGCTCGTCCGGGTAATTGCCATTCTCATCGGCCTCAACCTCGAAGGCATGATAGATGGCATCCACACGGAAGCCATCGACGCCCTTCTCCAGCCAGAAGCGCAGCACATTGTTCATTTCCTCGCGCACGACGGGATTGCGGAAGTTGAAGTCCGGCTGCTTCTTGTGGAACTGATGCAGATAGTACTCCTGGCGACCCTCGTGCCACTCCCAGGCGGATCCACGGAATACGCTCACCCAGTTGCTGGGCGGCCTGCGTACGCCATTCTCAACGAAGCCCGGATGCCAGATATAGTAATCCTTGTACTTCTCCTCTCCGGCAGCCGAACGTATGAACCAGTCGCACTCATCGCTGGAATGATTGGGCACAAAGTCCAAAATGATTTTCACGTTCAGCTGCTTGGCACGTGCCACCATGTTCTCAAAGTCCTCCATGGTGCCGAAGAGCTCGTCCACCTCCTTGAAGTCCGATATGTCATAGCCAAAGTCCGCCATGGGTGAGCGCAGGAATGGCGACAACCACGTCGCTGTCACGCCAATCTCCTTCAGGTACTCGAGCTTCTCGGTGACGCCATTCAGGTCACCAATGCCATTGCCATCGCTGTCCTTGAAGGAGCGCGGATAGATCTGATAGAAGGAAGCCGTCTGCCACCAGGGAGCAGACGCATCGACGGCCAACAGGCCCAAGCCCAGAACTAACGCAATGCTAGGCCAAGTGGTCATTTTGAACTAAGGGTGGCCCAAGGTCTATCTACCCATTATATGCCTTCAGTTGCTATCGATAATGCGCGAATCTAAATTGTAAAACAAATGGCATTAGAGCTTATCATTGTTTGTTTCGAGCATTTGCTTCACCTGGGGGCGACTCCACTAATTTATGGAGCCATTGAATTGGAATGAAGGCGCGACACTCAAATTGGGAAAACAGCACTTTAAAAAAATCTTATTTTAATTAATCATTAATGTTGTAGGTGCTTAGAGGTCTGAAAAGGCTTTAACTTGATAGCAGCGAATGTTCATTTGAAAAATAGAAAAATAGGTAAAAAAAAAATCAGCTAAAAATAAATAAAACTATAAATATAAAAAATGTATAATAAAATATATAACTAAACAAAAATAGAATAATAAAAAAATATAATAATATATATAAAAATATAATATATATTTTTTAAATTTTAAAATAAAATATAAATAAATAAATTAAAAAGAAAGTTATAAAATAAAAATAATAATTTGAAAATTTGAAAAACAATAATAATAGATTTAAAAATTATAATAGATAAATGAAAATTAAATTTAAACAAATATATATATAATAAAAAAGAAAATATTTTATAAAATAAAAAGAAGTACAATAAAATAAAACTAAACAACTTAAAAATAAAATAAAAATAAATTAATATAAAAAAAATATTAAGAATGATAAGAATAATAATAATTAAAAAAAAACAATAACAATAAAAAATTTATAAAGAAAAGAAACTACCTAATAAAATAAACAAAAATTAAAATTGAAAAAAAATATATATAATAAATTTATTTATTTTCAATAAATATGTATATTATATATATACCTAATATATATTTTTAATATTTCCAATAAAACAACATCTACATAAATATTACGATAATATATTAAATTTATAAGAGTATTCCATTTTTGTTTTTTTTTTTGTTTTCATAATTAAATGCCTACAATTATGTAGGTATTGTCCTCTAATATTATAAAGGAAATCTAGAACATTCTCTTGAATAGAGTATATATCCATACATATATAACATATATATATATATCTATATGCTACATATATGCATTTATATACTTATATTCCGAATTATCTAACCTAGGCAATTGTTATTCCTGATTATATACAGCTACACTTGATAGCTAACAAATACTTAATATGTTTCTGAAATGTCCCCAACGAAAACTGTTGCCATAAATTTGGCATAAGAACAGCAGCTCTTTGCTTTCTGGTGGGGTCATAACTTTTATGCATTTTCGTAGTTAATTTGCTGCTTATCTGTCGCATGATCGATTGGCGCAGAGCGAGAATAACAGCGATAATGATTTGCTTTCATAAATACCAGTCCTACACCTAGGTATTGAATAGACCCTGGTTACGCTTTGGCTATAAACCTTTCAGTTATGGCACCCCCCAGATCTAATCAGCACTCCATAGTTTGCCGTATAGCGGGCTTATCGCATTATAAGCTTATCAGTTAGTAGTGGTAGTAGTGCATAGTGGGGCGCAGTGCATAAATAGAGGTTGAACTAATCCGCAGTCGCACTCGTCATTGCGCCGCCATGTTGAGCAGAACGTTGACTCTCTGCTGCCTGTTGGCCCTAGCGCTGCCCACGTTAGCCGAGTTGGGCTGGTGGCGCACAGCGCAGTTCTATCAGATCTATCCGCGATCCTTCAAGGACAGCGATGGCGATGGAGTTGGCGATCTGGAGGGTGAGTTTTTATTATAATTAAAAGTGAGCTATTAATTACAGTTTAATATTTTATTCTTGCAGGCATTACCCAACAGCTGAGCTATCTGAAAGAGATTGGCGTCACAGCCACTTGGCTGTCGCCGATTTTCACATCTCCCATGGCCGACTTTGGCTACGATGTGGCTGACTTTTACAACATTGACCCAATGTTTGGCACCATGGAGGACTTTGACAGATTGCTGGAGCGCGCCAATCAGCTGAACCTCAAAATCATCTTGGACTTTGTGCCAAATCATTCGTCCGATGAGTGCGATTGGTTTGTCCGCTCTGCGGCCGGCGAGGAGGAGTACAAGGACTTCTATGTCTGGCACACCGGCAAGGTGGTCAATGGCATCAGGCAGCCACCAACCAACTGGATCAGTGTATTCCGCGGCTCGCAGTGGACCTGGCACGAGGGTCGTCAGGCCTACTATCTGCATCAGTTCCTGGCCAAGCAGCCGGATCTCAACTATCGCAATCCCAAGGTCGTTGAGGCCATGAAGGATGTGCTGCGCTTCTGGCTACGCAAGGGAGTCTACGGCTTCCGCATTGATGCAGTGCCTCATGTCTTCGAGATCGAGGCCGACAAGGATGGCAACTATTTGGATGAGCCTCGCAATGAGGACGTCAGCGATCCCGAAGATTACTCGTACCTGCAGCACATCTACACCACAAATCAGCCAGAGACCATTGATCTGGTCTATCAATTCCGTGAGGTGATTGAGGAGATGAACGCGGAGCTGGGCGGTGACGATCGAGTGCTCCTCACTGAGGCCTACGCCCCGCTGGATGTCCTGATGCAGTACTATGGCAACGACACCCACAATGGCTCCCAGATTCCGTTTAACTTTGAGCTGATCTCGAATCTGAACATCAATTCCGATGCCTACAGATATTCGGAGCTCATACACAACTGGCTGGACAACATGCCCGAGGGTCAAGCGGCCAACTGGGTGCTGGGCAATCACGACCAGAGTCGCATTGGCTCGCGCCTGGGCGCCGATCGCATCGATTCCATCAACATGATGCTGCTGACGCTGCCCGGCGTCAGCGTCACCTACCAGGGCGAGGAGCTGGGCATGACAGATGTCTGGATCAGCTGGGAGGATACCATCGATCCTCAAGCCTGCCAGTCCAATCCCAACGAGTTCGAGCGCCTCACACGTGATCCAGTGCGCACTCCATTCCAGTGGAACGATGAGCCCCTAGCTGGCTTCACTAACGGCTCCACGACCTGGTTGCCTGTCGCCGAGGACTACAAGCTGGTGAATGTGAAAAGGGAGCGCGGCATTCCTCTCAGCCATCTGAATATCTACAAGCAGCTGCGCACTCTGCGCGACTTGCCCACTCTGCAGGTGGGAGACGTCAGCGTGAATGCAATTGGACCCAATGTGCTGGCCATCAAACGGTTAGTAATTTTGGGTATTTTTGGTATTTTTATTCAAAAAATTGTCCTACATTTATTATTCATCTTCAGCTCTCTCAAAGGTGAAAAGTCGTACATAACTGTTATTAATCTCAGCGATGATGTCGAGTCGGTTAATCTGGAATCTGCGTTTGCTGAGCTCACAGCAGAGCTGCAATACGTTGTGGTCAGCGAGAAGAGTCTGCGGCGCAAGGGGTAAGTTACAGTTTATTAAATACCAAAACATAATTCTTAAATTAACTCTTCTTCTTCTTGTTCTTCTAGTGATCTCACTTTTGCCAATTCGTTGCTATTGATGCCCAAGGAAGGCATTGTCCTTGCCACTGTTTGAAGAGTATTAGCGCAGGATAGTTTTTTCTACAATCTGAAGTTGTTTAGCATATAAGCTAATTAACTCTGATGTCAGTAAAAAGATTATAGAATTAAAGTCCAAATAAAAAATAAATAATACTATGCATTAATCGGTTTATCAGCTTATTAGTTTTAAGACCTCAATTAAGATTATTAATCTATTGAGAGTATAGCAAATTTAAGTTGCTTCGATTTAGGCACTTGAATAATGTCAAAGCTCATTAAAAACTGCTTTTATAGTTATACAACTTGTTATCAATAATGTGAAATAAATTCTACAAAATAATCATAAGTTTTTGGCGAAATCTTGATTGCCTGATATCAATATTATCAGCTTGATTAATCATATCTAAATGAATAACATATAAATTATGTTAGTTCATAAAAACTTAACTAATCGCTTTTATTATTATTTCAATTTATTCACAGGACATAAAATGCTTTCGACTAAATACAACTCAATTTAAATTAAATTTGTATCATAAGCAAAAGTCGATCAGATCAGATGAAATAAATTCTACAAAATAACCATTTTTTTAATGTTTTTTTTTTTTTTATTTATTTATTTATTTTATTTTTTATAGTTTGGAGAAAAAGTTAATTGTCCAATATTATCAACTTGTTATCATATCTACATGAATAACGCATTTTATTTATTCACAGCATATAAAATTCTTTCGAGTAAATACTTTTTAAAGTTAAGTTGAATTTTTGTTTTAATAGAAAACTTGTGGCAGGTGGAACAGCTCTAGATTTTACTGCTTGAATATTGTGGCATATAGCTACAGTTTTAGATTTTACTTTAATCTTTATGAGGATCGTAAATAGCACTGATTAAGTTAAGCAAAACACGATGACTCAGGCTAGCCAGCGGAGAACAATTGCTTCATAGGGCATTAGGAGCAGTCTTTTGCTCAGATCAATCATCTCCCTGAAAGAACAAAGAAAAAGTTAAGGCAGTGAATATATAATATTAAGAATATATTATTTAATTCGTCTACTTACCCAGGTCTGTGCAGCGAATAGGCAGTAACCAGCATATACTCAAAGACCTTGTCTGTGAGGCCATCGATAATCTCCATGCTGTTGCCCATGTTGACAAGAATGCGATATTCCTCATTAAGATTATTGGTGCTGTGTGGCAGAGCAAATAATTATTATTTTTATTAATTTGTTTATACTTTTAAAGTATTTTCAAGTATTTTTAAAATATATCTTCAATGGATATATTTCCATTGCTGATTTGCTGATCTATATAGGCTATATAATATACTTTAATAATTTATTCTTTAAGTTGACTCTAGATTTTGTCAATATCTTTAAATAAATAAATAAATAAAAAATATATTTATATATTTTTTAATTAATTAAAGACATTTTTCTACTGTCTGCTGACTTACCGCACAATCTGCAGCACCTGCTCCGTGATGGCCTCGTAGGAGAAGCCATCCTTCTTCTTGAAGGACATGAAGGCGGAGCTGCGCTTTAGCTGCTGCAGGCCCTTGAAGACTTGCAGCGAGGAGCGTGCCACGCCCCGCTCTGTTTGGACATTGAAGCGCTCAAAGTCCGGACTGACTGGCAGCCAGGTTCTGTCCGCTGTGGAGAAGCCGGCATTTCTAACCGGAGCCCATTGCATGGGAGTGCGTTCGCCATCGCGATTATCGCAGGAGATTTCCGTGCACTCAGTCTCCACATTCGACATGCCAATCTCCTCGCCATAGTAGGTGACCGAGGCGCCGGGCAGCGCGTTCACAATCACATTAAGCAAATCCACTTTGTGGGCGCCCATGCGATTCGCCACGCGCTGCGTATCGTGGTTGCCCACCACCCAGTTGGCAGTCTGGTGCTGCGTCCACATCGTCTGCATCCAGTAGTCAATGGCGTCCACCACCTCCCTGGCCGTCGAGTAGCCGCTCAGATACATCAGCTGGAAGTTCATGGGCAGCTGTGTGCCCAGCCGCGAGCCATTGCCGAAGTAGGCGCTCAGCGTCTCCACCGGGCTGTAGGCCTCTGCCAACAGCACTCGGGTCGGTCCGCCATGCTCCTGCTGATAGTTGAGCAGATAATCGCGCCACTCGTACATCAGCTCCACAGTCGCTGGCTGATCTTTGGTATAGATGTGATCCAAATAGTCGTAGCTATTGGGATCGCTATTCCAGCCACTCAGTGGCTCATCCCGATAGCTGCCATCGGCATTGCGGTGCTCGTAGATGTGCGGCACGGCATCGATGCGAAAGCCGTCGACGCCACGATCCAGCCAGAAGCCCAGCACGTCCAGCATGTGCTCCCGCACCATGGGATTGCTGAAGTTCAGGTCGGGCTGCTTCACCTGAAACTGGTGCAGGAAGTACTGCTGGCGTGTCTCATGCCAGGTCCACTGTGACCCACCAAAGACACTGACCCAATTGCTGGGCGGCTCGCGTTCCCCTGTCTCCGCATTCACCTTGCCATCGTGCCACACATAGAAGTCATCGTAGCCATCCTCACGATTGACGGACTTCTGAAACCATTCGCATTCATCGCTTGAATGGTTGGGCACAAAGTCCAAGATGATCTTCAGATCAAGTGCCTTGGCCTCCGCCATCATCGCATCGAAGTCAGCCATCGTGCCGAAGATTTCATCGACTTCCTTAAAGTCCGATATATCGTAACCGAAATCCGACATGGGAGACTTGAATATTGGCGATAGCCAAGTGGCCGTGATGCCAATTTCCTTCAGATAGCTCAAACGCTGTGTTATGCCCTTCAAATCGCCAACGCCGTCGCCATCGCTGTCCTGGAAGGATCGCGGATAGATCTGATAGAGCGCCGCATTCTCCCACCAATCGATGTCCGTCGAGGCGGCTGCGATGCTCACGAATAGCGCTGCGAGCAATCCGAGAAGTAATCGCGTTGACATGTCGCCCGCGTTTGAGTGCTGCCAAATCAATTAGCTAATAACAATTGCTTTTGCCATGTTGCGATAGCGATTGCGGCGATAAGGCCCAACTTAATAACGTCAACAGCACTCGTATTGGATGTACATATATAGCCCACACAGCACACACCACACAGCACACACCACACAGCACACACCACACAGCACACAGCAAATGGGCAATCTGCCCATTTTTATGACATTCCGACTAGATTACACAAGTTGCGCTTGTGCTCTGTCGCACTCTGCTCTTCTGACACTCCACAAGTGTGTATTGGATATTTTTGTATTCAATTAATATTTAATCACAAGTTTACTCTACAATTTGTGTACTTAAATATATAGATATCTTACAATTAATTAAAATAAATTTATATTTTTAGTAAAATAAATAAAATATAAAAGATTTCATTTTATTTTATTTTATTTATTTTGTTTTATATATTTGATTTATTATTTATTTTATTTATTTGTTTATTTTATTTATTAATAAATTAAATATATTTTAAATTTTGTTGTTTTTTTTTTTTTTAATTTATTTTACTTAATTATTTATAATATATTGCATTATTATATTATATCATTATATTGTATACACTAATTTTTTATTTGAATTAGTTTTATTTATTTTACTGCTTTTATTTATGTTATTTATTTATTTACTCTTTTATTTATATGTTTTATTTCCTTTATTTATCTTATTTATTTTTTCATTTTATTTATTTAATTTAAATTATATTATTATATTATATATTAATTATTTTTTAAAATAAATTATTTATTTTACTGCTATTATTTATGTTATTTATTTATTTCTTTATCTATTCAATTTATTTATTTTTTGTTTTATTTATTTTATTTATCTTAATTATTTTATTTTATTTTTGTATTTTTTCTTATAAGTAATAAATGTTTAATATTCCAATTTGGTATAAGAATGTGTTTGGTCTTTTCAGCTGTCATAAGCAATCATTCAGAGCACATTATCTCATTATCAGTGAAATATAACGTTCTCCTATATATGTGGATGAGTAGCAATATCTTTTACATTCAAAATCGTGCTTAGGCAAATGCGCGGTATACTTTAGTCGTGCACTCTCCTCCATATCGCACACATTGACTTATCAAAAAATATGCGTCGGCGTCGATACCAACTTGACAACTTGTTTTGTCCTCTTCGGAATTGCAAAGAGCTGTCATAAAATGGTTTTATGTGACCCGAGTATAGCATTCAGATGCCCAAAGGCTTTGTTTTTTTTTCTGTTCCCTTAACGACGGTGAACCGAAAGGTTTTCGAAATTCTTGGATTTCTAACAAAAAGCAAAAACTCTTTTCCCACATGAATGCGACTTAAAATGAAAACATTAAAAAAGGCAAATAATAAAATATACAATATTTGTGACTTAAACAGTCAAAGTTCTTGACACCATTTCACTAGAAATTAAACGTCTTGTTATTTGATGTGAATTACAAATATTATTATATATTTAAATAGAATAATTATATTATATATTAAATATTAATTTTAATTTTTTATTATAGAAATGTAATTCTATAATTAATTATTATTTATTTGTGGCTAATATCTGGATTCAAATAGTTTTGAATTTCCCTCGAATGCGGCATGGAAGCATGGAGCATAAAGCCTCACTGCGGCTTTATCCTTGACGCAATAAAATCCCAAAGTCCAAAGGCTCATGTACGTGACCTCCTGGCCACTTGACAGCTGTCAGCTGTGACCAACCGCTTGCTCTCTTGATATTTTTTAAAATGCTCGACTTTATTTTTGACCATATTTTCTTTTCTTTTTTTATGCCAGCCGTTGGCCATTAATAAGTTGATGTGCTTTTAAATAAATTAGATTCGCCCCAGATTTATACTTAGTTAATTAATGGGCGGAATTATTTGTCTGTCTGTCTGTCTGTGCCGCATGAGCGCGTTTCTTTAAAGAAAATTTCATTCTACATATTTGCATTGCCTCACGAGCCGGTGGTTGGAGCTACTGCGGTATTTTCAATCCTCGTTTTTCTCGTTTTCTAAATCCTCGTTTTGAGACCTTTCGCGTTGCATTTGGTTGATGTCAATTAAAACACTCTCCCCAAGTTTACAGTTTTAATTATTTTGCTGTTTTCTTTTTGTTTATTTTATTTTAATGATATCCGAATTAAAATAAACAATTTAAAATTTTACAATCAGGCGAGACTGACGGCGTACTAATCGTTCAAGGTAAGGAAAAGGTAAAATGTATTTTTAACAAAAAAAACTGTAGGATTCATAATGGCTCAAACAGTGGTACATAAAATAAATTGTTTCAGTTTATTAAGAACCTTTTTGTTCCCCCTTTTATTTAAAGAACAAATATGCCAGACTTCCTGAGCTAATGTGGCATTTTCACATATAGATCTATAAATTATAAATAAATGTTCACTTTTTTTCGAGTTTTGAATACATCAACTCTTTTCCATATTATTTTCTATCCGATAAATTTTGGTGCATGCAGTCAAAGACTTTGTGCTGTGAAATATTTATACAAATATTGGAATATTTTAATATTTTAAGGTATCCTAAATAAAATGTTCCATATAAATAAAAAAAAAAATTAAAATTAAAATATATATATTTATATATATAACCTTAAAATGTCAGTCAATTTTAGTTATCAGTTTCTTGAATAGAAAGCATATATACTCCCTACAATTTATATTTAATTATAATTGTTGCATATGTACATTTAACCGTTATGTTTTTAATATACATTTTTATGACATGAAACAAACAATTTCTAAACGCTGTCAGACATCAGCGCTTCATAATATGCAAAATATATCTATAGCACAAATTCATTGCCTCTCTCTCTCTTTCTATTTAATTTTAAAATAATATATAATAGAAAGAGAGAGGGAGGATCTTTGGTACAATTAAATTTAAGAATATTTGCATATCTCTTAATGTTCTCATAATTCAATTGAGAGTTTTATAACAATTGCCATTAAAATAATAATTTATAAATCTTTGCCATTGTTAATCTGTTTATTTTGTAATTCACATTGATTTGTTAAATATAAAAAAAACCTACTATTTTTTTGTTTTTTTTTTTTTTGCTTTTAAAACCTTTATGGCTATTAGACAATTCAATGAATAGAATGCTAAATAAATTATTGCTTATGCAAGGTAAAAGAACTCTAGAAGGATGGACAAATTATGGAAAATTTGCAATCTTTTTATTGGCCATTTGCATCACTGCAGATCAGAAACTGGAATTGGAGGGGCTCGTGACACACTGCTGACGTTTTTGCTTGGAAATGTGAACGAGTTTGGGTTGAACTTGTTTATGCACCTTAACAATAATATTAATGTGATGATGTTTCTTTGAAATTGTTTCTAAGCGCTAATATTGTTTGGAAGGGGGCTCGGCGGGTACACTCATAACTCACCGACGTAACTGTTTGCTGGGATCAAGTCAGAAACTGGACAGCGTCTAGACTGGGCAACACCCACTGGAGTTGTATAAAAGCCGTCGGCTGGCCAAGCTGGAGCATCAGTCAACGTTCGTTCTCTACGGTCTTCAGCTGCACCCAAACCAAATCAAAATGTTCAAAATTGTAAGTAGCTCTGAGAACCGAATATCAACGTCAACTTATCAACCTTTCTTCAGGTGATGATCTGCGCCGTTATTGGCCTGGCCGCCGCTGTGCTCCCACCCAAGCCACTCCGCCCACTGCCCCACCCAGTGCCCAATCCAGTGCCTCATCCAGTGCCCGTTCACCGCAGTGACGAAGTTCACGCCGAAGTGCTGTCCCGCAAGGATGATGTGCGACCCGACGGCTTTGACAGCAGCCTGGAGACCAGCAACCACATCACCCGCTCCGAGAGCGGCGATGTGCACGGCAACATCCACGGCAGCTTCGGCTGGATCTCACCCGAGGGCGAGCACATTGACATCAAGTATGTTGCCGATGAGAACGGCTACCAGCCATCGGGCGCTGCCATTCCCGCCATTCCCGACCAAATCGTGCGCTCCCTTGCCTGGATCGCGGCGCATCCTAGTGCTCCCGAGGTCCACAATGTCCATCAGCTCAACCCTCACCACTAAAGCCAAATCAGCTAAAAAGCCGATTGCTTTAGATAGACTTGGAACGTGCAACGGACTAGTCTCAGAAATGTCTTCATAGTCGATAAGTTCTTCACAGCTAATGAATGTTGTTTACTTAAACAATAATAAATACCTAATTGCAATGAATCGAAAATTATTTGGTCTTTTAATTTTTATATATTAATTGAAAATTTGCAGAGAAATCATCCAACCTTTGGGCTAGAATGTTTAATATAATTTGACAATATAAGCTGAGCAAATTTACCACTTAAAAATGTATACAGTGATTTTAAATAAATAACATAACTTATTTAACTTAACAATTTAAATTACCAATTGCTAGCATTATTGTATTATATTTTATAGTTATTAGTTTTTTTTTATTCTATCAATTGTGCTGTTTAAATAAAAATAAATAAAAATAATTATTAGAATATTTTTATACTTTTTAAAGATATTATTTCAAAAAGTATAAATTTGTTTTTTTTTTTTTTACTTTTATGTCTTTCTGAATATATTTTGATTTTATTTTATAGTATTTATATTTCATAGAATTTAGGTTATTTTATTGCCATCATTGTACTTTTAGGATACTAAATTTAAATGGCATTGACTCAACGCTTCTTAATAATAAAAACGAATAATAAATAAATACAAAAATATATGTATACTTTTGATAGTATAATATTTTTAGTTTGAGAATATATTTTGATATTACTGTTTAAATGCAATCAGTTTTATGAGTAAGCCATAAATTTATACCATAAAATATACTTAAAATTCGAGTGGAGTGATATTTACTACTTAAGTGTATAGTTGACATTAAAGCTGGAAGACTAAATAAGGCAAATATTTTATATTTGGTTGACAATCTGTATGTTCCGATTTAAAAATTCAAGAAATTTAGATACTCACTGCACTGGGGCAGTAAAGAAGACGAAGCAGGATCAGTCTAGAATTTTATTCAGACTTTATATAAACTATGACCATAGAATGAGCCTAGATTCAAATATATAATGTAACACTGAACTCTAAATAAATCTCTATTTATAAATTAATCTAAAAAAAATCTATACATCTAAAAAAAAAAAAATAAATAAATAAAAATTTCAGGTTCAAAGTAAAAAAGAAATATATAAGTAAATAAATTTTAAAAAAATTAAAAGTCTATACATAGAAAAAATAAAAATAAAAATATATAATAATTTATATATCTAAAAAAATAAATAAAAAAATTCAGAATATGCAAAGCTGTTTGTATGCTATAAAATCAATTAATTCAAGCTAGCAGTAACATCAATTTAGATTAAGATATTAATGAATCAGACTGAAAAATATTCTAAAAATGCTGAGACGACAATGATGAGAGTTGAATATATTAATGCTTGTCAATATCTATTAATACTCAAAGATTAAAATTATGATAGGAGTTGAAGATATTTTTATTCGAAAGATAACTCAGCTAACAAAGCTTGTATATTTTAAAATTTAAATTAAATGCCTTCTAATCATCTCGTTGGCATTTAACTCTTTATCCAGGCTATCAACTGAATGAATAATACATTCAACTTTAGTCAATTTGTGACATTAACAAGGTTATCGCAAATATTTATGACAAATAGTTGGCTTAGAAAAGAAGTATTGTTTTGAACGAATACATTTTAGTGGCTTCTTCGGTTATCGCTCGGTGAAGTGCCCTTAGGGGTAAGCGCTTGCTGCTTGAGAATGTTGTTAATTCTCCTGCACTTCCTATCAGGTGATTATGAGCAAGTGACAAATGCCGCTGTGCTTCAGTTAACAGCTAAAGCTGCAGCAACAGCAACAACGATGAGTGAATCAAATTTTCCATTATAGCAAATTACGGTTGGGTAACGTTGGAATCTAATGTGAAATCGGCTTTTTTCTGAGTTCCCATAGCAAAGTGCTTAACAACAATGACATACGAATGGGTATTATTTTCAGAAAGGTAGCTCATGAGAGCTACGAGAGCAACTTGTTTGCCCAGCAATCGAAATGCCCACTCCAAGTGGACAGAAAACTTTATCAATTGCCATAAAAGGCCCCAGTTCGATGTCAGTTTGAACAAATTAATCAAACATGCGCTTGCTGACAGTCGTTGGGGTCCTTGCGGTGGTGCTGGGGCTAAGTAGCGCCACTGAGTGGTGGGAGAACGGAAACTATTATCAAATATATCCACGTTCGTTTCGCGACTCCGATGGGGATGGCATTGGCGATCTGAATGGCGTTACGGAGAAGCTGCAGTACCTGAAGGACATTGGCATCACGGCCGCATGGCTGTCGCCCATCTTCAAGTCGCCCATGGTGGACTTTGGCTACGACATTGCCGACTTCTATCAGATCCATCCGGAGTACGGCACCATGGAGGACTTTGAGCGCATGATTGCACGCGCCAAGGAGGTGGGCCTCAAAATCATCTTGGACTTTGTGCCCAATCACTCCAGCGACAAGAGCGAGTGGTTCATCAAGTCCGTGAATGGTGATCCCCAATATAAGGACTTTTATATTTGGCACAATGGCAAGATCAACGAGGAGACCGGCGAGCGTGAGGCGCCCAGCAATTGGAACTCGGAGTTCAGGTACAGCGCCTGGGAGTGGAACGAGGTCAGGCAGCAGTATTATCTGCATCAATTTGCCATAGGTCAGCCCGATTTGAACTATCGCAATCCCGCCGTGGTCAACGAGATGAAGAATGTGATCAGGTTTTGGTTAGGCAAAGGCGTCTCTGGCTTCCGCATTGATGCGGTTCCCTATCTGTTTGAAGTCGATCTCGATCGCCACAACGAGTATCCCGATGAGCCGCTCTCCAATGACAGCAGCTGTCCAGATCCAGATGACCACTGCTATACGCAGCACATTTACACCCAAGACCTGGAGGAGACCTACGACATGGTCTACCAGTGGCGTGCGGTCGTCGACGAATTCCAGGCGGAGCATGGCGGCGATCAGCGCTTCCTCATGACAGAGGCCTACACCAGCTTCGAGAACATCATGAAGTACTACGGCGACGGCATTCGCAACGGCTCTCACGTTCCCTTCAACTTTGACTTCCTCTCGAGCATCAACAATGCCTCCAAGGCGACGGAGTACGTGGAGCACATTGAAAAGTGGATGAATGCCATGCCCGCCGGAGTCTCAGCCAATTGGGTCCTGGGCAACCACGACAACAAGCGAGTGGCCTCACGCTTCGGCGTTCAGCGCATCGACTTGATTAATATTCTGCTCCAGACTCTGCCAGGCCATGCCGTCACCTATAACGGCGAGGAGCTCGGCATGACTGATGTATACATTAGCTGGGAGGACACCGTGGATCCCAATGCCTGCAACTCCGATCCGGACCACTACTATGCCAGGTCTCGGGATCCGGCCCGCACACCCTACCAATGGGATGCCTCGCCAATGGCGGGTGAGTTAGGCTATAAGGTATTACCTCTTATCTATGTCAAGTAATATATTTTTTTCTTTTAGGCTTCACCTATGCTGATCACACCTGGCTGCCAGTTTCGGATGAGTACAAGACGAACAATGCTCTGCAGCAGCTGCGCGCTCCACAATCGCATCTGCAGATCTTCAAGACTCTGGTGCGTCTGCGACAGGAACCGTCTTTCCGCACTGGCGAGCTGAAGATTCAGGCTCTGGATGATGATGTCATTATCTACTCTCGGTAAATACTTGACTTAACTCTCTCAGACTTCACTGCCCTAACTTTGTATTAATTATCACAGTCAAAAGGAGGGCAGCGATCTGTATGTTATCATCCTCAATCTGGGCAGCAGCGCCAAGACCCTGGATCTCACCAAGTACTTCAGCTTGGGTGCCGAGGCAGAGGTCATAACCAGCTCCCTGCAGTCCCAGTACATAAATGGAGAGACCGTCAAGACCTCAGCGTTTGTGGCCGACGCCAATGTGGGCACCGTTCTGGTGGCCCTCAACTAAGAATTCACTTTGCTTATCTTCTAGCATAAGCAACTTTTAATTATAATAAAGTGTCAACAAATGTAATATTAATATAGGCTGAGCTCCTACTTCCTTTCACGCAAGCGCAGATGCAGCCCGTTCTCCGATTTCAGGGTCAACACGGCTGACAGGATGGGATCGTACTTGTGACTCTGTCGCTCTCTCCTCTCCTTCTCCTCCTTTGGCATACCCAAATAGGTGTTCAAGGTGCCGTCCTTGGACACCAGCTCATCCACAGCGGGCAGCACCTCAAATGTCCGCACCAGCTTCGATATGACAGTCTTCAGCTCCAGCAGAGCAAACTTTTGGCCAATGCAATTGCGTGGACCGGCGCTAAAGGGCACATATTCAAAGGGTCCCGGCTTATGTTGCTCAAATCGTTCTGGTTGAAAGCGATGGGGGTCCTTGAAGACACGATCATCATAGCCCAGAATGATGAGGCCCAGATTTATGGTGGTGGCCTTAGGCATAATGGTGCCGTCTGCAAATAATTACGATAGATTTTAAATTCTCGATTTCTTCTATAAGCCCCCCAACTTACGTATATCATAGTCCTTTTCAGTATAGCGAGCGATAAAGGGCACGCTGGGATAGACCCGCTGCGCCTCCTTTATGAAGAGATCCAGGTATTTCATTTCGGAGATTTCCTGGAATGTGGCATCGCGATGCAGCTCATTGTTCATGACGGCTCGCTGCTCTTCGAAAAGCTTTCGCTGCAAAGGGATTAAAAATCTCAGCATACTTTCAGGCGGCTCAGGTAATTGCATGTTTGTTACCTGCTCGTCCGGAAATCGGGAAAGTATGTAGCCAGCAAAGGCAACGCCCGACGTTGTTGTGTCGTGGCCCTCGAACATGAATGTGGAGACCTCTTCATAAATCTCCTGCTGGTTCAAGGGACGTCCATCGATGGTGGCCGAGAGAAGCGTGTCCAGGAAAGCCATCTTCTTGCGAGCGAACTCGCTGCCCTCATCCGTCTTGGCCTGCCCTGTGCGATGCGCCTTAATGCGCTTCTC